>VXAB01003285.1:170498-277313 GCA_013399175.1 Odontophorus gujanensis | reverse complement strand
TGTGTGTGTGGTTTTTTTTTTTTTTTTTTTGCTTTAATTGACACAGGAGAATAGGTGCCTGGAAGAACCATTCCAACCATTCACATCCCTGTTCCTCTCCAAAGAGGTCTTCCCCACATTAGTAATCTCTATCTTCCAAGCAACAAATAAAATAGTTCACCATCCTCTAGCAGATTGAGGTTGGCTTGCATTTCACTATTCAAAACCCTGCAGGCACTGCAGTAGTCTCAGTTCTGCTCTACTGAAACTCAGAAAACCTACAAGTACTTTACTGCATCTATTTCCATTCAGACGTTGGTCCTCCAAGTCATCAGGTTGCCCACAAAGGCAAACACTCAAGTATTTCAAAGGCAACATAGGTCCCTTGCACTTCAGTGAATATTCCACATTCAAATGGTAAAAATCACATTTTCCTTGAGGAAATTAAGCTTAAGCATAGAATTACACAAACCTACTGATTTACTTAGCTGGACAGTTTTAACACCTCACTTCTTTCCTCTACATAGGACTGCTGGTCTCTGAGGTTAAATTCCTTCATGCCTTTTGGAAAACAATAGCTAGCTGTTTTCTTGTCTGAAATGCAAAGTTAAAGACACCTCTAGTTTTCAAGTAACAAAATTATGTCCCTCAGCTCAACTGTTTCATCCACAGCTGTTTTTAGGTCTTTAATCTTACACAAATGGAAACCACTAACAAATTAACCAACACTGCACATTTAGACTTAGTACCATTCCACTGACCTCAATCAACCCCAGCTCAGTCTCTTACAATGCGAAGCTTATCTGCATGATATTTTCCAGAAAATATATGGCAAAATAAGGTTGCCCTGAGTCAAAGACACATTACATACAGTGCACCCATTTTGTTTCATGAGCAGTGTTGTGTGCCACCATATCATCAAACCACAGAATGCTGTCAAGAAGAACAAGTGAGACACCTATATTCTTACCATGAGTACACATTATACCTTCTTACAAGAACACAGCGAGAGTTCAGACAAATTAGGGTTCCAAGTGTATTACACATCTTCCCTAAATCACGCTGCATGGATGCAGCATACCAGGCAAAGTACAGCTGATTTAACTATATCTACAAGTATGAACCACACACACCCCAAGAGATCTTTTTGTTCCCATTTTGATAGGAGGCTAGAACAGATGAGTTTGAATTGCCTACATAAAGTTATTTAAAGCAGCATGCTTGCTATTTTATGAACACAATCTGAATGAACTTAGGTTAAGCCAGTGCTTAACCTACTTGAGCTGATAAAGGCTTGATTCAGTGGCTACCTGATAGTTGTTACTACAGCACACCACTCATGAATAAGATACCATATTTTCTATGTGAACACATGAATTCTACTTATAGCTACTTGTGCAGCTTGAGAGCACTGATTATGGTATGACAACATCAATTCAACAAATCCACTGTAAACATGCCAACAATGCACACTTGAAAGTCTTTTAACAAACAAAAATTAAAGAGAAAGCTTCAGATCTTACTTTTTTTTTTTTCAATTTAGAGAGGATCTAATTTATCTACCTGTTCATTTACTGACTATTAGGATGGCCTTAAAGAGCAATGGAAAACAAAACTAATGCCTGGAATTACTCATTAACAACAAAGTATTCATGCAATTCTGGTTTAGATAAATACTTAGTACCACACTTCACTCTTGTACTTATTCACAGTGGTTTCTTTAAAACAGCCCACAAAAAGTTCAACTCTGGTAGGTAGGTGCAATAGTTCCACGAGAAATACGAAGAATTATTGAGAAATACACTGCAGAAAAAGTAGTGGTTGCCTCCTGTGGTCTACATTCAGTCACAGCACTCCTGATACAGTATTTATTTTAAAAAAGGACAAAATATCTCCACATCACTCCCCTGAAAGGAAACTTATCCACCCCAACCATTCACCCATCCTATATGCACAGCTTTAGGTTTGATATAGAAATCACTATCAACTAGTCCTTCTGCTCAGCCTTATAATTCTGGTCTTCTAGTGATACTAACCCTGTTGCTTTGGCTGAAGTTGATACATCTTTATGACTCCCATACTGCCTTCTATGAGTTCTCCTTGCTCTGTAGGTCCATAAAGCCACTATATCACTATGGTAGGAAGCACGGCTGTGAATAACCATAAAACAGCAACAATTCAACCCTTTAAGAATCAAAACTTATCCAAGAGCTTCACAGATTCAAAATGTTATACTCCAAGAAAAAAAAGAAAAACATTATGTCCCACCTATTCTAACAGACCTTTGTCCCCCAGAACAATATTGCTCCCTGTGCAAGGAGCTGTAGAAGGGCACTGAAAAGGTATGGCAGCAGTTTAGCTAAAAACAGTGTTCTAGCAGAGCATGTTCCTGACAGTTACTAAAAAAAGATACACCACACAATTTCTTAAAACCAAGAATATAAACATCTTTGCACTTTTAGCCTGGATTAATTCACACATATAGGGAGTAGCCTAAGTATCTGAAATCATTTAGAAGCAAGCTTCATTAAAAAACTCCAGACTCGAGGGAATTTAAAAACCATCCTTGTCCACGACTGCTAGTACTTATTGCAACAGTTACTTAAAAGCAGCTGCAGTTTGAGCCTGAAGATAGTACTAGAAAAAATAGCTGTTGCAAAGCAGCAACATTCTACCATAAACACATTGCAACTTCAACCTTTACTATTTCAGAGGCACCCAATGTTAATGAATCAGATGCCACGTAACTGAACTGCTGGAACTACTCCTTAATTTAAAACAGCTTTTTCTATCCAAGTAACTATAAAGACAAACCACTTCAGACTACTTATTACAAAGGTCTTAAGCACAATATCAACTTTTTTTTTTCAACTTCATGCCTGAGAGTTGGGAAAAAAGGTGTACAGGAATGATGAACAACAGAAATACATCAAATTACAGTGTGTTGTTTGATCTGAAACAGAATAAAACATCACTATCACAAGAAAACTTGTTTATACACTCTAAAAAAAATATGTGCATCATCTTGACTGTTCTTATCTGTCACACCTCTTTCTGTTATTGCTAAAAGGATCAATTGGTACACACTACATGGAACTGAACATTTGAGAAGAGCTTAACAGTTTCCCGGGGATGGAAGAACTCACTCTCAGTAAAGAAAAGTTTCTACTTTTCAGTTGCAGCTACCAATCCAAGTACCATCTTGGATCATTCTGCATGGTAAGAAGATATGAGCTGCACAAAAGCAAGATTCCCAAGTAGCTCCTCTCTTTGCCTTGCTGTAGAGGAAAAGGATCAAAAGGAGCCAGTTCCTCATATAGGCAATTGTGAATACTGAACTGGAACTATTCTACAACCACACAACTGCTACAGCACAAGACTGAATGAATGCAGAATCATTTAGAGTCCTTAGGGCCTGAAAACAGCTATCACATTTTGTTATCATTTACTACAGTCTTTTCTACTTGTTTTTACAGCTGTCTTCATGTTCTAGCAAGCCTGAAATTGCACAAGTTTTTATTTTCCAGCTTTAAATCCAGAAGATCCTTCCAGAAGTTGGCACCAAGACCTGTACAATGCCATTCAGGAGTTGGTCTACTCATATTTTAATCTACTTCTACATACAAGAATTACTCATTTTACCATTTTGCTGCCCCCCCACCCCCCCAAGAGTATTTAAGATATCACATTCTTTTCCAGGAAAGCATAAATAAAAACAGAGAAGGTAGCAAAGTGCAAAGGTGTTTGGAAGAAAGTAACAAGGAACACAAAAAGAAACCATTTCTGGTGGTAAGATCTGCCTGATTTCTTCTTTTATTTAAAGGCACAAAACTGAATGTTAGAGGCAGTACCCAGAAAGAAAAAGCATAACCAAGTATAGAAACTCGTGATGGGTGAACAAACTCAGATCAATAAGCTATGAATCTATTCTGGCTCCTTATTTGCCATCATTTACATTTTGCAAATCAGTATGGAATGAAGCATCACCAAGGCAGTCCCTTCACCAGTTTTTTAAAGCCTACAACAGCACTTGCTTCAGGTTAAAGTAAATAAATCACTTAGTTTTGATAAATACTATTGGAAAGAATTAAAAGGTCAGAAACCTTGGCAATTTTGGCAGGTGTTTCAATGCCAACCTCTCAGATCTCAAAGTCCACTGGGTAAAGTGGCTACAGATCCTAAAATCTACTCTTTGTACAGCTGTGACTTCAGTACAACACTGCCACGTTAAGCAATAGGATTTCCCTCGCACCTTCAACTCTATCATGGCATGAGCAAGCTATTCACAAAACATTCACTGATCCGTTTCTGATGAAGTGTTTCAAAATTTTTGCTTTATGAAGATTCAAAGACATCAAAACATTTACAGATTTTTCATAGAGTAACAGAATTCTTAAAGTTGGAAGGGACCTTTAAAAGGGCATCTAGTCCAACTTCCCCTGCAATGAACACAGACATCCACAGCTAGATCAGGTTGCCCAGGGCTCCATCCAGCCTCACCACGAAAGTCTCCAGGGACAGGGCATCCACCACATCTCTGAACAGTCTGTTCCAGTGCCTCACCACCATCACTGTGAAAGACTTTCCTTATAACTAACCTAAACCCACCCTCTTTTAAGCTTGAAACCATTTCCCCTTGTCTTATCATCACAGATCCTGATAAAGAGTCTGTCCCCTTATTTCCTATAGCTCCACGTTAGATACTGAAAGGCCACTATCAGGTCACCTTGGAGCCCTCTGTTCTCCAACCTGAACAGCCCCAGCTCCCAGCCTGTCCCTGCAGGAGAGATGTTTCATCCCTCAGATCATTTCCGTGGCTCTTCTCTGGATGTGCTCCACCAGGTCCACGTATCTCCTGTACTGAAGACTCAGCATCTGGATGCAATATTAGCTTATAACATTGTGCACAGCAGCAACTTTTCTTTATTTTTTAAAGCTTAGAGAGAAGTGTTTAGGACAACAATGTAAAGTATATGCATTAGTCAGGATTTGGGGCATGAGGAAAACACAGGCTATGAAGAAATATTACACTTTTAACAATGTAGTAGGTTCATAAGCCACCATTCTAGAACATACCATTGATTGAAAACTTGATTCAGATCTTCAAGTATTTTCAGCCCTTGCCTAGTTTTAAAACAAATGTTTTCCTTAAAGTTCAGCTCCTTTAAAGATAATACACTTCCCAAATAGCTATGTATTAAAGGAAAAAAGTAATGGAAAAATTATATTGAGATAGTAAAAAAATTAGCAGACCACGTCACTGTAGAATGAAACTTCATAAACTACTCAAACCTTAGTACAAAGACAACTTATAAAATAATGCTTAAAGGAAAAAGTGATCAAGAATGTCTGAATATTAGTCTCATGTACTCTTCAATTCAGTAGCAAACCTAAATAGTTAAAAAAAAACCTCCTATAGAATGAGCTCTTTCAAGTGTTTTCCAGATGATGCAGTACCATGTGGATTATTTCAGAAGTATAACATATGGACTAACAAAAGGATGTCCAGAACTTGAAGGGTGCAAGCAGCTAATCCAGCCTAGAGAAGAGCAACTTCTAAACTTTAAGTCAGTTCAAATAAAAAAAACCTATATTAGACCATGCAATTGAAAAGCAAATCCACTAGTATCTGTGGAGTAGAACGGCCACCCAATCTCAGCAGCGTTTAACATGGCTAACTGGGTCTTATTTGTTCAAGTGAGAAACTTAGATCTTAAAGAAAACCTGAGTAGAAGTAAATTGTCTTACAAAGGTAGAAGGACCAATGCTGTCATACTGACTTGCAGCTAAGTGTAGTTCAATACTTCACTACTATTTTTCCCTGTAACAAGTTTAAGAACCTGACTGAGATGCGGAAGCCAGTATAGCTCAGACACGAAATGACAAGTGAAAGCAGTTACGAATTAGCCTGACTTATCAAGAAATAACTTTCCTGCAATAGTTGCCTCCACACACACACAAACTGAGGAAAGCAAAATCTCACCCGTGTCATTTTAAAAAAGTCTAAAGACGGCCTGTTCCATCGTACATCCTCCTCCCGTCTGCGCTTTAGCCGGCTTTTCTTCTCGTTCAGAACACAAGGCTGGGAGCGGCACCTCAACAAGCCCTGACGTCGGCTGAGCTCAGGTGTGGAGGTGGGAGTGCTGTTGGCTGAAGGCAAAAGATTCCCGCTCTCGGTGATGTGTTCCTGGGAGAGGGAGAGACGGCGCCTTGGGTTAAAGTCACAGGGCCCTCCGGAATTCCAGCGGGTACTGGAGCTCGTGCTTCCCTCGCTGCTGTCCACAAACCCGCTGCTGGCAGAGGAAGGTCTTGGTATGGGTGATGTGTTGAAGCTGGTGACGGTGAAGACGTTATTAAGGGACAGTATGTTTTGTGGCAGGCTGATGCTTGTGCTTCTCTGCAAGGTCGCACTTCCGTGACTGTTGCAGCGTTGCAAGGTCGCGCTGCCACCGCTGTTGCAGCGTCTCTTTGACACAGGAGTCCAAACCTTTGAGTTGCCTGGTTTCCAGGGTGAGCGGCAGCGAGCCAGCTCATCCGGCTCAGAGAGGGACCTGCAGTGACGTTTTGTGGGTGGTGCCAAGGGCTGACCCGAGTTTTCATTGAGGTTTAACTCACTGATCCATCCTGACACCATGGATGTGCTGGAGGGTTCCTGCTGCCACTGCAGAGCACCATTGCTGGCAGGGCCAGTGCTGAAGGGGCACACTGAGAAAGGGTAGGCAGAATTCCTGACATCGGTCTGGATCGGACAACCCCCATTTAAAGCTTTCCAAGGACTGTCTTCTAGAAAGAAAAGATACAGATGAGAAATGGGAAGGAAAAGGGCACTCTAATGTAAAGCCATTACTCAACCAGGCTTACAAGAGAGCCACAAACACCAAGCTCTTTGTCAACATTTCAAAACATAATTACAAGGTAGATAGCTCCAAAACCATGAAGATCAAGTATTTCAGGGACCAGTCCAGGCATACACAAGAGTACCTAGTTAAATCCCTGCTATGCACCGAAGGATTAAAGCTCCATTTCTTCTCTGTGAACAACAGTAACAGCCTCGTTATCTGCTTTTCTAGTGCACACCATACAGCAGAAACTAAAACCTGCAGCAGTGAACCAAAAGTACAACAAAAGTGGATTAACAGCCCCTGTGAAACCCTACCAAGGATTTCTATGTTATTTTTATTTAAAAGAGCAAGATAATCTGTTCATAGATGGCTGTCCCTCATTTGGCTGTAATACCTCCCCATTAAGAACACCTTACTATAGAAAAGTTTCAAAGAGACGGGTGTTCACATCCCATGCTGTGAACAGCTTTAAATTAGAAACAGTAAAGTTATTTCACACCACACAGTGTTTCCTTTTTCTGCTCATATTCAAAGTGTCAGGAAAAAAGTTCTAATTCAATGCATAAAAATGTTAGGATACCTTAAGAACCTCCTGTAAGTTCTACTGTGAATACAGACATAACACACAGTGCACAACTTCTCATCTGAAGTGGCAATGCTGGGTTAAAAGAAGTCTGCCAGCGAAGCCTCTCACTCTTTTGTATAGCACTTCTTTGAGAACATTCTGCACATTTTACAGCTGTTCCTCCACATTATACAATGAAGTGTAAGAAGAACTACAGCAGACTTTGGATTTGCAAATTGAAAAGCAGTAAAACTGTTGGCCAGTTAGCAGTGCTTCATGCTTGGTTAGAAAATTTGCTAATTTAAACCAATTAGCCAAGAAAGCTTCACTTACCCTGGACTTATAGAATTATTTAAAAAAAAAAAATCAAGGGTTTATTCCCCCCAGGCCTCTTTTAAGGGTCTAGAATATAGCCTAAATTTAAGTAGCTGTTTTCTTACTGTTGGTTGTCCAAAAAGTCTCTTAGTAGCAACAGATAAAAGATTCACTGAGTAGCTTTAAAAAATACAAATCCAAATACTTGTACATGTTCCATGCCCAAAGTATGTCCTGTTTATTTGGATCTTATTTAAAGAACACCCTATTGTCTCAAAATCATTTAACTGTGCAGACAGCTGGCCTATTCAAACAACATGTTTTATTAGAATTCCTCTGTCCTTCCTCCTCCATTCTTTCAGATGGGTACAACCACATACTGTGCTTTGCCTTAAGCACGTAAGCTCTTCAAGGCAGGAACCATCCATAATTCAATGCAAGTAAAAGAGCCAGCACAATGGGATCCAGATACTGTTTGAAACTCCTTGCAACTATTGTAGGAGAAATTTTTAGCTTGGACTGGCTTGATTTAAAAAAAAAAAATGTTTAGGAAGCCTGTTCCTAGAATGAAAGATGATTTAAAGTCTGCTGTGGAAAAAAAAGCCTGAAGTTGCACATGTGCTTTAATCATTTACATGCTATCAAAAATATTGAGATAAATATTATTTCCCTCTGGAACCCCATACAAACCAAGCACCACATTTTAAAGGGAATCACACTGAGCAAGAAAGAATTGCCCATGCTTAAAGACAACAGAACACACAGTTTCAAATCCATCTCTTAAAAAAGCAGTACCAAGTTTACATATCAGTAAGGATGGCTTTGATTTTTGCTGATAAAGTTCACACTTAACAGGACTGTTAAGACTGTTGATTAGGGAGGGGGAGCTTATGGTTTGCATCAACACTGAATATTCTATGTGGCAAAGCCTGCACGGAGGTGTGTAAAAAGGTGAGAGTATTCCTCTAGCGGATGTCCAGCATTGCTGGACTTCTGTACATCACAACAGACAACGGGGAAAAAAGTGTCACCAGGGCTTTTACTATGCAAAGCATATCACACGTACAAAACTAACAACCAGCTATTCCCAGTATTGTTCAGAGACCAGCTTAAACCAGCAGGCTCTCCAATAGCAAGCTCCATCCCCCTCACCTTATTTACAAAAGAAAGGCTGCTTGCTATACCAATTACCTTAGTAAAACACAGCTAAGTCTTCTGAAGAACTTACCGTTAATTTCGAAAGAGAACAAGCTGCCACTTTTGTTCAACTTCTCAGATGAGTACTGAAATCAATCAGAAAAACAGTTTTAACTGTGTGAAAGAGTCAGCATACACCCCAAGGAAAACACATGCAGTTTTCAGTTTCCCTTTATGTGCCTCTAACAACCTCCTTATAAGGAATGAGTTTTGCTGGGTATCTTGAAGAAATTCCTGAACAGCAGATCTTCCTAAATTAAAACTCTGATGTTAAACTACTGGCAATATTTTCAGATAGCCTGTGAAGTACCAACCCGTTGCAACATTAGCCCACGTGAGTAAACTACAGAATTAAAAGTGATTGTTCCCTCTTCACGAAAAACCTTCGATTCAATGCTCATTTCAGTGGTGACTAATTTACAACCTGACAACTAGGTTGCCACGTTCCATCTTAAGGCTGAATAGCAAAATACTTCACCTTACATGAAGGGAGGAATAGTTGTAGATAAATTAAACATACAAGTCTTAAAGATCACTGATAGGAACTTTATATCCAAAGCAAGCTTTAATAATACTTTAAATGTTCTTAAATATCAACATGGCAAATTTTTTTCTTATTTCTTCAGGTATAAGAGCAATTTAAAAAGTGTATCCTGTCCAAAATTCACAGCTTTTGAATTCATGCAGTTTACTGGTGATAGTTCGTTAGTCTGAAACAATGTACAACTCATACTTAAAGTTTGTATGTAAAGGCCTTCATAATTTATGTTTTGTCAGCAGCACCTGCACAGTAATACAGGCTTATTCATATGTAGGGTAGTTTCCATTTTCTCAGTGTATTTCACCTAGGAAGAAATATCACTACAAAAGCATTGCTAGAGTACAGGTTTCTCAGGCATATAGGATGCTGGACAATAAACTGCAAAAAAAGTACTTGCAAATAAAATGGTTTATTGCCCAGGAGATCCCAAGGACCATTCTTTATTCCTCTACATCAACAACTCAGGTTGGAGAGGAAGATAACCTTAAAAGAGAAACATTTTCCATAAAAACTCTTTTGGGTCCAGACAAAGAAGATAACATCGTACAGACTTCTTTTCCAGGCAATTTTTCAAACAAACATCCTAGGTCTATAAAGCTTTTGTTTCTCACTTTATGGCAACAAAACTGAACATCACTGATGCACTTAAATCCTTGAATTCCTCAAATGAGATACAAATCCAAAGTGACGGTAGTATTCCCTTGGTGACTTTGTTTTGGAGGTAGGGAATGGAAGAACTGTTGAAAGGACAGACTGCAATCAGATTCTTAACCTTATTTTATATCAAGATCTACATATGCAAGAATCCATTTGCACATTATTCCTTGCACCTACAGATGCATTTATAGCTTCCTACTTAAAGTACTTTAAAAAGTTTGAAACACCATCCAATTTGCAATTGATGAGTCCTTCTCAGAAGATCTAAGTCAAACTTCAGAGCAAGAGCTACCACTTCCACTAGCTTGCCTTTTGTATTTGCAATTGTCAGTTACGTTACACACACTAATAAAGCTAGCATCAATAATTTACTGAACAACTACTAAGATAACAGAGAACACAAGAGCACACTAAGATTACTGTAATGGCTGTGTTTCATCCATCTCTGAAGGACAAAGTCTTTAGAGACTTCAATGTAAGTGTACCCAGAGTCCTTCTCCAGTTCTCCCCAAATCAAAGACAGCCTCAATCTACTCAAATATCAATTTATAACTAAGGAAAGAATATATTGGAACCAAATGCCACTTTGAAGTCTTAAAGCTAATTCACCTCAAGCCACATGGAAAAGGACAATGACAATTATTAGGGCTGTTTAAGAGACTGTACACAAAGGCTAAGATCTTGGATACTTAGCAAGATAGTTAGAAACTTGAGGACAATCCCAGGTGACCGTCATTAGATTGCTATTTAGTTTTCCCAAAGATCTGGCCAAAACACATCTTTCACACAGTGCTCTTCACAAATGCCTATTTCATTTGCTGCAATCTAACCACCTTGAAAAGCCTTGTCCATCACATAGAAACTACTCCGTCTTTGACAGTTAAAAAAAGCATCTTTGAAAGGGACTCGAAAAAAATTGGACTACATATACATAGATCTGTACTAGAGGGAATGACTGCAATGTTCCTAACAAGCAGCAGCTCCATCCTTAGTGCTATTTCTGAGCAGCTTCTAGGAAAGTCAGAGCTCAGTTCCGTGAGATATGCACATTACAGCTACAATTTGTTCTCTGAAGTGATCACTTATAGAGAATCCTGTTAAATTTCAAAAAGTGTCAATTCTTTGGAGATTGAAACGAAAGAGCCCCATTAAGTATGGCATCTGATACTGAAGGCAAGAGAAAGGGAAGAGTTCATCATTTTCAGTAAAAGCTTGATACAGTGAAATAGGCAGTGAAGAACCTCTTACATGTACTCGGGCTTTCTATAACTGAAACTGAAAACACTTGGAAGCTTTACCTGTTAGTGTATTTTAGTGATGTCTTTAAATTCAAACTTGAGTATGACCTGTAAAGCTGTAAATTGTTTATTGCAGTCGGGATCCTTTTTATCTATAGAGAAGATGGCAGATGTCCCACTAGGTTTACTGTAAGAAAGCCCTGAACCAGTTTATCAGCTCTCCTGGATTGGCTACGTACACTGCTTCCCTCCAGTCAGACCCTTTCACAGGAAGAACTACATGAAGCTTCCTGAACAAAGAGTCTTTTTATTATTTTTTTTTTTATGATTCTACTGGAAAAAAAGATAAGCAGAGTTTACAAAGCAATAGGGAAGTCTTCTAAGTTCTGTGTGAAGGACACTTTCTTTAAACAAGGTTAAGTTACCCAATCAGGTCCTTTTCCTGATAAACTCCAGAGCTCAAGCATGTCCCTCTTCCAACCATTACTTTTTGAATGAATGCTTAAAAAAAAAAAATCAAGAAAACACATTTTACCCCGAAAAGCATATTTCTTAATCCTTATAATCTTGAAATTAACTTGTCACTTCAATGCATTTTCTCCAGTTCCCAAGTACATTTGGAACTCCTCCAATTAGTTGGCTTTCTTCCCAAACCACAGGAAAGCCAGAGTTTACTATTCAAGTCCGGATTTAACCACCACCATGTCAATGTGACGTCTATAGTTCGAGCAAGTCTACAAATCAGACTTCCATTTCTACTAAACACCTTCTAATTATGACTAGCTAGAAAAAAAGCAAGGAAAAGTGTTTCATCAGTTATCAGCACATGAAAAAGTGATCAAGTCAAGTCACGTTTTAGACTTAACCCTCTAGTCTGTTTACCAGTGGCTTTTCATAAAAAACAAAGACAATCTCAATGATATTTGAAAAGTCAGTAGAGAAAGCTAAAGTCCCTGGAGACTGGAAAAAGGTAATATTTTTAAGTAGGGTAGGAAGAGTGACCCAAGGAACAACTGGACAAGTTAACCTCATCTCAGTGCCAGGAAAGAACACAAAGCAGATCCTCCTGGCAGCTATCTAAGGCATAGGAAAGAAAGGGAAGTGTTACAGGATAACTAGCACAGCTTCACCAAGGGCTGATCCTGCATGAACAACCTCATAGTTTTGTGGTGGTGTACTACATAAGTGAACAAGGGAAGAGCCACTGATGTCAACCACCTGGACTTCAGTAAGGCCTTTGACACAGTCCCCCATAACATCCTTCTCTCCAAACAGTGCATATATACATTTCAAAGGTGGACTGCTTGATGGACAAAGAGCTGGAGTGTACCCTCAGCAAGTTCGCAGGACACCAAATTTTGTCATGCAATTAACACTCCCAAAGGACAAAACACTACTCAGACCTAGACAGGCTTAAGCAGCAGGCCCAGCTGTCAACTACCTGGGTCACCACAACCTTCACTAAGCTGGAGTAAAGTAAGGATCAAGCACAGCCCTTCTGAAAAGGGCTTGGGGGTACCAGCAGGTGGCAAGTGGGACATGAGCCAGCAATGTGCCCTTGAAGCCCAGAAAGCCGACCCCGTCCTAGGCTGCATCAAAAGAAGCATGGCCAGCAGGCCGAGGGAGGTGATCCCACCCCTCTACTCTGATGTGGGGAGACCTCACCCTGGACTACTGTGTCCAGATGTAGACTCTTCAGTACAGGAGAGACAGACTCCTTGGAGTGCAACCAGAGGAGGGCCACAAAAATGATTCAAGAGATGGAATACCCATCCTGCAAGGACAGGCTGAGAGAGCTGGGGCTGTTCAGCCTGGAAAACAGAAGGCTTCAAGGTAACCTGACAACAGTCTTTCAGTATCTAAAGGAAGAAAATAAGAAGAAAGGGCATAGACTATTTGCCAGGGTGTGTTGTGATAGTAGAAGGGGCAATGGTTTCAAACCAAAAAGGTGGTGAAGCCCTAGAACAGGTTTCCAAAGGAAGTGGTGGATGTCCCATCCTTGGAGGCCTTCACAGTGTAGGCTGGATGCAACTTAATTAAGCTGTAGGTGTCCCTGTTCCTTGGAAAGGAATGGGACCAGATGACCTTTAAGGGTCCCTTTCAATTCAAAAGATTCTATGAATCTTATTCTAAAAGTCTTCTGACAAGTCAACTTCATAAAAACTAAAAAAAATAAGAAAAACAAAAAAGCACAAAGGGGATTTGTAGTGGTGCTACTTTCTTTCATAAACAGTTGACTGGAGATGCTGGTAATTCCTTCTTGGAATCTGAAGCCTTTGAAGTCTTGCATGTCACACCCCCTGACTTCACATAGAAGCTACTACTGGTTTGCAAAGATCAAAGATACAAGCTTACCCAGAACATGGAAGAAAACCCCTCAAGACTCGAGTAAGATTCACTGTATGTATGTTCAAATAAATACAGACCAACTCTTGACTTCAAAATGCTGCTAACTCATGAAAACCACACTATGGTTGCAGAGCATCTCACCACTGAGATAGCCAACCAACTCAGACAGCGATCTACTTCAAGCTACAGTGTTCACCTCAGATAAAAGTTCAGGATAACAACCTAACCAGGATCTCTCTTCCTGCATCTGGAACAGGAAAAACAATCAACTTTCTTTCAACTCCCACAACAGCAGGTGCAGCACAAGACTGTGCAACTGTAACTGAGCACAGACTGATCAAATGTGTTACAGTAGCTTGGAAATTTACTATGTTGGTTAACAGAAAACAAGAGAAGCTACAAATGATAAACTACAACAGACTTAGGCAACAGTAAAGAAATACACTTTGTCACTGTACAGGTTCCACAAATGAAGAAGCATATTATATCCTATGTATGTTATCTTCATAAAGAATGGTAGCCATAAGGTAAATGGCTTTCAAAGCACAACTCCTTTTCCTTTTATAGCCTTAACTTATGACCTGCATTGCTTTCCTTTTTACCCCTGCTGACTGAATACACGTGGTTTTGTTTTTCAGACAGGTGGATGCTTCAGAAAGGCAAGTTCTTATTCCCTGCATGAACTAGTAAAATATTCTATACAGCTAGGAGAGAATTCTTCTCTTACAAAGACTAAACTCACAATGAAAAATCATCTGCAACACTACCCTTATCTTCCCACAAAAAGATAAGGGAAGAGAGCCATGCCAGAACCTGAGAAATCACCCTGAAGAGGGTGAATAAGGACATGTTCTAATGAAACAACCCCCTCCTTCAAAACACACTCCTCATTTTCACCCAAGTCAAAGTAGTCTTACTGGCTCCTTCTTGATATTTAGCTCTCTACAGAATCATTTTCATGTTCTTCATATAGCCAAGAAACAATAAATCCACCGGGTTATATCAGCTCAAGCTGTAACAACTTCAGATCAGTTACCCACAAAATCCCCACCAATGAAGTAATTCCTCCAGGAATAGAGAGGAAAAAGCAAAAACTGTTAAAAAAAATGAATCTTAACGGAATATTTAGAGAAGAAAGCAATTGAGAAGCACGAGTAAAGGAAGTTAAGAGCTTTCTAAAAAGCTTACTCCACATTGCTACATGGGCACAACATCAGGTAGGTATTTCAGCAAATACATTTCCCTGTTAACTAAGCTGACCAACTTGAACTTGTGCTCACATGAAACTGTAATCCAACTCAGAGGTCAGAAAATATTGCTTTGCTTAGGAAAACATAAAACAGTACTAGCTTCTGAACAGTTTCTCCAATCCCAAGCCCATGATTAAAAAGGCCTGAAATCTTCTGGGGGTACTTAAAGGTCTCTGAGACAACTAGAAGCTAAGTGCTTGAAGGTATCCTAGTAGGCTCAGAAGGTTCAATTCTAGACTCTGCTTTAGGGTCATTTCAAGTCAGCATAAAGCAGTACTTCCTCTCTTCCCCAGCTATTTTATCTACTTATGCCAAGACACACAGTTATGCAGTTGCACTGTGAGCAGGATCATGAAACCAATAAGACTTAACATTAATCCAAGCAAGAGAGGTTAGCTGTGACCCTGTCAGCTCATGAGATGATTCACTGCACGTCCCACAGACTTGTGCCAGCACATGTGAAGAAAAGGGCAGGCAAGACTATTTAAGAATTGTTTCTTCTGTTAAGAGCAGCAATCTGGATGATCTTACCAAAAAGTCTACAAAATACACTACAGCTGATTCAACTCCCCCCACCATCACCCCCAACTCAGTCTTTTGCCTTACTAAAATTTAATAACCTTTACTAGTGGAAAAAAAGAGTACTTTGATCATTATCAGGTTCAAGTTTTATTCAGGAAGCCATCACTTACTATTATGAATCCTTTTAGTAAGGGAGCAACCCCAGTTGTGTACCTTTTCCTCCCCCCTTGCTTATTCTTAATTTCTATACCTCACCCCATTATTTCCACACTTCAAGCTGCCATTGTGTATAGACAGAACCTATCCCTGGCCTCAGAACCCATTTTCCTTCAAGGACCAGAGCATTACAGAACCAATTACTTGACGGTTCAAAAGTGGGAAGGAAGGAAATTTATGTACAGCCAAGACATCATTTGTCATTTTTCATTTCCACTCTAGTACTACTCCCTGTTTTACTTTGACAGATAAGTAAAAGGATAAGAAAACAACAGGAGAGTATTGAAATCATAATGTGAAATTATTCTTATATAAAATCCATGCAGTGTAAAAACAGCAGTACATCTTTCTCTGCTCTACCAAGTTCCTGGTCCAAAAGCTACAGTGACCATCAGTAAAATGATGTCTCAATTTCTAAAGCTCTGCAAACTTCAGTGGCTCAAACTATGAATTACAAGCTGTCCACTGCATTTTAGAAGCACTGCTATTAATTACAGGTCATCACTTACCCACATCTAGCCCTACAGTTTAACTAGAATTGACACAAGATCGTGAGTTCATGATGAAAGCTACAAAATGCCTATCCCCAAGTGCTTCAGCATGCTAGCTGAAATAAATGCAAGCTAAGTATTCCTATTTTGAGATATCCTGTTTCCAAAATTTTACATATGCCTTTCAAGAACTGCATATATTTCAGGTAGAGATTCAAAGCTATGCAAATCATTAGATGATCTCTAAAGGGGTCTGTTCAAGTTTAAAAATAAATGCTGAGATTAGAGCATACTACTAGACATCTTTTTTTATCAGGCTTCACGCATGCACAAGACATCTGATTGCTTTGCAATGTGGAGGAGTCAAGCACTTCATATAGGAATTACAGATATTTATGCACAATCTCCACTGTCTGTGACTGGCCAGGTTTGCACTTGTGAAGTAAATAAGGAAGCTGTTCAGTTATTGAAGTACAGGTTACAACACAGGAAGTCATCTTACTGTTAAAGTAACTGAACATGCCTCAGGTTCAATGCTTGCATTACTTAGTATTTAAACAACAGAAGCAGAGTTGAACAATACTTCAACATTTAGTCATTAATTCACCCCCACCACTCCATTACTACCCTATAGTATGATCTCTAGAATTGCAATTAAGGTCAATGAAACAAAGCTGCTGCAGTGCTACGCTGCTTTCCATTATAAGTAGAGTATGGTGTCAAGTGGGCGCCCGAGATTAACAGGAGACTAATACACACCTTTTCTTAAACCCTCCCTGGAGAGAAATTTAATCTCACAAATCAGATGTGAAGAGAATTGATTCCTTATAGTCTGAATACCATGTCTGAATTGCCCACAGGCCCTCAAATTAAACCAGCAGAAAAACAGTAAACAGTACAGAACTTTTTCAAGTGCAACAGCCACACCGATAAAGCAAGGATCTAAGGAAGACCAATGAGCTGATAGTCACAAATCTTACTTTCATTTCAGCTGTGTTCAGTAGATGGTTATCTTCTTTTCCCTCATGCTGATAGCTACCAACAAGTAGCTACTGATATTTATAACTAAACAGCTTTGTCAGATATCCAGCACATAGAACATAAAAGTTTCAGATATCAGTAATTGAGGTTTCATTTGGGGGAAAAAAGGAATATTGAGAAGCCTTGATGTTTCCTTTTTGTAATTAATATACAGGCTTTCAGCTACTTAAGTGAAAATGGAAGGTTAAAAGATAATTGCAATAAGAAACCATCCCCTTGAATCAACCACACATAGAATTTGCATTGTTTTCCTCCTTAGAACCTCAATTCACATGACAAGGCAGTCCTAACTGGCTGATCTACACTCTTGAATATAGCTTTGAATTACCTTTGACTACTTTGTACTTCATATTTACATATTATTTTGATAAATCCTTACCAGATTAATATTGTATGTTTTACACGTCAGATCATCCAAGCTCTGGTTCTGCAGCTTTTCTGTTATTAGTGTTACCATTGTAGTTGTTCCTTTTCTACTGCTTACACAGAAGTGTTGGAGGTTCTTAGGTGTCTCGTTTCAATAATCACAAGCCATTTCTGTTTTGGTTTAAAGTCTTGAGATTTATGCTTCCATCTTATTGCCAAAGTTTATTTCCAAATGCTGTCAGTGTCTCATGTCTGCCTTTCTGTAAAACTGAGACAGAAAAAGGAAGAAATCAGAAACGTTATTGCATACATCATAATTAGTAATGTCATAACATGACTTCTTTGGACCAGGAAGACATGATCACATCCCACATTTAAACTACTTCACTGAAAATTTAGCTATGTATACTAACACAGCCTATGAAACATGCAGCTACTTACCATACTGCTGTATGTTCAGCAACAGTCATACCATTTTGTTTCACCACTAAACCCTTCTTAAAGGATGAGTGAACAGTGGGTAGCTTGAGTGCTCTAACCACTTTCCAAACCCTCAGCTACTTCTAATGCATTCCTGTGGCTTTTGTTGTTTTTTTGAAAACTACATAACTGCTGTCTGTCAGCAAACATCAGATCTTAACCTAGTAAGCAGGAGAGATAACCATACATGTAAAAACATCACTGACAAAAGCTTAGATGTTTACGTTCTGTGAGCAGTCACTCATAGCAAGAGCAGTGGGCTTGCTCTCTGCCTCCTCTCCTAAACATGGAATCATAGGTTCCCAAGCTCTCTTCCCCCAACATCAGTAACCTTTAACTGCTGCAGATCATTTCTCACTTTTTCCAACACTCTAAATTGGTTGGTTGGTTATACCACAGCAAGTGACCTTCCTTCCCTTGATTTCATCTCAATGCTCAACAGTTTGCAGAGCAAAACGTAATTATTTTCCTTCTTCCATCACAAAGTCATTTAGGTTCACCACGGTTCTCAAATCGGCTTCCAGTTTTCAAAGGCAAATTTGCATCAATAGTAATCAGTTTCTCCACACTACTTCCAAGGGACTTTTACCTTTGCCTTACCGTGTTAAGCCAAAACATCCTTACTAAACTCTTGCTGATGATCCACTATTGACATGCACTAACAGCACTCTTGCTTTTATAACTAAGAACTGCTGAGTATATTCTACAACTTCTAAAACTTCATGGTATTAATTGCATTCTGTAACTACCTTTGAAACCTGTTGTCTATTTCCTAGCTCAAACATTATTTCATAAGCTGGCCATACACTATTTCACCTCCACAGACATCCATTTTGTCTCCTAATTAGCCAGAGTGCTGCTGAAAATCCTAACTTCCAACCGTCATTCATCCCCATCCTTCTGTCTAGTTTTATTTGCAACAAGGCAATGCTTACATCAATATATAATGCTACCCAGGTATCTGGACATGTGGAGACATTTTACTGAGTGTGCTCTATCTTCCAGGAAAGCACCCAAAGCTTTGAAATATTTACCATTTCTTGTTCTGAAATTACACAGAATCAAACAGCAAAAGTGTTCATACGCTCACTGGTTAAAATTACATAAACCCTTTTCAAAGTAAGTATCTGCCACGGAAGGTGTGATTCATGAAATAGTAAGCAAGTTTAAGGGCAAATGTGGACAAAGTATTATTTGAAGTGGCATGATCAAGTGTACTGTAACACAAAGGGGTTTTTACCTCCCTTCTAACCCTGGCAAAGTTGGAACTAGATCTAGGTAAGAATACAAGTGAAAAACTGACTGGATGGCATAAGTCATCCCATATACAACCTAAAACTACTGTGAAAACAAAGAACCTAGTAACCAGCACAAAGACTTTCAGATTATTCTAAGGATTAAGATTTCTGTAGCTGAGAGGTTACTATTAAGAAACAGCTGAAAAGTTCAGCAGGTGCTTAATCACTAAGCTTCAGGCTTTTGAGGTTTTTTTTCCCCCCAGAAATAAAAGAAGGCAAATCCAATAAAGTTATGAAAAACAGAGGAGGAGCAAGGTTTTAATCCGCAATTAGTTAACTATATAACATATCTGAATTTTGCTTAGTCCTCTAATCTGCAAATGCTTTACTGGAAAATTTTAAGTGTGCACAGTGCAAAGTAGAATAAGGAAAAAATAGAAGGACATTATTTTTTAGTTAACAGACCAATACATTCAGCCACATGTGAAGACAATGAAGAGGCACAACACTTCCAGAATCAAACTGATTCTGGATCAACGATTATCCACTTAGACCTCACCTGATGTTGAGAGTAATACTTGAGTTACAGCCTTTGAAGCACTCTCTAACCACACGCAACCCCAATCAATTTGGTACCACAAGCAAAGTGGAAATTCCAAGCGTTTCTCACACTGGCAGCAGCCATCAGTTTTTATTTAAGATGAGACATGAAAAAAAGTTCTGCTGCACCTCCCATCAGTGAAGCCCATTTCTCAGAACAAGTACGAAGATTGAGTTTAGATCAGAAGGATGCTTTGGAAGGGAATTCCCTCATCCTCCTTCAGCATACTTGATCTCCCATCACAGACTTGCCTCACCCACAAGTAATCCACTCCCACAATCTGCCGAGCAGATTCTCCTGTGATTAGGAATTAGATCCCCCAAGCCCCTTTCCAAAGCAAGGTGAAACATGCCTAGCTCCTCTCTCCCAGTTCATACTCCTATGCTACTCAAACCCAGCGGCAAGCAGCTAGCTGCAATCAGCCCTGCAGCCTCAGCACCTCCTCTCAGTGACAGGAGTCCTGGCTGCCATGAGCTGAGCTACTCTCCCACTACAAGGAATTACTTCTCTCATCCTTGCCATTGGAAAACAGGAGGTTTCTATAGGTCACTCCAAGCTTCCCTGTGCAGTTGTCAGTTTAAGACTTCACTAATATGTTCATACTACAGAATTTTCACATCTTAAAAGATCTTGGCTCTCAATGCCTCCTAAAAGGAAGTTCCACAAGCTACAAAAACTCTTCATGGTATTTTCACTTTTTATTAGTTTCTGTTTGTGTCAAGATCCTCTACTGCAGCACGTGTTTAACAGACCCACATAAATGTTCATCTCTTTATGTACTTCTCCCTAATGTGTTTGTTTCAGAGTTGTTTCAAGGCAAGTGACTTTCTTTTCCTATCACCCTTCGCTCCCATCAAGCTGAATGCCCCTCTTACTCACAGGTGCTTCAAACTAATTGGATTTTCAGCCATAGGAACACTTTGGCCACCCTTGTTAGGACAGATCCTGCTGCATTTGCATTACCTCAGCAGCCTCACAGCAGGGCTCTTCACAAAACTAAGTTCTGCCTACCACTGCAACCACATGTCCTATGCGAGCCACAAGTTTATCCCAAAGATACACACCCCTACTGTCACCAAGACTCCATAGTCTGTCTGAACTTGCCTTGCCCAGCTGCTGAGATCTCCAAACCTGAAGACAGCAGGAGCTCTTGAAGATTCAAGTTTGGTAAGGTCTTAAAAGATTAGGGCCATCTTCCCCTTAGCACACCATCCTTTATGAATCCTGATTAGGGAGAAAGCTGAGCTATCCAAGATAAACAAGCATAACAAAAGATATTAGAGCCTGTGTGCTGAGAGAGACTTAATCTTGCTAGGATCTCCCTAAACTGGGAGGTGGGGGTAAAGAAGCTATTTTGATTGCTGAAAGACAGACTAATGAAAAGAAATAACAAATGGGATACAAAGAACCCCACCGAACTCCAAACGCGACAGCAAGCCAAAGCTAACATTCCTCACCAACTGAGAACACGCTGCAATGGATATCAGTCTCACCATCACTTCCAAATTTAAATTTCTGTTGTACAACAAATATCCTGACATTTGAGTACAGGTTTGTTATTCTACTTCTACAGTACTAAAGAAAGAGGTGTTACTGTTGTATTTGTATAGCACTACTAATTTCTTAGTCTTATTTCTTTCAAAAATTTAGCCACAAATGTAGCAATGCCTTACAACATCTCCGCCAAAAGTAAAGGAGGAGAGAGAAGAAAAGTGCTCATGTCACAAATCCTGCATCTTCTCAGTGATGTCATTAAGGTCTTTTTTGGGAAGACTACTAAAAATATGGAACCTCCTCACCAGTCAGAGGATGCCAGAGGCTCATCTCATTTGACAACTTGCTTTCAAAGTGATGAAAAGTCTTGATGAAGAACATAAATCCAATTCAAAAATCTCTCCTTGGCTCCTAGAGAGTAAAGCAGCCAGATTCATTTCCAACACACTCCTACTCCTCTGCATCCTGCAGGACACAATGTTCCAGCAACAGCACTCTTGCTGGGAAAATTTACATTTGTTTCAAACACTTCTATTTCTCCTCTGTCCCTGAAGCTCCATCTTGGATGAAGAAGAAGAGATCACAAGATTTTAGATCACTTCCCCATAACTCTAACATAGGTGTTTCTGATTATTGTAATTCCACAATTCTGCCTATGGGACTAATACTGCCCACTGAGAACACTGAAGGTTGTTCCCTTTTATTCCTTCATATTATTTCCTACTCTTTGCTCAGCTAACTACATGGAGCCCTCATTACCAACAATCCCATAAAGACATACTTAGCCAGCTCCCAGCAGAAGAAAAGGATTAGCTAGAGTCAAAATTCCAATTCGGATAAGTAGGTCCTTTAAAATATTATCTCTGCTTCAGCAAGCCAAAGCAGCTAATCACTCCAGCAGTACTAACTCCAGATCTAGATCATTTTGCTACTAGACTTCAGATAAAAGATGCTTTGATTTTTGCCCCCTGACATTTTCCGCAGCGACCAGGACACATGTCAAAATAGAAACACCATGTAAAACCAATAAAGTTTTAACAAAGTGTTGTCCATCCCATCCCAACTTTGCCTTGCTTCAAGCACAACTAGAAGACCAGGAATGTATTTTTTTAATTTTTTTTTTTTTTGAAAGTCCAAAACTAATACTTTATGACATTTGAAAGAATCTAGCTTCGCACAATGCATAATTCCAGCTTCCCAGTGGAAGGGGAACATTCTGCTTATAAAACACACTATTTACCACAGTGCTAAGAAGTTCACAGGGAGGCTAAGCATTCCTTGTAACATAAGTCTATTATTACCAACTTCTAGCCCAGAAAGGTTATCAATAGCATGCATTTCAAGGAAATTATTTGGACTTTCAGTGCTTTTTAGCACTAATCTGCAGAGTGGTTATTCTGAAGCATTCAAAAATTCCACATCAAGCCTAAATTGGAGCTTTAGTCATAAAGTCTTCTGCCACTATTCAGCGCTCCACGAGATAGGTATCAGAAGTAGGCAGTCCCATGTGTTATACTTTAAGAGTCCTCTCCTTGTACTTAACTAGCAATCTGTTACGCTAATGTTTTCCAAAGTTCTCTGCACGTAGAAAAATATACTGCATCAGAACAACAAAGTTTCTGATCCAAACAGGGCGAAGAAAGCATGGTTAATAACCACAGCTTCACAGCTGCCTAACAAATCCCACTGAAACAGTAGTTCTCCCCCCTGAAGAGCTGAGATGCAACACAAAAAACAAGGTTCAACAACCCCCCCTCCATACATGCTGAAACTCAAAACAAAGCCAGAGAAGCTAGTTCCTACATCTGCAATTGAGAGCGTTTTAAAGACTAGAAAGGTATTTCTTGAGCTACAGAATTACTCCGTTTTCTCCATACAATTCTTTCATAAGCCAGTTTTTATTATAAGAAAGCTTCAACGTTATGAGGTGTTCTAGCCCGGATTATGGTTGCCACAACTCCAGCAGAAAACCGAAAGAAAAAGACAAGAAAAATGCTGGAAGGCATCTTTTATATTAACTGATGAACACTAGAATCAAGTTGCTCAGATATTCCACCAATCCAGGAAGCATAAGCAATATAAAGAGCTCAGAACAGTCCACATAAGAACATACCTCACCTACTGTGCAAACAGGACCATATTTCACCACGCTAAGGCTGAAAAATAGGATTTGGGTTGTTATCGCCTCCAGCAATAGAAGAGAACAAACAGAAGATCCACATGCCTCAAATGCAGAAAGATGGCAATGGAGCTCTGAATTTCCCTACATTTTGACCCTAAAACATCACTATTCCAGCACCATATGGTCACCGAGACAGCTCTGACAAAATATAAACTCTTAACAATGACAGCATCCTATACATTCCTTCATACTCTAACCCCTACACTTCAGATGCAGAAGCTCCTATGAGAAAGGAGTAAAGCCTCAATCATCAGACACAGCCTTTGGACTATTCCTTAAAATGCAGCATGTTTTGGCAAACCCTCTGGACTCAAAGGGAACAAAAAGTACTCAGTTTTCTGATTGAAAAAGCAGACCTTGTCCAAAACCTCCCATGTGAGATGGAGAAATCTGCAAGCAGAAGAACCAGAATTAAACTAAAAAGAATATCCTGGTTGAAGGTGGTGGTTTCCAGTTAGCAAAATTCACAGCCAGATGATGTGCTGGAAAGAGCTTAAAGGTGATACTTTAGTATAGACGTTTTCCTTCAAATGCAGAATCCACCAGGCTTGGCTGAAAAATACATAGAGAACAAAGACCTAAACCTGTTTTCATAAAATCTGAATTTAGAAAAATGGAACATTTTAATCTTTTACAGAATGAACTGTTCTAAGAAATACCATCCTTAATCTCTCAGGTGGTTTGGGTTCATTTTTACATTAGGAAGAAAGTCTCCTTCCAGAAAGCAGAAGGAAGGGTGAAAATAGGGGATGTTATGAAATATATTTCTCGAAACGATGGCAGTGGTGAAATAAGCTCATGAGACTTTTTCCAGGTTGTACCTAAATAGGTAACATCACCACTGAAATTTAAAGTGAAGAACTCAACCCAGTGCCAAAGGTGAAAGCTTTCATTATTGCCAGCTTGCATCAATATGAAGTCTCAACCCATTTTTCAGACTTGAGGAAAAGTTAACATTCACATCACAGACAAGTGATCCTGCATCTCCTGAAGTAACTTTGTCAGACAGGAGAAAAGATGAGCTGTGTCTTGTGTCTCATCCTGTATCAAGATACTTTTGTTACTAGTGTTCCTTCCTAAAATAATCTACCACTATTTAAATCACAGGCAAGGATTTCATTAATTTCGCCAAAAGATATAAATATCTCCTGTGTTCAGAGTTAGCTATCAGCATTAGCTTATGAACAGTCATTTCTCCACAATGTGGGAGCCTGGTCTCTTCCTCCCCTCTCCTCAGCATGACTGCAGAAAGCACAGAAATATGTTTGTACAGAGTTGAGGAGTAAAAGTCTGTTCCTTTTTTACACACAAACTCCATGCTTTAGCTGTAGTTACAAACAAAGTGTGCTAACAGTCATTATTTCAAGACTATCCTAGCTCAAACTAGGTACTCTAGCCCACTTAAATAGTTCTGACCAAAATCTCACAGGCTATCATCACTTAAGAGTATTACTTGTCGTCTGTGACACCACTGGCAGACTGAAGACTTCAAGTTTCCCTCTACACACAGGGCTTAGAAAATATCCTACTTAAAAAACAATGGATCATCATCATTTTTGTATCTAGGGACATACAAAATTCACATTCACTGAAGTAATTTATACAGGGAATGTTTGAGTACAGAGAAATGTGCATACTACCAACCTAAAACTGCCATAATCCCACTAAAGCAAATTATTCACTTTCTACAAGGCCCAAAAGATATTATGTTACTCTAAGGCTGTGAAATGCGCAAAGATGAAGCCGTTCTACTACAGGGATATTTGCCTCAGTCCAATTAGAGAAAAGGTAGGGGAAAATCTGAAGATAAGCAATAGCATCACCTACTTTCCCTTAGTGATTGCACTTAAAATGAGAAGTCACACAGGCTTTAACAGTCAGGCCTGAAAAACACATAGCACTGACCCCGAACTCCTGTGTGCAGTAAATACTGTCACTATCAAACACCCTGACCCCTGTGAAAGGCTGAAACCAGCAACAGTGCTGTGCTGCCAAACCCTATGGGCTTGGTGTTAAGGGATTAGACCAATTCCCCCTGTACACCCTGCTTCCCAGGTACAGCCATTAAGCCTCCTCCTGTTTGCCTTCAGGTTCATTGTGAAAAGTTTCAGACATCTGGCTGGCTCATTTCGAATAAAAAGCCCTACTAGTAAGTTTGTTTTTGTGATTCCAACTGTGAAGTGCTGTAGGCTTCAGGCCAGGTGAAAAACATTTGTGTTAAGACGCTACTTGGTGGCATTTCTGAGATTCAACATGCTGTACAATCTGCACACAGGGAAGCCTCCCAAACATCAGCCTGCGTGCAGGCACGAAACTTAAAAACAAGGAACCTATAGCAGATGAAATATTTTTTCAATACATAGTACAGCTGGTGAATTAAAGACACTGCTAAATTTAGAACTCGAGAGCTTAGCAGTGTTCTGTAAATACCTCAGTGCCTGTAATAACACCAAGTACACTCCCCCAGCCTTACTGCCCTAATTCTCCATATTAAGAGCAGCGTTTCCCTGAGGACACACAGGGTTGCACCCAGTTTAGGAAAGTTTCAATCTCTAAGAAGTTAACCACCCAGAAGATCATTTTGTAATTGTTTTAATTAGTACTTTGTTGTGCGTATATTTCTATATAAAACCCCAAAAAATTAAGAAAAGAAAGTAAGCTACAGGTGGGCACACAGTGGTTTGAGCTTTCTGCTATACCATCTTCTTGAAAGAGCACAGAACAGCACTGAGCAGATTGTGCTCCAGATAATATAGTGCAGTTTTATCGGAGCCCCAAAAATGTCTGACAAGAAGTGAAAGTTGTGACAAAGAAAGTCATTTGTTTTTAATCTTTGCTGATCAGGACATAAAGCTGGGGCTTTAAATGGTGGCAGGTAAACTGCTTGTCTAGCAAGTCATGCATGTACATCCGCAGACGAAAACAGTGCAGAAGAGAACAGGACCATGAGTGTTTAGACAAAAAATCTGCATCCTCCCCACTTAGGCAATTATGCTCACAGATGACTGCCTTCTGACAAGATCAGCTCCCAGTAACCAAGTTGAAAGACAGAACAGTAAAGATTTTAATCAGAGTCAACAGCAAGTGAGATGCACGCTCATCCTTTCAGCTCCCCACTTGAAGACTCTCAGGCTTCCAAGAGAAAGATTTCAAATGAAATCTTTCAATATTGATAACAGTGTGCTTTATCTAAACACACTCAAAAATGAGTTTCTGAGATTACATCTGAGATTCTGGCAACTTCACTCTAGCAAAGGTTAAACATGCCATAGTCTGTAAAGAGCAACAGTATGTTTTCTGCTGAAGTCCTGAAGCACCAAGCCACTGCATTCAGGGGAAGTTAACGGCTGAGCACCTGAACCCAAAGAGTACTTCAGTGATAAACAAGCTTCTGACAGCTGCAGCCTACTCTACAGGTGCAAAAAGCATTTGCTTCAGTTGGGTTCAGTTTAACAGTTCACCTAGTTCTGAACTTGGAAACTGGTCTGGTGTTATTTGATGCTGCTCAACCAAGAAATGGGGTGCAGGGAACAGTGGGTTCCAGCCACCCTGGCCTTCTCTCACTAGCTCTGCAGTCCTGTTGGAAGCACTGCTCTTAGGGCATTCAAGATCATTAGAGCTCTATATTATCCTCAATTAAGTTATTCAAAATGTTGTTTTGAAGCTTCTCAATTAATCCAATTTATTTAACACAGTCTTACCTAATAAGGACTTTGACTAACAAGGTACATTAAATTGAATCTCACTTTCAACCTAGGAGCAGCTCAAGTATTATGTCCATCTTACTAAGTCAGAAAAATGACATTTAATCAGTTCCTACATCTGGACACCTATCTGTGAGACCTATTGTAAAGACTGTTTTAGCAGGAGATTGGACTTGATCTGCTGAGGTCCCCTCCAACCCGTGATTCTGTAATACACATTTCATTATTCATGCAGTTTAACTGCTCAGTTCCAAGAGATGCTACCTTACATCTGGAAACACAGCAGAGTCAGAGGAAGCCACTGAAGTGCTCTCAGCTAGGATTTTACAGACCAACATTAAATGTTTCTAGAAAAGGATTACCAAACTTTTTAAGCCTCCTCTGAGTTTAAGACTGCAGCATGATTGCCAAGGATAGATGCCTGTCTCCTTGGAGCACACAATGGAAAGAAATGGTTACAAGAAATTATTACAATTTGTAGCCAACAACATTAAAACTGTACTCAACTTCATCTGGGTGATGAGGATCAACTGCTAGATACGAACAGATCCTGCACAGTGCCATTAGAGAACAACTGAGGAAATTGATGGAAAGTAGAGATGAATGTATACAGAGACAGAGGTTGGAAGAACAACGATGAAAAGAATCTCCAGAACTGTGTCAAGCAACTCTAACAGACGGGGCTTGCAGAAACTCTCCACTGGAAAGTTCAAGATTTCTTACATCAATTTAGTTAGGATTTCACCAGGTTGTTATATGACAAGTTTGAGTCCAGGCAACAACAGACTGCTTAAAAGTTCTGGATATCAATTTCAGAAGTTTCCCTTCAATCCACCTGTGCCTTCAAAATTAAAAAGAGTCAGATTCACATCACTGGTGCCCTTAATCTCAGCTTTAAACACTAAAAAGTAACAAGGAGGTGAGCAGCACCCAACCACATTCACTCTGGCATCCCAGCACAGGTCTTAGGGACAGGAGCAAAGCCACTGAGGTCATAGTCAAGTTCAATGACTTCTGATGCTGGCAAGAAAGTAAAGGCTCTGCAGTGAGAGCAGTTCTTGTTGGACAACTATACCCAGAGAGGAGTTCTCTGTGGTGCACAAGACAACACACCTAGCAGGAATCCAGTTCAATTCATTCATTTAATTCTCAGTAACAAATGATGGAAGACAGAGCAACCTCAGGACAAGAAGCAGAAAATGAACTGCAGGACAGTTAAAACTCCACACGACTTTGACACATTGGAAAACTGTTCTGAATGATATCAGATAGAATTCAACTGTGAAAGGTGTGTTCGAGCAGCATTAACCAAGCAAACAGCAAGGTGAGGGCCTCAACAGAAAGCTGCTGGCTGCAGCAGAGCAGCAAGTTGACCTTGAAACAAGGTTTAAGCTATTGTAGGAAAGTCAAACGTTTGGAGATGCATAAACAAGAACAAACATGAAACAGCCTTAACCCAATCAACACAGGAAGGTCTCAGCTAAAATACAAAGTTGGCCTTCAAGCACCACACTTGAAGACCAATGCAAACTAACTTTTAGGGGTTACAGAAAAAAGAACAACTAGAGCTGAAAACAACACGACCTCCCATGAAGATATGCATACACTGGCTTTACATAGGCCAAAATCATCACAAGGCTGGGGGAGGAGAGGCAAAGAAGATATGGAGAGACAAAACACAAGAAAACAGGAAGATGACAAAAAAGCAGTTCAAATATTTCTAAAAGATTACTACAGGGATAAGAATAGCTGTCCCTTCATGCCCATGGGATTAGACAGTAAGCTTGCACTGCAGAAAGGAACGTGTCTAGTTCTGTATTCAAAATGAGTTTTAATGCCAAGGACAAGCAAAATGCTGAACTGGGGAAAAAGCAGAGCTGCTCAAACTTCATGAATCACATTAGATGCACGATACAGCTGGCCATAAGGTTCACAACCAACCCACATCCCTTTCAGTCATTTTGGGGGGCTACCTCAATTTCAAGCTACTGTAGTGTCTTTACTCATCATCCAACTAGATACTTTTTGTTTTGAATGAACTCTAAGTCAATCTTTATATTTTTCAAAAGGCAACAATTCCTAGCTTAGTGTTTTTTTGTCCAGATGCCTATGGGATCCGGCAACAGAAGTCATACCTGCCCCATACTCTGCTCATGCAGAAATAAACCAAGTACAATTATATCTCATGGCAACAGGAGAATTTCAGCAGCACTGCTGTGTGCTGTTAGTATCCTTCTGCTCTGACCAACAGATTTCAGAATCAGATGTCTTCTGACAACCAAGAAGCAGCATTCCAGTGAATGAACAGCTTCCACTGCGGTGTCACAGAGCATCCTCACCAGAGCACATGCACACATGCAAGCCAAATACTCCAAAATAAAATCTGACAGATACAGAACCTTGAAGATACGAAGTTGAAGCAGTCAGCATTAGCTACAGCTAATCAGAGGAAGTCTGTGTCCAAAATAAGTTATATGTTCACACCGAAAGTGCAAATTTTGAAGTCATTAAACTGTGGAAAAATGAACTAAGAGCTTAAGCACAAATAAGATACCTAAGAAGCATGCAACACAAAATACTACGTATTTTTCCTCCTCTGTAATAATTCTGGTAGTAGAGAAGTCTCTCCAGATACAAATCAGATTTAAAGGTCATCTTTCTGAACAGATTTACAAAAACAAGTGGAGTTAGTGCAAAAGCAGCCTGTCTCACTTCCAGTGCTCAGTGATTTCTTTTTCAAACACTGAAGAAGAGAAGCTTGGTCAGGACGCAGTGCTGATGGAAGAAGACGTGGTAATCAAGCACACACCTAGCCAAGCTCAAGTGAAATACCACTTCTAGAGGTGAGCAGCCTGGGCTTAAGCTTCATGCCCTTGTTTCAGGGACAGAAGTATCCTCTTCCAACTCCTCCAGGGCCTTACACAAAGCCACAGCACTTCAGTTCAGCCCCAAAGTTACCCATGTTTCTCAAATTCATCAAGTAGTAACTTAGTTTTACTTCCAACTGTACTCTAAAAAAAAAGCAAAGATGAGGTTCTAGGTACCCACTCCTTCCCTGTTAAATGAAATATATACCATGCTTAGCCAGTTCAGTGATCAGCTACTTAACAAATGCTGTTTTCATTACCTCCTTCTCCTCACTAAATATTGTGAAACAAATGATGCTGTTAAGTACAGCAGTAGTCTTAGGGCATGCTTACACAGCACTGTGCTCCATTCCAAGCAGTACATAACAAGTAGTTATTTCCCACTAATACTAAGACTGATAAATAAGCAAAAAGAGTTCTGTTCCAGAGCCATTCAGCCAATGATATTCCCACTATTTCATGTGGGATTTGCACCCTACCCCACAGTGGACTCCAAACACACCAGCCTTTTTCACATTCTGCATGTGACTTCTGGAATATGGAAGTTGATAAAGCTACAGGGTTTGACAGGTTCAAATGATACGCAAGTTTCTTTCCCTTCTTACTTCAAGTTTTCCCCCCTCTAAACAGAAGAGGTCAAATCAGAAGCCTCAAAGGAATACATCTGTCAGCAGGAAAGAAGGGGGAGTCAAAGGAAGCAGTAACTTTAAGACAAGAATTTGCTTTATGAGCAAGCTTTGACAGGTAGAATAAAGAACTTGAGAATGCACTAGTAACTGCGTGAAGTGCAAGCAAGACAGGAACTCTGCAAAACCTAAAGCCACAAACAAGACAGCAAGACATAATATAAGTGCAGAGCACTGAAAGAGGAATTTAGTACCATTTACCTCAACACAAACTGCACAGAGAAGTATTAAACGTGCCATAATAATAATTAGAACTGCCCAATTAGGCCAAAAAGCACATTTACCATACAAATTTTAAAAACCTCCCAAACCCCTCAAAGGCATTAAAGCTGTTCACAGCGTTATTTGAGATGCAAATTAGGGACCTGAAGTTAATATAGCACCAACAGAAGCTCCTATTATTCCTGTTCTTGGCTCAAGGGAAGGTGACAGTAGAAGAGGAGCCACAGCCCTGCTGTATGAGGTCCCATTAGGACAGTAAAGGCTCCTGTTTGTTTTCAAAGTTAACTCACTTCAGCGTTAATACAGAAATCTCCAAATTATAATCATGATCTACTATATACCCGTAAGTTTTAAATGCATTAAGAAGTAGCAGCAAGCCAACTGCCTGAGCTGACTAGGAGAAACAAGTTTTCTTCAGTAAAGAGGAACTCAATGTCCTGTCTTCCCAAATCACAAACCTCAGCACAAAAGTAAAGGTGCAGACAGTGCTGCTGCAGTTATTCCACCAACCCTTCCTTGTACCAGCTGGGTTCCGATTTTAAAGCTCAGCAAAAGTCACTTTCTTCCATCTCAGATGCCTTTCCTGCAACGAGGTGCATTTCTGACTGCACTGAGACAGTTTTGCAAACACTTCTAATGACAGCTCTAGACAAAACGCAGTTTGGTTTCACACCCCTAGCTCTATCTGTACCCACACACATCCAAGGGCAATCATCATCTCCAGCACTGGGTGAGGGTCTCTGCATCCTCCCAAAGCTCTGTGCCTGCAATCTGACTTAACGTGCCAAGTATTCTTCCGTGCACTGAAATACCAGAGGTTCATTTTCACAGGTCCTCAGCCAACACTGTCAAACCAAATTCACAGCAATGACGGTAGTGGTAAGAGCAAGGGTTCTGATTACCTAACATCAATAAGCACTGCACAGGTGATGAACTGTGTTTCAATAACATCTAACAAAGACAAGCAGTGCAAAGCAAGCTGTATTATTTCAGTTTCACAATTCAGTTAAGTTTTCTTTATATACAGTAACAAAACTTTCCATATATTCTAAAGTGTGATCTTCAGCTGCTCGCATAAAAGAATACTGCTGTCAGGAAACCAAGAGCCATAACCCAGATAACGTATTTAGCAACAGCCCTGCCTGCTGCCTCACCCCGAGCTAGCAATTCACAGAAACACGGCCTTCACAAGTTATTTCTGCCCACTACAAAACACTGACAGTTGTGACTTCCTTGCCAGCTTGTTGATGACATTATTGCATGAACTGATTGACTTGAGAATAATAATACTACAGAGCTGACAATTCTCTTGATTTCAGGTCCTTTTACACTTGCATAGTACATGAACAACAGAAGACAAATGTAGTAATCTAAAAATAGCCCAAGTTTACTTTATGGAAATAAAGATCTCAAGCAAAGTTTTCTTCTAAAGGAACACAACTCATGTGCTTGCAGGGAAGAGGGGAATTCAGCACTGCCAAAAGGCAAAACTGCTGTGTATATTATCACCTCCAAACTATGCAAAAAGAAATGTAAACAACAATATAAGTACTAATACTTTCCATTAAAGGTTTAACGAGGCTTCTCACTGCTATTTAAGAAAACTCAAAGCAAAAGCAGAAAGGACGAGTTCTATAAACAAAACTCAAAGCCATCATCAAAAAAGTGTGGGAGCAAAAGAAGAAACGTGTTTGGAAAGTTTTAAGTACACACGTTTCCAAAGGGAATAATCTATCAAACCACAGGAGGTGACTAGAACTGCCATCATCACTGCTAGCACAAAGGAATGCAGATTGGGGGAGGCAATCGAGGAAGGGGGAGAAAGGAGAGAGAAGGGAAAAGGGATCGGTACTAAAACAAGGGAGCCACAGTAATGGTTACCAGACTCTCAAGGAATTCTTAGAGGAAAAAAATCAGCCCCACACCATTTTAGAATAAAGCAATCAATGCAGTAAATTGAAGCAATATGAAAACTAAATTTTCCATTTCTCAGCCCACTGTATTTGCATAAATTCAGCTTTATGCCATGCACTAAGCTTCTACAGATTTTAACACAAATGTTGCAAATAAGGGTATTCCTTCTTTCAGCCTCCTCATTCTTCCCAATCACAGTACCCTGCACAAAACAGCTTTCAAGAGCAAACACAGAAATGTACTATGCCCAATCTAAGACACTTCTTTATAATTACTTAACTTTAATTCTCAAGTTAAGAGACAATAACTATGAGTTACACACTGGCACATACAGGTTGCTAGAGGACAGGTCACAAAACAAGGTGGCCTGGAAGAGTATCATTAGGGAAGGATCTTGTAGATCATTTTCACTTTACACCTAATAGCCAGCATGCACTTCCACATGCCAAAGAGCACTGTTACTGGATAAACCAAGGGCTCATTAAAAATAACTGATATCAGTACAGATAGCACTTCCCAGAAATTCTACATAAATGAGTATCAAACCAATTTTTTAGTGAGTAGTTTTACATTAGCCCCATGGAAACCACCTTATATAAAGCTGATCTGAATGTATGCTTTAGTGCCCTAAAAAATTGATTTTCTGGCTCAGAACGTGCATCTCTCAGGCACTTCAGAAACATAATAGTTGTAAAGATGCAAGCTCTTGTATCATCCCCATTGCACCTCCAATAAACCCACATCTCAAGTCACATGCTCTGTTAGGAAAGTTTCTGCCATTCAGCAGACATTGCACTGCAGAATTCCTAAGCCTGATCCGAAGCAATCATCCTATTCACAATTAAAACCTATCCAGAAATACTTCAGCTCCCCACAGTGTGCAGAAACCTTCTGCTTCTTGCCAAAAATGGCCTGGATGGAAAGGTTTCCTAGCAGTTAGGATATGGATCAGAGGCAGCGTAACTGTAAGGCTTGTAATCAGTGTTCTCAGGAGCTAATTTTAATGTAAGCACAGCGAAGCAGAACAGAGCTCAGCTCAGCCCCAGGCCTGGAGTTCAGGGTTGAAAGCAGCCTCTTACCCCAAAGTAACAGTGCTGCTGCAAGGCACAGGAATTTTCGGAGCGCTTATGGGGTCGTACCTAAAGAGAAAGGCCTCACCTAGAGAGAAAGCCACTCAACTTCCAGCTGCCTGCTAAGAGAGAAGTGACGCAATGCCAACCCAGAGGGCCACCTCCCGCCGCCAGCCCCGGCCCCACAACCCATCCAGGCACCCCAAATCCCCAGAAACCGCTCTTACAGAACGCAGCACGCAGGCTGCAGGGGCATTTGGCGATCCGAAGGACCGGAACAAAGCCTTGAGAAAAGCTGCCCCAGCACAAAGAGCCCATGAAGCATCTCGGTGAGGATTTTCGGGCGCTTTTCATTTTTTAAATTATTATTACAATATAAGGTTGTTTTTGTTTTTTTTTTTTTTTTCCCTCTTAGCAGGGGTGCCGCCACCCCCGCTCTCCATCCCGGAACACGGAGCCAGGCTCGGCTCCAGCCGCACGCTCCCGGCCCCGCAGCCCCCACCGCCGCGGGGAAGGGCAGCTCCGGGTGCTCGCCCCGCACAGCCGCTGCTGCGGCTCCGTTAATGGGCCTCAGCCCCGCTCCCACCGCACGGCAGCTCCCAGCCGCTATCTCCGCCGGCTTCCCGCTGCCCTCCCGCCCGGCCCGCGGCCTCCCCGCCGCAGCCAAACCCGCGCACGGTACCTGAGCCCGCACGGGCCGCCTCCCCTCCGCATATGGACCGGGCTCCTCAATGGCAATTGAACAAAACACAACTGGCTCCGCCCACTCCCGGCTCCCGCGCGCTTCCATTGGTTACAGCACCCTCCCGCCGACCTTTCACCCGCACTGTTATTGGTCCGCGGTGCGCGCTGGCCCCGCCTACAAGAGCCGTACAGCTGCGGGGCCGGGGGGACGCGGCAGACTACAGCCCCCAGGAGGCGTTGCGGCCGCCTTCTCTCATTGGCTCTCCTCGCCCGGGGGGCGATGACGTCATCGCGTTCACGGATGAGGCCGTAAGGAGGACCTGCATCCCAACGGGACCGTGCGCATGCGCAGTGGCGGCGGTGATGGATGGGTTCGGCTAAGCCGCGGAGCTCCTGTCGGGTCGGGGTGCGGCTTGGATGTTCCGCTTGAGGTTCGTCCGCCTCACCGCCGCGCTTTACCCGCTTTTCAGTCTTCCCTTTCCTCCTGGCCCTTCCTGGCCGCTCAGGCAGCGTAGCGGTGTGGCTGCACTGCCCTCTGCCTGCTCCCCGCCGTGCTCAGGTGCTGCTCTCACCGTGGGGTCCCTCCTGGTTGGGGCCATCTTTTGTCTCCTCTCAAGATGGAGGCCGGGAAAAACTAACAGTTCAAAAGAAAGGACGAGTTGTGCTGCGGGAGACGTTCCTATGGGAGTTTCTCCTAACGCAGTTATGAGGCAATCGCAGCGAGGAAGTGGGATGTGTTGGGGCAGCAGTTAGGCTGTGCACTTGTCAGGGCAGAGGCTGTTTCATGTGGGTGCGTAATCCCTAGCGCTATGAGAAACCAAACCCTGATTTACTGCTGCCTGCAGGCCTTGCATTACTGGCTTACGGGTGTTTTTGTATTAACGGTGACTGCTAACAAGCTCTTGGCATCCCTTTAACGAGCATCTGTTATTTCAGCCTTCTTCAACCTGTGCTTTAGGTTTTCCACGTTATGCTTCATTTCGACGCCTTTCCTATGGCCCAGAAGTTTTTCTTCAGTTGACTACCGTGTTACCCTGTGAGATTTTGGTCAGTTACAAGACCACGCTACTGTAGGTATCTAAATTTAGGAGTGCAGAATCCAAATCAAAACTGTTCCTCTGACTTCCTTTCATCGCGGTCATAGAGTCGTTTAAGACCCATAAAGGCCATCCAGTCCAGCTCACCTGCGATGAACAGGGACACCTACAGCTCCATCAGGTGCTCAGAGCCCCTCCAGCCTGACCTTGAGTGTCTCCAGAGTGTCACCCACCACCTCTCTGGGCAACCTGTGCCAGTGCCTCACCACCCTCACCAAATACTCTACTACACCAACACCTTAAAACTAATTTAACCTCAAACAGCACTGCCAGGTTGTGCTGCTTGGTTTTCATTTCTTTTTTTCACAGCCTCCTTCAGTACCCCTTTTCTTGAAAGAGTTTGCAGTTTTATTTTGGTGAACCTCAGCCTGAAATCTTTTCAGATGGTTTTCCAAGACGCCTTTCACAAATTATAAAGTGAATATTCAGATTAGTGTACTAGTTCTCTGGAAGATCAACACTTACTTCACTTTAGAAAGATCTTTCATGAGATTAAAGGTTCGCAGAGAAAGGCGCACAGCTTTCTCCCATAGTTCAGCCCTGGCTCTTGAAATACTTTCTGGTTGTGCTCATTTTGCTTCTGGCCTTGTTGTGAATTCTAGTGCATGGGAAATTGTAACTCATCTGCTTTCATGATCCTATCCGTATCTTTGGCAAGGATTTGGCTCCATTCTGTAATCAGTTTTGTACACAGAATTCACCATGGAAAACAAATTATCCTCCAAGTATTTCATTGCTAAATCCTTATCCAAACGTACAATTAACAATTTAGTTTTTTTCTTGGAAAAAAAAAAAATCAAGTCATAATAGCTTTATCTTTCACAACCATTATATCTAAGTATTCCACAGAAGTTTAACAACCGAGGTGGGAGATTTTGATGTGAAATTGATTTTCCCTTACCTACAAGTTTAAATACTTCCATCGTTGCCCTTAGTTAAGGCACTATGCTTTCCCACAGCCTCCTGTGGTATTCCTGCTGTAAGTAAGGTAAAACCAGAGGGATCTTATGCTTCTGAAACTGAACTGCTTCTTGATTGCAACACTTTACTTACAGCCAATCATGTGGCCTTGGGGGAGGCATGTGAAAGGGGCTGCAGCTGCTTTCCCCCAGCAGTCAGCTGGAGACTTTCAAACCAGATAAAACCACACAATAATTAAATTACCTTACAGACTCTTCAGTATTCTAGCCCATCTTCTGTAATGCTTCACTGTAATTCGTCCCCTGATTATTTTATTTTTTGCTGCCTTCCATTCTTTTCTCCAGCTCTGTCGGCTCTTTTTCCATTGTGACAAATGCTGGTACTCTGTTCTTTCGAGGTGGAGCTGCTTTCGACTATAACTGTAAAGTAGGTGTGAAGCTGAGACCTAAACTGGTGATGTTTCAGAGGTGCTAATTACTCTGATCAGTTGCTTGCATCCCAAAACTTCCTTCATAGGCTATTTACATACAACTGCAAGGGTCAACAAGAACTAGTGGCCTGGCATGGAAGACAGGACTGAATGATCTTATTTGAGGCAGGTGGCAGCTTTAATCAACATTATTCAGTATGCAGCCATAGTCTTCTTTTACACTCAAGTGTAAAGCTCTGGCTTTTCAAGTTCAAGATCCAAGTTCAGATCTTGGTAAACGTGGACCTGAAGTTTCCCTCATGAGAAGTTCCGATAGTAATTGTCCAGCCCTTCAGAATGTCTGATTACAAACATGCTGCCACGTGTCAAGTGGTCAGTGTCTGTTCAATCAACTGTGTGTCTCCAGGAAGTGCCATCTGTTTCTATCAAAGCGATGAGACATGAATGCACGTGCATTTCTAAGTGTAAGAAAATAAAACACCTAAAGTGGTAGCAACACAAAAAATATCTTTACAATAAAGTATAGACCAAAATAGGTGCAGTGAGGCAATCAGAATGACTCCTGGGACAAAGTTTTCACCTGGGAAAACAGATGCGTGGTGTGATTGCTCTAAGATATCATTCTGGGGGTTGTTTTATGCACCTGAAATGCTGAAGCAAGCATATAAAAGTATTCAGTGTATATACAGATAGTAGGTTGAGTTTGGTCCTTTGTGATCTCTATATAGAAATAGGAATAGCATACACATAAAGGAAAAGCAGTTCCTCTCAAACTCCATCTCCTAGGTCCATCTAACTTGTAGGTCCTGTTAGTCAGGAACAAAAGAAAATGTTTTCCCTTAGTCAGAATTCAGTGGGTAGGCATGTGTGACCCATTGGCTTTGCCACTCGTGCAAAAACAAGTGGACCTTAATGTGGTAGTAAGCTCGTGCCAATCTGGGCAAATTACCATTTCAGATCAAGAACGGAAATGGGGGAGACCATGCAGCAAAGTTCTATTTGCTCTAGATACTGCTGTAAAGAATTGAAGTATGACAAGGTTCTAACACTACAGCGCAGAGCTGCTTATAAAGTGAAGATAACCACAACACTATCAAGTTAGTTGAAAGATACTTTGCAAACCAGTTTTTACACAGCATTACTAGGCCAAAAGTTGGTGTACAGTGGTCTTACAAAGAATTATGAGAGCAACACAAAGAAGTTGGGATATTGATATCAAGTCTCAGGTAAATTTACCCCAAGTCGTTGTATTTCTCTTCCTTTAGTAATTACTGTTAGTTATTCATCTGTTTCCACATAAACTATGTAAAATGGAAAAGGGACCTCTGTTTCAGAATACAAATTTATGAAGGCCTCTTAGAAACATTGCAGATCTAATAAAATCCTTCACTGATCCTGTTTCTATCAGGGTCACTTTCCTGTTGACCCCAAGAGCAAGCAGGCAATGTGGATTCCATTTCTCAGCCCAGGATGCTCCCACACAAGGGAGTGAAGAAGAAAACAAAAACCAGTTTGATTCCAGAGTCTGGTGAGGAACAGGTACAGGAGTCAGAGCAGGAGGTTCTGAGGTGTCCTGTATGTGTAAGGAGGGTGTTTGAGCGTGGCTGATTTTCATCAAAGATGCTTTTTACATTTCTCCATTCTCTCTGTTTATCAGTTTCACAGCTGAGGGTACAGATTCAGGGCACAAGAGGAAGTTCTGCTGCCACTTGCACGCATCAGTTGGTGGTTTTCACGTTAAGCTCACTCAGACTGCTTGAACAGATCAGTTTTCTGTTTAAGGAACTTTTCCTTACTTATGTTCAAGGGTTCGTTACAAATGAGATAAAGCAGTAAGAGTGCTAATTAAATAAGCTGGAACTGCAAAGCGGAGTGTTCAGCGTCAGAATTGGAAAAGAGCAGAGAGCTGACATCCTGGGACATTGGAACTGAGGGTCTCATATACCACGACAAGTTGGCTGGATGTTATGTCCTCTGTGAATTCTTAAAGGGATTTTAAAGATGTTGAGTTAATCATGACCAGATCAGGTTTTATTGGATTTCATGGAAGGGTGACTCCATCCTATGCATCCTGTACACAACCAACATTTCCTACATCCAGCTCTTCACCTCCATTACCTGCTAGTCCAGCTACACTGTTGCTTGTTTCTTCCTCAATTGAGCCATGGGGCCAGGATATACTCCATTTTCCAGGGTCTGAATTAGCCATAGGATTTCAGAAAGGGCATATCAAGCTGCAAGTACAGAGCCAGTATAGCACTGTTCTACTTTTCACTGCAGTCCCCTAGGAATGGTCCCACTCGTGAGAACTCTAAATTGCTCACAGTTCAGCCAAAGCATCTTCTGCCTACTCAAGTTTCTAGTCCCTCCTACGAGTTTCCAACTGCCTTGTTCTTTTTGCAGAGCCAATACATGATGCCTCCTTCCTAGACCGTATACTCGCTTGCTTTGTGAAATGTCTTATTTGCCTTTTGATTGAGCCTCCTCAGCCCAGAACTTTCCCCTAAATTGTCTCTCCTTGAGCAAAGCCAGGGACAGTTAAAGCACAAAAGTTCCATGCATGCCTGTGCATCTCTGAGAGCTGCTAGCGTTCTCTAATAGCCATATGTTCTGTCAGGGCAGGGTTCACAAAGCTGTTGCATACTCTAGTGATTTCCAATATAGTGCATTAAGAGCACCAATTGCTAGCACATAAATATGATTAACGAGCATAACTGTTAGTTAACTGTTAGTTAAAGCACGCTCTGTGCAACGTGTCACGCAACACGTTTTGCCATAGAGAATTTCTGTAGGAGCCTTTTCCTCATTTGTAATGTGTGTTTTTGTGTGTGTTTGTTGTTGTTTGCTTTGCTTTGTTTTGCTTTGAAGGATACAGTAGTAAACACAGTTCCAGTACTTAGCTTTTTTTGTTATTACTTATCCAGAAATCTAAGGCAGCAAATAACAAAGGCACAGTCCTTCGGAAACATGCTGGCTGACCACTGTCTTCCTATTAGAATTGTTTACACCTGCATAGACGTGGCTTTCTTATTTTCGACCTCAGAATCTGCTGAGGAGTGATAGAAGATGTACAGAGGTACGTGGCATTGTGGCAGGCCTTGATACCTTTCACCTGACACCTTCCAAACATGAAACCTCGCTGCAAGACAAAGTGGTTGCACAACAGTAGTTCACTTTATCTCACTGTGGTTAAATAAAGAAGGGAACTGTTTTAATCACAAAATCAAACTAGGCACTTGGGGATACACATTCGTGTGTGTTTAGCATAGAGCAGAGTGATATATACATGAGGTTCTTCACATGAATTTGTGCATGCTAATCTTCAAGTAAATGGGTTTTCTTCGACACTGTGTATTTCTAGATAATTTCCCTCACAGATGACAATTCAAATGTGATGTTTCCACTCATGCTCCCAGAGCTGCCTCCTTTACTCAAACTGAAATTGTAGCCTGTCTCAGAAATCCCATCCCCAATATGGGGACAGATGGAGCTCACTGTGACTCAAATAGAACTTCTCATTTTCTCTCCATTTTTTTATTTGGCTAATACAATCTTATCATCCACATCCGTTCAGAATGGTTCTGCATTGGTTGTGTCACCATGTCCTTTGGCCACACCAACTTTCCAACTGCCCATTGTCTGTTTTTCTTGTGTCACATGCACGCCGTCTTCCTTCCTTTCAAAGTCCTTGCAGTCCGTTCTCCCTCTTGTCTATCTTTTACTAAAGCAAAAGCAGCTTTTACCCTTCAGGCCCAACAGACACTGCACCATTCGATCACCTCATGCGTGACCTCTGCTTACCTCATATCTTTATATTTAGCAAATAGGCTCATATATTAAACCTAAAGGTTTCAATTAAAGTGAAGTATTTTAATTCTCAGGAGACTAACCTGTGTTTCACAAGCAGAAAACAAGAGTGATTGCTTTTGCCTGAGGCTTTTATGATGGTCTGAATGATTCAGAAGGTCAGCCAGGCCGCTGGCTGTAGAGAAAGGGTAGAAAAAAAAAAGACAAATGAAGCTTCATGTGTCTTCCTCCAACTGGGAGGGAAACCTCATCCTGACCCACAGTGAACCCTGAGCAGGGGAGCAAGATACATCCATCAGTCCTGTTGAAAAAGGGGTTTCCCCATCACTTCAAAGCACCTACTTAAACTATTCTGTGTTTCAAGCTGTGAGCTATCTAGGGTGCCTCTGAAGAAGGGAGGAGATAATATTTGAGCTAATAAATAGGTCTGTTTTAATGAAACCTGGTGTCTTTTGGATGTGTTTGAAGGCTGACTGACTAAGATGCAAGTCCCGACTGAATCTTTTTCTGCGGCTGGGATGGGCGTAAAGCCTCACAAGCTTTTTTTTTTTTTCTGTGTTCTCCATGTCTAATACTGTGGGAGCCAACTAAGTAGGTTTATCTTCAGTGGGAACACTTGTATGGTGTTCAGTTGGCTACTTCCATAAATTGTCTACAACCTTAATCCTGTTTGAGGCCTCTGCATCTTTACCAAATCCAGATGAAGCTGTCCAACTGGTTTTAAATGTGTTACTGCGAATGCAGATGTGCATGGACAGACACGGGTGACATGCATTGCTGTCTATGTGTTGGGAAAAGGAAACTGAGGAGCAATTATTTCTCCTTTTCTCAGATACTGTTGGCTAAGGACAGGAGATTTGCTTATAGACATTATTTTAATGCTGACCTGGGACTATTGCAGGCGTGTTGAAGGCTGTGCACAGGGCCTTACTTGCAGAAAGGACTGAGCAGGAGGATTCCTGTATAGATACTGGATTCAGGAAGAGCAAACTGAGACCTTCCAGTCCCTAACATGGAAACCACTGATGCCCCTGGTTTCCTCTTGAAGCTATTGAAGTTTCTCATGACTTAGCTTAAATTGATAGTGAGAACAATGAGTTGCTAAGTCAGCTAAGTTTACAATCACAACTAAAAAAACTGTGTGATTTCAAATTGTAATGTATCTAACACAATGAGGGCCACCAGAACCTGTAATAAAAGGAGCAGCCATTGTACCTCTGTCTCCTTATCAAGCTACGTGTGCACACCTCTTGGCTTTTCTCCTGTGCCAGTCTTAGGGCTTCAGAATGACTCCCTCTAACCCTGAGGTTATGGATTTATCTCCTCCCGTAACCCCTCCAACTTTGCTCTGACAGAAGCTTAGTGAAGCCTGCAAATGGTGTGCTGAGGACACTGCTAACCAAGCTGACCATCAGGCAGCCTTCCCAGTTGTCTGCTGGCTTGCCTGCCTCATCTTTATTTTGGCACTTCTTCAGACAAGGACTGTGTGTTTAACCTGTGTTGTACAGTGCCTAGCATAACCATCTCTATAGTTCCTAGATACTTTGATTAGATCACAAGAAATTGCTGGAGGAGCTTGGAGATGGGGGGAATGTATTTTCTGTAAACTGAAGATTTTTGCTTGCCAAAAAAAAGCAGTTAAAATAATCCACATACAGATCAGCAGATCCGAAATGCAGAGAGGTCACTGTAAGCAGCTAAAAGAATTTCCCTCTCCCCAAGAGAGCAATCATCAAGTATGTTCTCTGAGGAAGAAGAAGTGCAATTTTAGAGTGTATGTTTCCTGTTTCGGATCATTTTTAATGTTCTGAAGGCAACAGGTACTTCATTTAAAGCAAGTATTTCAAACTTTGTAATTAGGATAGCTGCTGTAATTATTTTTTAAAAGGGGTGCATTTTAAAACTAATTATATAGATGTATGTTAAGGCCTCATGTGAAAAAAGAAATGCAAAGCGAACCTCACAACGGCGATGTAAGGCTCTGCCTGTTTCTCTCCTGGTTACCACCCTGTACAAATTAAAAGCACATTAGCCACTTTGAAAATCAATCTGACTCCAGTTCAACCTTTTCTCTTTGGAGTTTTAGTTTGAAGATAGCAGTGGCATTTCACTGCCTAAGCCACTTGAGTGAATTTCCTGATTTCGCTTGGTTGCTTAATTTCCTGTTGGGCTCAGATTTTGCTTAATTCAAGACAAAAAGACCCCTATAAATTGGATGAATGATTGAAATTGCAGAGCTGGACATAGTCATTCGATGGCAGTTCAGAATGTGCCTGTCTGAAGAGAGGTAGAATTTCTGAGACATGCATGTAACTCTAAAAATGTCTTTAATTCAGCATTTTCTCTCCTTCTTAAATTACCCCTCTATATATCCAAATATCTGTTATCAAAGGTCCTCTCTTTGCGTTCAGCTTTTAATGTGTGTCCGTGACAAGTTTTCCCCTGTTATGACATCATTCTTCAGTCTCTAAAACAGGACCAAAATAAAACAATAGGAAGTGCCACGGTCTGTTATTCATAAAAACTCTCCAGCAGTACTTGAGAGTACATTTGAAACAGATCTACTTCTCCGCATTCTCTGCGTGATTTTTCCAGTGCTGTTTTTTACATTCAACTCTTAAATACTCAGAATTGTAAATGGGGCTAAATAATGCTTCAGCAAAGGCCTAGAAAAATACATATGGTGTAAGTCTCTGATCTGTATGTTCTATACGTAGTACCTTTATAAGTATTGCCTATCGTGCTCTACACAATCACTCAACAATGAAAGCTAAAAGTAAAACTGAGCTTTAATTCAGATGTTCCTTTCTCAACCAGAATCAGAGAATCACTGAGGTTGGGAAAGACCAGTAAGATCATCTAGTCCAACCCCAACCCACCCCCACCGTGCCCACTCTCCATGTCCCTCAGTGCCACATCTCCACAAGTCCTTGAACACCTCCAGGGACAGTGACTCCTCCACTTCCAAAGAAAATTTCCTATCTTCATTTACTTGGAGATCAGATGAGTGGAAGATGCTAGGAACTAAAAGATGCACTTTTACAGTGCATGTGTTGTATCTGAACACCGTCAGCCTGGGCTCCACCTGATCGTTTTTTGGAAGGTTGTCCAGATTACTTCCATCTGAGAACGGAGTTTTTCCACAGCATGAGCAATGCTCCAGGAATTACTCAGCATGTCTCCTGCACGGGGCTGGAAGCTTCAGGGTTCAAACTCTGCACTGACTGGATCATAGAATCGTAGAATCATAGAACAGAATCACAGAATATTCTGAGTTGGAAGGGAGCCACAAGGATCACTGAGTCTAACACCTGGCTCCACACAGGACCACCCAAATATGATGCTACATGAACGCTGCGACAACCCTTTGTTGTCTACTTCTAAATATCTGTAATTTAAGTTTCTTTTCAGTCAAGAACTTGATGTGCACCGAATTATTCATTCAGGTGAGCTGACCGCTTGTTAAAATAAAAAGCTAGTGTGGCTGTGGATGCAAGGACCGTGATTTTGAATGGGTGATGTGAACCACATTTCCAGCAGTCTGATTTGCTTCATCTGCGGCAGATGGATCCTCCAGGAAATGAAAGTGCTGTGCCTTCTTTACTGGGAAATGTTGTTATTATTCTTAAGCATTACTCCTGTGTCTTTTTTCAGATGGTCTGTTAGTGGCAAGGGTCTCCCTTGCTTGTACATCTGGTTAATGGCCTAGAACATCATTGCTGTTTACAGTTATTTCTAACAGGAACTGAGATCAAAGATCAAAGTTAATGGAATAAAGAACAATGCAAGATGAGAGCCAGTCCTCTGGTAGAAGGGACTATATTCAGCCCTCGCAGAGCCTTATCTGTTAAGTAATTTTCCATCTCTGGCTTCTATCAGATACTCTGATCTTTATGTCGACAAGCTTTATGTTCAAAACTACATCAACTACATTTAGTTTGGGCACATTTTTAACCCGCCTCCCTCTCAGTTTGACAGATGTCCATTTTACCTCGTGAGGGCTGAAACACCACTGTGCCTGGGCACCCTCTCAGCTGTGAGCTTGGTCTTGAGCTGAAGGTTGTGTCATCTTCTGGGTTCTTGCAGACGAACAAATACAGGTTGAAAGAGAGGAAATAATTTCTCATATGGATATACCAGCATCTTGAACCCTTACAGACTTAGGTAGGCCCAGCACTGAGCTCACATGTCTGGTTATATTGCAGCAAATAAAAGATGTGTATGCAACATAAACAGGGTCGAGCTACAGTGACTGATTCGGGTTCTTCTGTTTTTATATTCTTTTCTTTTAAATCAGACAGGGTTTATATTAAACCCATCACTTCCACATATTTGTAGAGGGATTTGCACAAGATGCAGACATTTTTCATGCCAATTGTTGTGCATGCACCCACTGAGAGTCAACAGTTACAGTTAATTTCTGAGCCCGCAATACTCCAGTGAAGCAGCACTGTGCCCCCTTATCAACACACATGCATAGAGATACAGTTCTCTATACATTTTTTCCAATGATGTCAGATCCTGGGTGTTGTGAAATGCCTCAGATTTCATTTGCGTGCGTTTATCCGCACGAAGGTTCAGGGGATGGAGAAGGGCCCAGCAGCACTGGAGAGCTGTGCCCAGAAGTCAGAGCAGACAGAAGCAGCCACTGCTACATTCCACCTGTTATCTCTGGAAGTCAGCGTGCTGCCTTTGCCCTCCAGCCTGCCTGCGAGTCCTGGCAGCACCAAGATAACGTTTCGCTTCAGATCTGCTCACGCCAGGTAATCGATGAAGTTAGGAAAACGAATACCTTGAAGGGAGTGAGGCTAGGTTTTCAGTTTGCTTCATGTATGGGCCATGTCTGGTCTGGCGCAATGCAACTCCGGCTGTTGGTGTTCTTTGTCATCCAGCTTTTAGGCGATGCCATTTTGCTCGGCCAAGCATGAAAGTGGGGGTTACAAAGACTTTGCAGCCAGGCAGCAGTGGCTGAGTGCCGCCTTCTGTGGTTACAGCTACCAGCACGTTCTCACCAACTCTCTCTGATCCTGTTTGTTCACAGGCCCGGGGCAACCAGAGTACCTCTCTTATGTGAGAAGTGCTCCAGCCCTTTGATATCTTCATGGCTCCTCTCTGGACTCACTCCAACAACTCCACATCCCTCCCGTACTGGGGGCCCCACTCTTGCACACAGTACTCCACAAGTGCAGAGTGGAGGGGGACAATCTCGTCCCTGTCCCACTGTCAGCTCTCGTGATTCAGCCCAGAATACCATTGGCCTTCTGGGCTGCAGAGCATGCTGATGGCTGATGTCCAGCCCTTCTTCCATCAGGACCCCTAAGTTCTCCACAGGGCTCTCCTCAGTGACTTCTGCTCCCAAACAATGGCTGTGAAAGCAATGGAAGGAAGACTGAGGTCTCTCTCAAGGACCACCCTCATCTCATCCTTACTGTGCCACTGGTGGAAACAAAGGTCAGCCCTTGTGCAGGAGCTTAAAAATTGAGTGTGGGGACACTGTAACCCATGGCTCCTAAAGGCACTGCAGTCAGCAGCAAAAGCAAGGTCCCTGACCCCTTTAATAAAGGTTGGCACCAAATGGGGAGCAAATGCAGCAACATCAGTGGCTCCTATCCTGGCTTCTGCAGGAGGGAATTCACCTCAGGTGTCTGCAAGGCATCACCACTGAGCCCCAGCAAGCAGCAGCAATTACAGCATCAGAGCTACAGACAAACGTGGACTTCTTGCTGTTGGTTCTGAGTCTGGGAAGGGATCATTGCCAGCTGCAGCTGCTGGAAGGTACAGCAACTTGGCATGGTTTGGGGGCTGACAGATCATCTGGCATCGGAGCCAAGGAAGCTTGGACACTCTCATCCACAGTCTCTGGTTCCAGGCGTTTGCCAGAAGGTCTCCAAGTTTTTCCCTAATCTGAGATTTGTGAGGCACCCTGAAACATCTGTATCACCGGGGTATTTCATGGGAAAGTTTTCTTTTTGCTGGTTACGTGTTGCTGCTTGCGCACGTTTTCATTTTTTTTTCCCCCTGTATCTCCACCATCTATTCTTTTCAAGTGACAGATACCAAAAGTAGTAATCTGTAAAAACACGTACCACCAGAGTTACAAAGAAAATCTCTTGGGAGACAGTGAAACAAACCAAGTCCCAAACACCCTCCCCTTCCCCACGGTGCCAAACCACCTCCTCCCCTCCCTCGTGGAAGCAGATCCAAATCCCAGAATGCTATGTTCCTCCCTGCTCGAGGCCTCCCAGTGCACACGGATGGGGAAAGCCTGGAGGTGCCCGTTGCAGGGACAAGCACCTTTTCAGCTGTATAAAATATATTAAATTCCCATCGCCGGGGCCAGCGTTGAAAGATTTCAGCGAGGCCAACACTTGACCTCTAGCAGACAATAGCCACGGCCCTAATTGGCAAGTGCTCATTGTGCATTCTCGTGTGTTGTGAACAGGCGGGTTTCATGCTCATTCCCCTTCAGGCTCAGGTCTGGGGCTGCAAGCGGGATGCAGGGAAGGTTTGGTGGTTTCCGATTGTTCCGCCGTGCCACCTGCTGACTCGTGGGCGACAGTAGCCAGTGTATCAAAAGTCCTTTCACACAGCCCCGCTTTAAACTTCAGCCCTATTTATATTAATGGGATCATTCAATGCATTTCACTCACGTTTTGATTTAGAGCCGGAGGACAGACCTGAGTTACAAATCCCAAGTGAGCACCATGAGATGTATTGGACGCTCGCTGTACCCGCTCATTGTGCTCCAGCTGCTCTGCAACTACAAAATGCAACTACAAAACAGCTCTGGAAAGGTCCCGAGACTCGAAGTACAAAAGTGCCACGTTTTAAGGCACACTGTGTTTTCTCATGCCTGCACCAGCACCACGGTACATCTGCATGCAGTGCCCAATAATTAATATCCAATAATTAAATACCCAGCACCCAGAGCAAATCTGGCTTAGGGTCTCCCAGCTGACGTGCAGGGGTTGCTTTTCAGAGCACGAGGAGCTTGATACTCTCCAGCACAGTGCAGGCACTGCGAAGCCTTTGCACCACTTTCCTCTTTCTGGCACCTTAACGGGGTCTAATTTTTTGCACTTGTCTCCCACACATTTAATAAAAGACACACATTCAGGCAGGCTTTGTGCCCAGAACGCAATTAAGCATCCAACTGTCCGATCTGTGTGGCCAAATCCTCAGTGTTCCCGGGGGGTTCTCAGGTGCAGGTTCACACTGGTTCATCAGGTTTCCATAGGGGGGAGGAAATGTAATTTAGGTCTTTCAGTCTTAGTCACTGAGAATAAAAGGGGAGTAAGTGAAGCTTGTCTTTGGCGGTAGGAATGGCAAACAAACCAGGCATGATCCTTTATCTTAAAGTAAAATTTGCAAGTGAACAAGGCATTATAACTGATGCAGATTTCCAGATATAAGGTGAGACTATTCTATGTTTAGGTTTAAATGACAAACCTTATCTCACTTTTCCCATCCCCTCCCTTCTTCTTCTCTTACACAGCAGAATGCTTTACCATAATTTCTTCAGACCCGGTCCTCAGTACTGCCATTCCCCAGCAATTTCTGGAGCAGCCCTGAGGAAATATCCCCCCCAGGCATTTCTCTCCGCACCAGCTGACCACAGACATGCCACAGTATCCAACACAAGCAGTTTCCACGTGCTGGGTCATTCTGTGATGCTAACAAACATGTTACTTGTGATGAAAAAAATTAATAGAAAAATCCCCAAACCTAAAGTCACAACACAGAAAATAACTGATGCATCGCCTGCATCGAGATGTGGAAGGATATAAAGATATATCTGAGGAAGATACATTGAGCCTGTTTAATTTGAGATCTAGGTTCACTGTTCTCTGATGCCAATTAAGAGGGGAATTCAGAAGTCTTTTTAGGAAAGGACCTTTCTAGTCCTCAGAGGGGAACTACTGGGGCCTCTGCTGCTCTGCAAGGGACCTCTGGATGCAAACACCACTGAGCTGAAGAACAGGCTGCCCAGGGAGCTGAGAGCACCCCATCCCTAGAGGTTCTCAATGTTGGGTTGGAGGTGCAGTCTGATCTGGTGTGGGGCAACCAGACCATCCTAGGACTTATCAGGGGCAAATTCTTTGATTCTCCCGTGAGTTTAATTAACCTTGAAACACTGAAAAATATAATGGAAGACTTAGTCTCTTCTGCGTGTTTAGAAAGTTGGAACAGGGAGGCTAGAAGATGACAGGGAACGACAAATGCCAGAAAAGGGTCTAGGATGGATGGAAATATAGAGAAAAATATTTTATAATTGCAATACTAAATAGCAGAGATTTATTAGTATCGTAATGCATCATATATTGTGTGAAGAAGGGCATTCACCCGTACAGAGATGGACCTGTCCAAAGATGGATTGTAACCTTTATCTCTCTCTTCTCCTTTGGGTTTGGACATGGCATTGATTTTGCCCTTCAGCTGCAACTGAGTAAGGAAACATAAATTGTGTAGAGGAATAAAAGCTGCATAAACCCTCAAACTTCAATGCAAAGCAATTTACCACTGGAGCAATAGATTCTAACATTCTGCTTTGCATTTTCCAGCCCTTACAGAGCTGACATTTGACTGAAGGCAGTGCTGTCCACTGAAATATTTGACTGCTAAGTGAGATAGATGACCCCTTGGTGATTTAGCTGAGGTGAAAAAGTGGTGCACAAAGAAGGAAATGACACAATGGAGAATATATGGAAGCTAAGCATGCCTCTGCCTTCATTTTTAACATTGCTGGATTCATGCAGGAAAAGAAGTAATACTGTGATCCAGGGAACCCACCCAAGCCACAACCCTATCTACTCCTCCACAGCCTACCCTGCTCTTCGATATCATGCCTGCAGCAGAGATCCCAAACCAAACTCATCCCCACTGTGAGGCTGCTTTGGGATAGGAACATATTATGAAGGTACATTTGCTTTAGTCAGCAGATCTCTTCTGAGCAAACCAGAAGGTTGCAGACCTAATAAGGAGTTAGTGTTTGCTTAAATATTGTTTATTTCGTTAGTTATATGTTAGTTATGTCTCAATGCCTGAAATGAGAGTGAGAAAGAGCAAGAGTAGTTAATCTGAAGAAACTGAGTTCTGAAAACTTTGAAAAAGCAACTGCAGACATTCTGCCCATTATGTTTGTTGCTTTCTATGATTATTGGTGCACATTAGAGTGATGCTGATGCTTTCATTCCAGTTTGGAAATAAATGCTGGATGACAAATCCCATTAGAGACTGAAAGTAATTGACTATTTGCTGCAAAAGTGAGATGGGATATCTTTCAAAGAGAATGGGAAGTCCATAAGGGACATCCTGTTTGCTTGTCTTGAGCCTTTGGGCTCTGGTAATCTTCCCAGCCCCAGATGTGAAGTCTGGCTGGACTGGAGGGAAGAAGGAATGGGGTCATCAGCAAGGAAACCCAGCTGGCTGGTAGAGTTAGAGAGGGTGTGAGGAGACCCATCTCTTCTAGACTGGATTGTTGATTTCAGTGCTCCAATACAAGGAAACAACCTGAACCAACAGTGAATTCTTGGGTCTTTGTGCACAGCTCCCTCTATTTTCCCCTTGATATTTATGTAATATAAATGCTATATAAGAGATAGTATATGGTTAATTGTAATTATTTAGTTCAGGCTTCGTTCGCCCTGGGTAGACCAATATATAACTATATGTGTTGTGGTCTGATCAGAATAAATGTTCTAATTCAGCATGGAACAGAGGAAAGAACGTTTCTGCAACCGCAGGTCTTTGGCATAATTTTTTTCAAATACCTTAGTTGTATTCTATTTCAGTTTTAATTTGTGTTACACGAGAAGGAGGCAAAATGTGTAGATTGGATAGGGCAGCCAGAAGACCAGAGGGTACAACAGCTTATTGGATAACTGACAGCACGCTCAGGAGATGTAACAGGAAAGGAAGCGCAGCCTTACATCAAACAACAGAGACTTTGGGAGGTTTTGAGTGTTTTGACTCTGGTGGCAATAAACTACCATTATTTGCCAATAAAACTGTGGAAATTTTCCCTGAAGAGCAAAATGCCCGTCTGTGAAGTCACATCTTAATGCTGAATGATGAATTATTTGATGGGAATTATGAATACAGGGCTTGCCCAAGAGGTTGGAAGGAAATAGCATCACCTGTCTGGGGACCCGCAGCCAGTGCAGCACTGCAGACACTGCACAGACATTGTACTGCAGTCCGAAGAGCCACACTGAACTGTCCTGTGCATCACTCCCCAGCAGCTGCATGCATCACGGCCTTCAGAACAACAGATGTGGCACAGAGGATGACCGGCGTAACTCAGCCACGGGAGATGTTGGTTCATCATCAGACATCAGATTTCTATCTCCTTTAAATTAAGGATATAGGCCACCGAGAGCAGCAAAATGAGACAGCATTGACCTCCCCAGAGTTTTCAAAACAAACCTTGCTTGATTTCCCCCCCTTTTTTTTAAAAAGTTTCAATTGCAATACTGGCTAGAGCTCAAGAGAATTCTAAAACCCTTATATCCTGACATTATTTAACGGGACCAGGACAACGGGCTCTTCATCTTCAGTTCCTCCAGCTATCTTTAAATGTTATCTGAAATGCTTCCCTGATTACTGGGTTCCTGAAAACAGATGTCTTAGGAAGAATCACAGCAAATGTCCCATTGCAGCATTAATGATGAGGAGAAAAAACAATGTCCCAGACACTGCAGAGATATCACACCTGGCAGGAAAAAAATATCTGCAGTACAAGTTAAAAAACTTTTTGATTTGTATTGCAGTATTAAATAAAGCTTTTGTATAAACTGAGTGTTTACTTATTGCCCAAAGTAGAAGGCTGGGTTTGTCCTATAAGTTACAGTGCAGAACTGAAGCTTGGGAAATAGTCCCTGCTATGCCTCTGACATCGGACGAAGTCATTGCTCTGCTGTGCTGCAGTTTCCCCATCTGTAATTGGGCCTGATGATAACGCCTTCTTGGGGAAGCACAGGTATGTAGAACCCACGTATGACCATCACATCCATTTTCTTTTTATCGTAAATGTTTCTGAAGTCTGACTCCTGATCAGGTTTTGCATTTTTCCAGACATCTCCAAAACGAAGGTGAGCATTGAGCCTTTGTCCAGCTGCACTATTCCTGCTCATTTCGAAGGCAGCTCTGGCTGCTGCTGGCTGCTGGGATCTTGCACCACAAGTTGCACTTTGATGTGGCATTGGCACAACGATGCTCCCCTCCAGCAACACACCCAGCGAAGCCACAAAGTGAAGTGCTGAGCCCAGGCAGGGTCAGGGTGGATTCCACAGCTTTTGTGTTGCTGCCTCTGCCTCCGCTTCAGTTTTCCCTTCCTGTAGCAATTATTGCTCATCAGCACAGATTAACAATTGCACAAGCCAACCCTTGGAACAAATGAATTCAGGGCCAAGGGCCAATCTTAGTGGAGATCTGCCACTGACTTTAAATGGGCCGGGGATTTAGCCCTGCAGCCTTCCCTGTACTTCCTCCCTTCTCCCATTCATGTGCTGCACATGTGCAGCTCGCTGGCTGTGGGATGAGGCACTCCCAGGTACCCAAGTACGAACTCCAGAAATTGCTCTCACAACCTCCTTGGCATTCTTCCCCACCGCTCCCTGGCCCCATCTTCCTGCGTAGAGCTGTTCCAGCCATTTTATGGTTTCTTTTAAAAGGGAAGACAAAAATAGATCGCAGTTCATTCCTACAGGTTCCTGATGGGCTGCGAAGAACTTAAGTGGTCCTCTCACCTCATCTCTGGTTTATCTGGTAGCCTCAGGCCTCATCTACATGAAAGAGTTGCACCAATTGAACGCAATGTTAATTTAAACCAATTCATTACACTAACACAAACCCTGGAGCAAAGCAGAGGAATGGACGTTCCTGCAGTGTATTAAAACCAGACTCCTATCGCTTCACTTTAATCTGGTGAGAAACTAAACCAAAGCAAGGAGCTCCCATGGACAGGTTCACTCTGGTTTTACTGAACATATGGAAAAGAGCAATGCAAATCACACCACGGAGTTCTCACTCAGCTGAGCTCTGCTTCTCTTTGGCCTGCGGCGACCAAGTCACAACTTGAAACGAACGCATTCCCCTCCAACCCAGCTGTCTCTGGTGCAGTGCTTTGCTTTCCTTTCTTGCAGGAGAGCAGCTACCTTTCACTGTTTTAAGACTCTAGAGAGGATTCTTCAGGGCATTTGAGGTTTTCAAGAACCATGTAGATGTGGCACTGACGGACATGGGCTAGCGAGCATGGTGGTGATGGTCTGATTGTTGAGCTAGATGATCTTAGAGGCCTTTTCCAACCTTAATGATTCTATGATTCCATAATTTGGGTTTGCAGGAGGTGAGTTGGAAAGTCAGCACAGCACTGCTGGATGTGCAGTAACCTTCTGCACTACAGGAAGCTGACAGGGAGTAGAAGCTTATTTTGATACACCAACGAGGATCTCCAGGGCTGATGGATCAGTCCCTGGATCCTGGCCTCAAGCTTTGCCATTCAGCTGAGCTCTGGAAGCATGAAAAAATAGCCAGGAACCTTCAACATTCATGACTGCCTAAGCACATCTCTTGCAATGATGGTCTCAGGTGTCTCACCCAACCCAAGGGGCTCTGTTCCAGACCAGCTCCTGGCTCCACACAGGACCACCCAAAATCCAAACTCTGTGTCCGAGAGCAGTGCCCAAATACTCCTTGAGCTCTGGCTGCTTGTCTAACATTGAGGTTATCTGTTTTTTGAGTGGGAAGGCATTAGCTAGGTGGTCAGTCATCCAGAAGAGAAGGGAAGTAGAAAACTTGGAGGCTCAAGTGTCTGCAAAGTGATGCCAGTCACTGGTGTATAATTCTATAAAGTAACACCAAAAGTTTTCCATCAGGAAAATGCAAGTGGGAAAGTGGAAGCTTAGTGTGAATATTCCTTGGCAGCCAGCTACCTGCTGAGCGGGCCCCACCGAGAATCTTTTACTCCAGGGGACCCATCTAGGCTGGGAAGCATGTGAAAATGTTTCCTGATGTTGATAATATCAGTTGGCTTTCCCCTGCATTGGTAAGTACTGGGAGTCTGAGTGTAGGTGGCTGCTGGCTGGTCCTGGCACTTCAGAGCTGCATCAGTAAGACATGTTCTGAGCAGCACTACACCACGCTGCAGGGACTCATGAAGTCATGAGTCCTTCATTTCCATCGTTGTGAGTATTCAAGGCAGAAAGAGAAACAGAATGGGTGTTAATGTGGGCTAAAGCCATTAGCATGTGTAGGGTTGGTGTAAGTGTAACAAATCTCTCAGTTTTTAAGGGGAAGAGGAGAAAAAAGGAGGGATTGCTTTTTAAAGGGTATATGGATTTTAGCATTAACTGAGTATTTTTACTTTTGGTTATGTTTCAAAATGCATCTTGGCAACCCTGCCCATGGCAGGGGGGTTGAAACTAGATGGTCTTTGAGGTCCTTTTCAATCCAGACCGTTCTATGATTCTATACTGAGAGAGTTTTGAAACTTCTCTTTACAGGGAATTTTCGTCATACTGGAGAAATCCTGGTGTTTTCTCCTAGACATTTTTGCATTCCTATGGGCTCCTTCATCCAAGGATCTCAAATTATCACTCCAAAGTTTTCATGGATTCAAAGAGAAGATTAAATAAATTTGCAAGAGGAAAGTATGCCAGGTGCTGTGAAAAACAAAAGCATAATCTTTAACTTGGGAAGCCCTTAAGCCACAGATAGCTGGAAGCTAGGAGAACACACCAGTGAAATCTTAGGTTGTATATCTATTCTTACTTTCTTTTCTAGCATCCAACAGATGTTACTGACTACGTGCTGTTTTCATGTTCTTAACTAGTTCTTTACATCTTTAGTCAGAGGAATGTGATGTTGCACCTCCTGATGGTTTCACTCATCCTCTTCTATTCACAGTTATCCCTAACTCCTTCCTCCCATGAAAGAAGAACTTGGCAGCCCTTCATCCCACAGCTTCCTTTCACTCCAGAGGTGGGCAAGGACAGCAAATACAGTCCCATCTGATACCAGGATAAGGAATCAGGGCAGAGGGACAGGCTATGTGTGCAGTGGCATAACGCACACTCAACGCCTACAGGCGACCGAGGATGCTACCTCCCTGTTCTCAGCACCCCTCCCTCACTGACCCAGTGCGAATGTAGATCCCTTTGAGATGCAAACTCTCTTTTGTTCCTTTTGTGGTTTTTCTGCCTGTTTAGGAGTTGATTCAACATGTGCCAGAGCTGGCCAAAGGGGGAGGAAGGGAAAGCACAGCTGGAAGCAGAAGGAAGAAAAGCAAGATTTTCCCTCCCATAACAAGCTGTTCAATTCGTTCTTGCCATAAGAACTTCTGCCTTCAGGCACAGCTCCATCTATCTGAAGATCTTCGGCGCGTCCCTCTTAGCTTCTTGGTCCCCTTACATTCTTGCACTGGCTCTGGCTCTCTTAGTGATCTTCACAGCACTAAATCAATGAACCGATCTAGCAGTTGCTTTAGCTCACAAAGCCAACTACAGGAGGTAGTACAAAGTAAGTGGGAGGACCTTGTGGCTGGCTGAGGATAAAAGGAGAGGGGAAAGAGTAAGAGAAAACAGGGTCCTTCTTTTTGGCAGCAATTAAATGGCTCAGACCCTGGTATATTACTTCATCCTCCCTTACAGTGGATTGTAGCAAAACAGCTCCCAAAGCACTTGCCATTAGCAAAGCAGCACCAACCTCCAAGCCAAATTTGGCTTGAAAACTTCTCACACAAGCTGGAGCAAGAGACCAGATGCAATTCCTGCAGACACGTGGTTAATGAGGGTACCATTTAACACTTTCTCATTTGGCCAGGGCGGGGGGAAGCTGCCTTACCCTAAGCCTGCCTGCATGAGGACCAGAGATGGACAGATTTTGGTCTGAATTAAATGCCCAAATCTTGTGGACTTTAAGTGATACTCACTGAGAGCAACAGAAATCAGCTTGGCTCTGAGCTTAGGAACTCAGCACAGTAGGTTTGTCAGTGGAACGAGATTCTTGTCAAACTTCATCTTGGTGGCCTCTGCCCAGCTATCCAGCCTGTCCAGATCCCTCTGTAGGGCCTTCCTGCCCCCAGACAGATCAACACTTCCAGCCAGCTTGGTGTCATTTGCGGAATTACTGAGGGTGCACCCAATCCACTCATCCAGGTCATCAATAAAGATATTAAACAGGACAGGCCCCAATATGGACCACTGGGGAGCACCACTTGTATCTGGTCTCCAGTGCACCCAGTGATGTATCTGGGATTAGGAAGAGGTCTGGCAATACCTGCCAGGAATGTGAGGGGTGAAGCTGATCTTACTAGAGGTAAGGGCACAGTATTGAAGTCTTTTCCTGCACTGATGCTTGGCATTAACTAGCACTTATTTCAGCTGTTGAATTTGACTCATTTCTTCTTTCCCACTCCACAAAACAGGTGTGCTTATAAATCCGAGACAGACTGTAAGTATCAATGAAGTGTAAGAATGCATGAGCAGCTAACAGATTTTAAATTGTTGGGCTGTGACTTATGTCAACAATTTTCAAGTTGCTGTGATCTTAATCACAACACAGTCCTAATTGGTTGTGCAGTATCTGCTCTGCTGCATCTCTGTGACAGTACAACTGCAAAAGAAGAAGGAATGAGTTCCCATATATGACTCAGAGCCTACTAAAAGTCTTTGGATAACTGCTGGGAGAAGCCTCACGGGCACCTGATCTTGCCTGTAGCTGTTCATGGAAGATGATATGGACAGTCAAAGCACAACTGTAGATGCAACAACTCACATCTCGCCACCCAGATGACCCAGCTGTGTGTCTGGTGAAGACTCTGTTTTCCAAACCCAAATTCAGCAAGTCCACAACAGAAGCCCGACACGATGAACACATGGTTGTGGATGAGAGTTGAGAAATCAGATGGGAGCAGAAAACCTGAGGTAATAGAATTGGAGTTCCTTTTCTATCACAGGCTGTGCCTCGTGGCCTTCCCAAACACCCAGTCTGGGTCATCTACAGTCAGACAGAGGATTCTATTTACTGAAACAGATCTGGTTTCAAACAAGTTATTGCGAGTGTTGATGCATTTTTTTCAGGCACTAAAGCCCACTGAACTAGCTACTGGTTCCAGTTTATGCAAGTGCTGAAATTGTTTTCCAAGTAAGATGTCCACACATAGCTGAGAGGGTGCTTAGAGAAGAAATCTTTCAATGAAATTATTTCTAAAAGCATAAAAACAATCCTATTGCCAGACAAGCTTCACTATTTGTCATACTTCTCTGCACTGAAGGCCAGTTTCTATTTTGGTTGCAGAAAGCTGATGTGAGCTTTAAGAAATTGTACTGAAACTGGTAGCACAGTTGTTACTGGGCTTGTCTTTTGTTTTGTTAAAGAGATTAGAAGTCGGGCAGTAGTAAGTTCCTGAAGGGGAAGAGACACTTTTCTTCAGATTTCCACACATTACAGTCCTCTTGGTATTTTGTGTTGCCTCCATTAAATACACCCACCCAAACAGAAGAAAGTAAATCCTTGCCCACAGAAGATAAAATATATTTCAATCGTTTTTAACATATGGCGTAGCTTTTGCACGTTCACAGCTGTGAAATAAAGACAACAAGTGAGAACATAAACAGCCCACAAATGCTGAGCAAAGAAACAAGAACCTGCATCTCATCGAGTTGGGTCAGCATGTGAAAACGAAGGGGGGGGACAGCAGAGCAGCTGCAAATAACTATATCTGTTTCAAATTCAGAACAAACCATCTCCTCGCTGTAATTCCTGACAAATAATTTTCGTGTCCAACAATTTTTATGTTGATCCCATGGGACTGCTGGGATAATCATCCTGACACTGCAGATAACAGGATTGTGTTCATAAATCTTAAGATTCAAGTACATTCACCATGGTCGAGTGACCTCCAGCGTTTTGAGGGAATGAGAATATTTTTCCCCTGAAAAGACGACAGCGCGAAGGGCACATGAGCAGAAAGTGAAGTCTCTGAATTCGAGAACAATGCATCACTTTTATTTTCAATTTGCCACGCACTCCTTATCGTTTCACCCACATTCTGCCCACTAATCAAGGCAAGAGGGTTTGGCTGGTGCAACTGGTTCTGGACGGGTCTGTTTATGGCTGTTGCCATTGGAGCAACAGTGAAACTGCCTTTTTTTTTTTTTTTTTACAGAAGAATCTAGGCTCTGTCCCAGGATACAAGAGACTTTATCTGAGAACAATTATTTTTGTCTACAGGGTGAAAGAACCTTTACTGCAGAGTAGCCCTGTGTGGAGCTTTTCCAGGCAGGCATGTGTAAACAATGAGGGAAGGCATGTCTGTTCTCATTAGCTGGCCCTGCCTGCTGAAATCCTGCCTTTTCCATAAGAAGAGAAATCAGGTATTCAAGCGATTTCAATATTACAGAACTGCAGAGCTGTATTTTTTCTTTAGGAATAACGACCTTCACCTCTTAGGCTGGCTTGTCTTCCGCAGGCAAAGTGAGGAAAATACAAACTAGCACTGAGTTGTTTATCGCCCTGAAACACTCTGCTGATAAAACAGCACTAATCCACTGCCAAATCCTGGTAACAGCCCAGCTGACTCATACAAACCACTACCTTACCCTCACTGAAGGGCTTTATGTGTCAATGCAGTCGAATCCTGGACAATACCTACTGCTGCAGCCAATTCTACAGTTAAGCACAGCCCTGCAACAATCACAGGAAAGATCGCCTTCCAAAATGTGAGGGGTGTGATGTTAATAAGGCCGTGCATGCCACACCCTGCGGGGCAATGCCACCTTGTACCCCTGGCACACCAGCTGCAACACGGGGCAAACACATTCATCGGAAAACCAGTGAAGGGGCTGTGAGCCTGGATGTGCTTCCTTCCCTGGGAACCTTTCTCTCCATCAGCCAGCATCTTCTCCTTAAATTGCTGTCAAGTGTTGTGTACAGATCTTTAGCAGTCATACCTGATCCGTCCTGTAATTTCTGTCCTGACGTCGCCAAGTGCTCTCCTCTTCCACACTCCACGTTCACATGCTGCTGGTTGTCACTCTCGGGCCACACAAGATACCCTTATAAAAAGAACACAAACACAGCTAAAACGCAGACGGGGTGGAAGTAAATGGCTCTGAAGAAAAGTAGAACGGGGATAAAGGCCGAACTGCAGCCTTAGCCAACAGGGTCTTACAAAGGGTCCCCTTTGCTTCCATTTTCCCTGTGCTGCAGGCAGCCTTGTAAAGCAAACAGACCTTACAAACAAAGCACTGCTGCCTCACAGGGTGCCCAAGCCTTTCTGGAAAAAGTTGGTTAAGTCAGTGAGTGAACAGTTTCGTTCGGCTTGCGATGCAAGTGACTTGGAGTACAGTGAAAGCAAAGCTCATTTCACCTTCCTTCTTTGCAGTTGCAAAGGACAGGACCTTGGTACTGCACGGTTTAATATATTCCATGTGCGTGGGAGTGCTCGTGGATTTGGGGAGGGGGGGAAGGGTGAAAAGTCAAAATAAAATGTTTAAATGTAATTCCTTTGATGGTGCAGCTGTGAGAGGGCAACTATCTGAGGTGGTTTTGCTATGAGGCTGCATGGCTATGTTGGCCTCTATTAAGTATGCACTGGAAGCGGAGCAGAAATCACGTCCCTGCAGCCAGCCTCTGCTGAAGTCATCTCCCACCCCGTAGTGGAGTAGCACAGTGGGATGATGCAGCCACACCGCTTCGGGTCCAGGCGATGCTGTGTGCAGTGCTGTGCCCAGATCCCTCTCCTGGCTCCCACATCCTGCACACACCTCTGCGCGGGGCAGTGCCTCCCTAGCTGCCCTGGCTCACCTGTCAAACAGGAATGATGGCAGTAAGTGACTTTAAGGGGCGTTTTCAGAACAAACACACTGCAGGACAGTTCCCTTTCATTCTCTTTCTGCAAACGTGCAACCCTTTGCCCCAGCAAGGGCTCGATCCCCTCTTGCTGACACTAGGAGTGCTGCAGGGCCAGGCTGGTGTTATCAGACTGCAGTTTCTCAGATAAACACGGTCATTTCCATACGTTATTGCAGAGCAAGACATCAGCTACTTGGTGGTGCTGGAGTGTCTTACTGTGGCCAAAACTGGGAAGCATGTAGCAGGGCAGGAGAGGTTCTGTACTCTTCTTTCTGGTTTTACCCTCCATATTCAATCACACACCTCAAGTTCATGAGCAGAAGTCACTATTGTAAAACAAACGCAAGAACTGGGCCTTTCCTGATAGGGCAAAACCGTTCAGAAACATGGCAATCAAACCTAGATACAGAGCAGAATTGTCTCCTCAGGCAGTGGTGTGCACCAGTGTGATGTGCCTGACGTGATGACAGGGGAAAATGTAAACCACCTCCCTCCCAAGCCGTCCTCATCTCCTTAGCCCAGCACCTGGCTCCCTGGCTAAATTCCCCAGTGTCTCTGCATCCCTGATATTGGCATCGTTACCATCAGGTCAGCAAAACCAAGCGACTCCTGTCACACTCCGTGCTGCATCCAGGAAGGGGGAGGCGTGGGGAGGGAAAGTGTTACCTAGGAGCTTCAGGATTTTCTCCCATAGGCTTCCCACAGAAGCTTCTGTGTTTTCTTTTTTCCCCTTTCGTCCCACTTCTCTCAATGGTCTGGTGCCCTCAGAGAGTCCAGGAGCAGACACCAGCTGGCCCCAGCGAAGGCCACATCCCCCACTGCCTGCGTTGTTCTCTCCAGCTCAGCTATATGGATCCCTTAATTGCATGCATGTCTTTCAGGCTATTCTCCATGCATGAGCTGTCAGCAAAACCTCGCTGGAAATGCTGGAATTTCACATTTTTCATGGAGATTTTCCATATCGAATGGGCAGTTTTACATTTTCCATGAAATTCCTAATGACTACAAGAAAAAAAAAAAAGAAATGATACAGCCACGGTGTGAGGAAGGGCTCGCTCAGCTTGCCTTCAGGCCCCATCTGAGTGCTGAACGCATGTGTGTGAATTTACTTAGCATATCATTTCAGGGATGGGTGTATTTTTTTTTGTTGACAGGGGAGAAGCCTGCATTCAGCCCTTCATTCATAAACTCGTGGTGCTGCGTGCTGGGGAAGGGATCTTTCGCATCACTTTTAAAACAGAAAGAGTGCAAAGCCCTGTCAACTGCCAGCATCCATCCAAGCTGTCATTGCCAATCACTTGAATGGACTGCAGCAGAGAGTATTTTCCACAATGAGATACCGATGGGGGTGACCATTAGGTCAGGAATCTTATTTTCTCAGCTCACCAACCCCTGCAAATAAATTCTCACCAAAAGGAGAGAAAAGCCTCATTGATTTGACAAGCGATCGCGCACTGCAGTTGTCATTTTCCCAGCAGTTGCTGGCATATTTTTGCCTGGTGTGCGAGATATGAATTTCCTGACTTAACCTATCAGGCTCTTAAAGGGATCGTCCCTTTTTCATCTTCATCCTTGAGAACTCTCAGCAGAAAGTCTGACAGCAAAACAGCGATCTCAGCTTTCAGTTGCAGTTAGTTGGTTTACCACAGTCAGGCGTAACCTCTGCGTTGCTGCTCAGAGCTCTACCAGCAAGAATGTGTTTTTTTTCCCTTTCAGGACCCGCTTTACTGTGCACCTTTACCAAATCCATTTGTTTTTCCTTTGGAATGCCACAAAACCAAAGCGAGAGAGGCAACAAAAGCAGAACTGCATTCTTTGATGGAAGTCGCCACGCTGGCAGCTCTCTGTGTTCTTAGCAGTGCACACTGAGTTTTAATAACATTTTAGAAACAAATTTCAAAGCACTGCGCTGATGTGAAACACATATATATCTTTGTGCTTAATTTCAGCAAAGGGCCTGAATTCCACTTCTGGCTCTGGTGGGACAGATTGGTGCTGGGAGGAGGCACAATGTACCTCACTCCATGCTGCCCAAATCCACTTCAGCTCTAAGAACTACAGTGGGAAATTCCACCTTAGAGAGAGGTGGCAGTCTGGGAGTTTTTGGATAGAATATCTTAACGTTATCCCTCTGAGGCCCTGGGACGTGACCAGAGAAGGGCAAGGTCTCACACCACAGGAAGTCTGTCCCTGCCTAGTTCTACACACTGTCTGAAGAGCTGGCTGAAGTGCTCAGCACCTGCGTCACTACAACTGCTGTACCAACCCAAATTAAGATTTGCAAACCCTGTAATTCCATCCCTCCTCCCAGCCACCCCTTCTTTAGTTCCCCATAGGCTGTGCTCAGTCTACAGAACCACAGAACTGTAGGGGTTGGAAGGTACCTCCAGAGATCATTGAGTCCAACCCCCTGCCACAGCAGCTCCCAGCCCAGGTTGCACAGGTAGGAGTCCAGGTGGGTCCTGAACATCTCCAGAGAAGGAGACCCCGCCACCTCTCTGTGTCAGAGGAAAGTTGTAATTAGTTATTATGGTAATTGGGTACCAAGTCTACCAAAGTGTCAAATGTTTACCATCACCAGACCATTGCTCAGCAGTCAGTACCGTAGATTTTCTTGCCAGCCTTTTCTTTCAAGTGTATTGAGCTAGAAAATTCTGGTTGCACACTGAGAATTCAATCTGCTTCCAGATTCACTCTGGGGCTATTTTCTGGCCTTCTTTCCTCTATGCACTCTATGCAATAACCTTAGCAATGTATTCCTCTCAGTTGCTGCTAATTCCTTCCTTTGATTTCACACACAGCTCTCCTGCTACACGGTATCACTGTTAGCTCATGTGCAATGAGCACTAAGGATTCAGTCAGTGTGAGACAAACGTGGCTCTAAACAAATATGTTGAAGAAAATGGCTTCAGTGCTTAGGAAGGTCCCAAAAACAATTAACTGTGGACAAAATCCCTTCAGGAAAAAAGAAAAAAAAAAGCCTTTATAAAACAATTTAAATAAGCATTTTCAGATACCTCCACTGTGTAGCACTAGGGATTTTAAATACAAGCAGGCTACTAGTATCTGTCAGGGGATCTCCCCCCACAGTCCATTTTCTCTCTGGCTGCTGTTAAGTTACTATTATCCTCCATTCCCTCTAATAATGGGCTTAAGATCAAGTGAAACTGGAAATGGAAAGAACAGTGAAAGATGACAGACTTGAAGGGATTTTACTGGAACTATGGGTTGCTCCTAAGGTCAGAATCAGTAAGTATAATTAGATTCCTGGCATTTACAACAAATGTAAAGTAACTCTGAGATTTCTTTTGTGTGCGTGTAATTAAACATGCACTTTTACTGCCCTCTGCAGTACCACAAAGTTACTTTGATTCTAGCACATGAAAGCTGAAAGAACAGACACAAATCTTCATCTCTGTACTGCGCCCATATTTCTGAAAACAAAGCATTTTTCAGAAGAAATGGAATAGCCCCACTCCAATGGAGCACAAAAGGGAACGTTGTTATTACTAATAATTAGAGCTGTTTCAGTACCTCCCAGGAACTCACTCAATAGAAACTTGAATAGAAAGCTCCCAGTGCAGACAGCTGAGCACCACTTTAACCCATGAAGGAAGTTGCAACACTCCAAGTTATATGCAGCATGTGTATGAATCAGCCCTTTTTGGGGAAATTCTCCTATGGTTTAAACACAATCCAAGGGAGGTAAGTGGCAAGCTCTTAGAAGCAGCCAGCACTGGTAGTAAAACAGCAAGGACAGAAGTGACAGAAGCTAGATCTTGATGCCTTGCATTTTTTCTGTTTTGGTACTACCCTGATGCTGCAGATTTAACTGTACCAAATTAATGGTGCCCTGCAATATGACTTTCTGCCCTTCTTTGAAACCAGGGCAGGTTTTGAGCCCTCCCAAAGGAACTTCAATCCCTTTGTGCCACTGACGCAATATTTTGACGTAATTGCCCGTGTTTGTCAGGAAGCACTCAGAAATGAATTGGCAAACAGCATGTGAGCAAATCTTCTCACACTTGGAGAAAACATCAAGAAGAACGAGAACTTCCACTAAGTTCTAAGCAGAAAGCTGCTTTTAGCTTGGCTTTCTGAAAGAGGCCTCAACCACTGCATTGCCAAGTTGTTTTCAGAACATCTGTCCCAACTCTTCTCCTTTTTGAACTGGTTTTCCATTTCCACCTGTGTTCAACAACAGGGTGCATGCTTTCCTTTAAGCTGTATGTGACAACAGGAAAATAATGAAGGAAGGCCTCGTTAACACGCAAATGAAGAGCTGGGACAGCTTAGCTCTTACGTGACCTGCTTGCCACCTGATCAGCACACATTAGCAGCTATCCAGTCAAAACAGATCTATCTGAAGCAGGCTGCACTGCATGCAATGACGCACAAGTGAACAGAAGATGTTACTCCTCTCTAACGCTATCCCACTCAGCAGACATTTCCCTGAGCAAATTGCATTTCCCGCATTTAACCACCAGAGGGCTTCGTTCAATTGCCAAAAAGTCCCCATCAGCGCCTTGGAGGACACATCCCGAGTCAGAAAGCACCGGAGCCCTTTTAAACAGCACCCTGCAGAACTTAGTATTTGTGAATCGCACACACCTGCACCTAAGGTCAGCTGGGAGCCAGAAGAAAAAGAACAAAACATCCATGCAAACCGCTGAGAAGTTATCTGTACACCCTTTGGCACCCCAAGATGTTTGCCAAAAGACGAGTGTTTGTTGTGCAGCTCAACATCGGGTGTTTGCTTAATAGCTTCCTACTCCGTGCAGGTAGCACGCTTCTTCCTGACGTTCTGCCCAGTCCCCCTTTTGTGTTACTTAAAGCCTTTCTCAGCCCACACATTTTCTCTTTTACCTTTCTGATCGTCCCCCCCACCTCATTGCAGGGAGCGGATGAGCAGTCGTTAAGAAGCCTAATCGCTTCTCTTGACTCCAGTTCTGTTTTATCCTGGTTCCCCACGTAGAACCATCCACTACACGATGAAGGTAATACTTGGTGACCCACATTACCCAGGGGATCAGTCCGTACACTTTTATTAACACCTCTGGACTTAATCAACTTTTGCCATATTTGTGGGCAGCTTATAGTGTGATGTTATGAGTAATATGAAGAAATGCCAACTCACAGAGCAGCCAGCTCCATCACAGCCTGTGCAGAAAGACAGCAGCAGTTTGGGTATTACTGCTCACTATGGTAAGTGTACAAGCAGCACAAGCAGCCAGTGTCTGCTGCTGGCAGAGACAACATCTAAGTGTCAGCTACAACCCTGTGGTTTGCAGAGTTGGGTGCTTCAAGATTATGAATACACAATGAAGATGAAACATGGCACTGATTTCCAGCTACACAATATATGGTTCTTTACAGGACTCCTGCCTTACCCCATTAAGCCTGACAGTGCTGTAACATCAACAACTAGAGACCAAACCAGGTAAAGTCCTTTGTAATGGAGTTGGAAGTGTTCACCTAGCTTTTCCAGCACAACTTCTAAACAGCAGAGCTTGGCAGGCAGCGAATGGGCACTCACTAATCCCAATTGATTTGAAGGAAACCACAAAAGGTTTACCCATCACAACTGAACCACGGTGACCCACACACAGGTAGTTCTTAAGTCACCCTCAAAGTCAGAAGAAGGCACTAAAAACCATATCACATCACACTGCTATTAAGCCTCACATATACGACCTTCAGTATTTTCTTTGCACTGTGTCATCCAAGTTACCAATGGAAAAGAAGCTCAGCAGTCATAAATAAATGTGTATCAATTTATTTTCCAGCAACATCCCATACAAAAGCAGTAGAAACATCAACTGCATTCAGCAGAAAGTCTGTACAGTGTAATCATTTACAAGTTTTACATTTAAAAACAGCAAATTAAAAAGAATCAAATATTTTTCCCCAGGCATTTTGTTCTTGTGTCTGTATTAACAAGTCAGTCATTACTATTTACAAGTTTCAAATTCAGGTGATAGGTTCTTTTTTAAAAAAGCAGTATTACCATTACCTAAGTTTTTCCATGTTGACATCCAATGTTAAGTACTTTCTTTCCAGTTGTCTCAAAAACATGTTTTTAAATGAAAAGAGCCTCTGCTCTGCTGTTGTTTTGTTTCTTTAAAAGCTAAGGCAGTTAAAACTTCAGTAACTGCAACTGACAAGCATACTCATACTTATCAGCAGTATGCTTCAGCTAACATCTGCATTACTTCCAGGCAGATCTTTGTAGTAGAGACAGATGGAAAAGCAAAATGACACATATGTAATGTCAGATATTTCTCTACCCTGCTCTTGATCTGCAGGTGAAACACTGGAATTAAGGACAACAGGGGAAAAATGAATCAACTATTTATAATCACTTGAGGACAGCACTGCCTTCAGCTGTTATTTCAAAGTTTCATTAAAAAATTAAAGAAATCTGATATACATAAATTAAAAGTTAAAAAGAAGTCACACTGTTGAATTTTAACACAAGGTTGGTCTATTTGCTGGACCAAACACAGCTTAAAGAACTTTGTTTTTGACTTTGCTTAAGACTTCTTACTACTGACAGGCAGAAAACATCCAATTTAAGAATCAATTTAACCTCTCAAATTTAAAACAAACTTCCTCTAAAACTATTTGCACGAGACTGTTTAACTCACAGTACTGAAATCTTTAAGTGGCTCGCTCAAACACGCCTCCAAGTCAAATTCACCTTCTGCTTGATAGTCAATGTGTCTAACTTTGGTGGGAGTGCCAGAACAGGTATCCTGGAACAGAAAGGCAGTTAAAAAATTGCAGTTACGTTCAGGTTTACTGATGCAATAATTCACACAACTTCTGCAGTTCACTTAGGCCACTCCAGAACTACAGAGTGAACAAACACTTCTCTAAAAGCCATACAAAAACCTAAGGCTAGTCTCAAGACAGACAAGACTTAAATGAAAGCTTCTGTCTACTCAAGCACTTCCTATGATTTCTTGCATGTAGTTTTAAGGATCAGTGCATGCATATACAGAGATTATACAGAGCTATATTCATTGTGAGAGAAACATTAAGAAAAGAGTAAGAAAAAATGAGTAAATCTTTAGAAAAGGCATCTGCTCAGCTGTGCTAAGTGCTTTCCGGTACAAAGAAAACCTTCAAAAAGCCCACTAGTGCCAAGACTGCCAATTACATCCTGCAGTGTGTGGTGATAGGATGAGGGGAAATAGCCACAAACTGAAGTATAGGAAGTTCTGCTGGCAGAGCACTGGCACAGGCTGCACAGAGAGGTGGTGGGGTCTCCTTCTCTGGAGACGTTCCAGACCCACCTGGACGCCTACCTGTGCAACCTGGGCTAGGGAGCTGCTTTGGCAGGGGGTTGGACTCAATGATCTCTGGAGGTCCCTTCCAACCCCTACAGTTCTGTTTTAACATTAGTTACAGCAGTCTCTGCATCATAATTTACAAGTGACATGCTTTTAACAGATATCTCATGTTCTATAGCCTGCAATAGAAAATGTCTGTCACTTCACTTCTAACACTCTAGACTCAGACATCATCTGGGAAAGCATCTGGTTTTAAAAACTGCTCAGCCCCTAAACATGGCAGACTATGGAATCTCTTGTGCTCAGGCTAATCAGATTATAATTCCAAGGACTGGACAGATTATTAACACATTCCTGTAAATGAGAAGTATTCTTACATAATTATCTTGACAGCTCGCTTGAGATTCTGTAGAATTGCTTCCTACGGATTCTGTCTCCATCTCACCAAGGTCAACAGGACTACTGTGAAACAATTAAAAGCATACATCTTAGAACAAATTACATTTTATTTGATGTTTTTCAGCAGGAGCTTTTTTAGAGTGCATTTGTGAGTGTGATGTCATAACAAGAGCTACAGAACTTATAGGGAAAGCAGTGACAAGGTGCTGAGAAAAAACGGAACAGCAGGTTAACTTTTAGAGCTAAAACAGCCAAAGAATTAAAGCCTTGTGAGTGAATGATTAAAGACAACTGACACACAAGCAATGCCTCAATCCAGAAGACAATTCCTTGTTCTTTCCAGAGGTTATTTTTTTTTTCCCCCTCCATTCATTTTCAAAATAAGATTTATGCCAATGTACTACGCACAGAACTAAACCCCAGCTAGCATTTCAACACCAACACATACAGCAGGAGTCAGAATGAAATACCAACTATCTCCATGTTATTACAAGTAAAAGAAAGCTAATGCAAGCCCATTGCACCATATTGAGTTCATAGTCATCAGCACTGTTGGGAGAGCAGGGGAAGTAGTCTGTCACCACAAAAATTGTTCCTGAGGAATTAGTGACATTTGTGTCCCTTTGTACTATAGTCCCACAGCTTTATTTTCAATATTCCCTGATCTGTTTAACTGTTTTCTGTAGAGAAAAACAACTACTTGCATTATTCTACCCCCTCCTAGAGGGAAACAGCAGTTTCAATGGTGAATTGTCTGTAGTAACACTTAAAATTTAACAGTACCAGAGATAATTTCACAAGTATTTCTTTCCTCTACTCAAGAAACAAGAATATATACCACTGTAGTTGAACTAGCAAGTAAGAAGGTTGTAAGGCATGTTCTAGCGTAACATACTGGTCTGAGCTAAATATCCATGAGATCTGCCAGTCAATCAGAACTCTGCAGCACTGCTTCTAGTACAGATTAATCCAGACTGCTCTGCAAAAACGAGCCTACCTTACTGGTATGATTTTTCCCTTTAAAGAGCACTGTGGAGCATTAACTCTTTAACTCCCAATACACCACATGATGTTATGATGTGGAATATCAATAATACAACAAAAATCATAAAACCATAACATATTGACTCTAATTTCACCCAGTGGAAACACATTCTAGAAACAAGGGTTGCATGCCCTTGCAAAGACAAAGGAAAAGTCCATTTCCACCAAGCAGGTCCTGAAAGCTATTACATACTCTGACTGAGAAGGTACCAAGTAGCTCTCAAGAGCACTAACTGTGGACAAGTAACTAATGAAAATGTTCCGTCATTGCTGACTTGTCTCATAAACTGCTATGCCGCTTTATTTTTCAGAACCTTAAATATATATACGTATTTCTCTAGAATATTCCATACGTACATTTCTTGCAGATCACATCCTTCCTCAGTTGGTGGATCCCAGGAATGCAACGCAACTTTCCACAGCTTTATTTGTTGGTCCCATGACCTACGGCTGTACTTCTTAAATTTATTTGGAGTTCTGGGATGAACTCCTGGAATACGATGGCACCTACTCACATATCAGACATGAGGAAAAAAAGTTTAGTAACGCTAAACTTCATACAGCTGAAAAAGTTAAGACCGATTGTCTGCTAGACAGGACCATTACAACCTTTCAACCTAGAAAATTCATTTCATAGACTACTGCACAATTCCAGCACTCAGCTGAAAGGCAGGCATCCACATATGGTCACTTCAGGTTTTCTGTCTTTGAGTAAAGTGGGAAAAAAGACAACCTCAGATCTGAAAACTTGATCGTGCAGTTTCTGCACATAACTTATATTCTAAACTTAAGAACAACCATAGTCCAGTTTGCCTTTTACTTTATCAATGAGAAAACTGACTGCAAGAAAAAAGCAATTTCATTTCTTCTAGCACAATCAAAAGAGCTTACACTTTCATTTCTGCAGCATAAGAAAGTTTAAAAGGGAATTGCTCGTGTACAGAGTAGTTGCAAAATAAATCAAAAATCCAAGGCCAATTGGATAGCTTGTTTCATTTATCAGATTTGAAAAAAAGAAGTTAGCTTAATGCATTTTAGTACGTGTTTCACATAACAAGTTTAGTATGTTCACAGCATAGAAAGATCAAGTTGTGACCTACATTTCAACACCAAGTTTTCCAGAAGCTTGAGCACCTTACCTAGGAACTTCTTTAATGTATCTGTCATATGCAATCGTGTTTTTTCCGTAGTTTATCTGCTTTTGTCTTCTCATCAAAACCACCTCATCTGTCTCAAGTTCTGCTGTTACAGTGGACTCCTTTGAATCAGAACTGTAAGAACAGAGTGTTATAAACTTGGGAGAGCTAGCAAACAAGTGATCCCCAAAAAACAAACTCATACGTGGAAGATTCCAAAGAAACATGTTTAACATTTTCAAATGGATGTTTGGTTAAAATGTCAGGGGAAACCTAAGATTTACTACTTCAGCTCGACGGTTTTCAAATGCAACGCTGCATTTGGAAAAGTCAAATCTATTGTGAGGATTTTCTTTAGCTAAGCTAGAAACCTACCTTCCTGAAGAGGACTTCCTTTCTCTTGAGAACTCATTTACCAGGAGTTTTCTTCTGTATCTGCAAGAGTTCAAGTCTATATTAAGAATATACACCAAGAGAACACATATATGGCTGCACTGTCACAGCTCAGTTAGTTTTACCTCTCATGTTAGGCAGTAGCCTTGAAGAAATCCACCTATACACTGTAAATACTTCCCACTATGGGGAAAATGCTTCAGGGCTTTTCCCTAAAAACTACAGAAAGCAACACATCCAAGGATGTTCCCTTCCTAAGCCTAACATCTAAAGATCTTTTTATAGTAAAGGTATTCGAAAACAATAAACAGCGAAAAGGACATTGAAAGGAATTCAGTGTGAAGACATTCCTTCCAAAAAGAAAAGATTTAGTGACATGCATGCTCCCAGTGTGCTATGTTATTCCTGCTGGCCTGAAAAGCAGAACTCTGGCTCTGAGTCTAAGATTGAACTACAGTCTCAGTAGGCCAAGACTAAACTATAATCTAAGTCCAACTGAACTACACCAGTAAAGTTAAAAATACAATTCAATACAGATTCTAAAAGAAAACTCCTATTCTCCCTCCTTTCCCCACTTCATTTAAACACCCATGGGCACCTTGCCATTTCTTTGTTAACGCTGGTTCTCATTTCATCTTCTTCCACTGCAGTTGCCCAGTCTAAACACCGGGAAAGGGGGCCAGGGCCTTCTGGTGTTGTAAAACTGAAAGGGAAAAAAAAAACAAACAAGAGTTCTTCCATTACATTTTATTAGCCCTTCCCCACACCTCCCCTGTTTGCAGCTTGAGAGCTGGCTGATGTTTTCATGTATAGCACTCACAATAGTTGTGAAGATCTTGTACGGTTCTATTGACATTTCAGCAGTGTAAAAATAAGCAATTGATGATTCCGCTTTGAAGGTGTTTGATCTGGGGGTCAGATCCAATGATCTCTGTAGATCCCTTCCAACCCCTACAATTCTGTTATTTTTCATTTACTAGTATTCTGTTGTTTGTTTTCCACTAAAAGTTGTTGCAGATATCTGTGGAAATGTATCACTGTCGCAGATAATCCGGAATACACTTCAAGAACTTTGTTGGTTTCCTTCAGAGAACAGCGTGGGAAATATCATCTTTACTTATCTACTCACATTAATTTCTCCCCACTAAAGGAGTTTACCAATATTAATTATTTACTATTTACAGACTTGTTAGGTATAAGAAAAAAAATTAAAACATATATTGCTCACCTAATCTAAAAACAAAAAAAAACAACACTTAATTTCTACCTGGCAAACTGAGATTCGTAAACAGTATGTAGTAACTTCATTGTGGCCTGTTAACATGATGAGAAGATTCAAGACGTCTGTAGGGGGAATAAGCTCATAATCTTTCCCAGATATCAACTACTGCCTACATTCACACTGTGAATCACGTTTTCCAGAACAGTTTCTGTCCTGCTGTTTGATCATCCTAAAATACAAACTCAGAGCTGTGCCCTACAGACCAGAGATGTTTCATTAGATCTGGAAAAGCTCTGGAAAGTTACCAAGGTTCTGACCAGAGAATTCCCTTGGAATCACAGAATTAGACTCATCTGCACTAAACCCAGCTCGAAATTCCTCCCTGCTCCAAAATGGGTTTGCAGTATTTTGATAATTTTGTTCAATTCGGACTCAGTGTCCCTGTTAGGTGTATCCCAGTTAGCAAACCAGAAAAAAGAAATTAAAAAGAAGCTGTATCAAATAGTGCAAGTCCATTGACACGTATCTCTGCAATGTAAATCACAGTCTGATACTTGAATTGCTTTTCCAGTCAAAAGGCAATCTACTTACTGCTCTCTCATGGAAGAGAACCACGAGGTGCTCCTGCTTGACCTGGATCTCTCTCAGATCCATAGTCCAACCACCTCAGCCATGCCTGCGTCCCTCAGTGCCACATCTCCACGCTTCCTCAACGCCTCCAGGGACAGTGACTCCATCCACCAGCACCCAGGACAGCCTGTGCCACTGGATCACTGCTCTAACAACCTAACACCCCCTAACATCCAACTCGAACCCCCCTGGCGCTACTTGAGGCCGTTCCCTCTCACTCCATCGCTGTTAGCTGGGAGCAGAGGCCGAGCCCTACCTCGCCACAACCTCCTCTCAAGAGTGATCATACCCACCCTGAGCCCCCTGAGGTCCGCCCATCCTGGTCGCACCCCGTCTCACCTGTCGGCCCTGCTGTCCCCGAGCACCGCCGCTCCGCCATCGCTCTGCTTCCTCCTTTTCCCGTCCGCTCCGCGTTTCCTTCCCTGGGACCACCGCGGGTGCGACTGGGGGCTGCGGGCAGAGAAGCGGCTCCTCAGGGACCCGCGCGCACAACATGGCGGCCCCTCACTGAGGGGAGAAGCAGCACCCCGAGCCCTCCCTGCTCGCCCGCCCTACCTGCTCCTGGCCGCGCCATGCGGGCTCCTCTGGCGGAAGGACATAGCGCGGGGCCCTCGGGGTGAAAAGACAGACGGGACCAAGCCGAGCGGAGCTGCCGTCTGATCACCCGGCTCTTCGCATCTCCCGCCAGCCCGCCCGGCCCCGCCCCGCCCCGCCGTTTTGGCGCGCACTCCCACTCCACCGCCCACAATGGCAGCCCCGTATACACCGAGTACAGCGTTAATTCTGGCCCAGGGCTGGGAAGTTTTCAAACATAACTAAGTAGCCACAAGAACGAGGTGGTCACGTAGATCAGCTCGCCGCAGACACCTTGAACTTTAAACATCATCCAGTTCCAACCCCATGCATCCATCTTCCCATTCCTCAAGTTGCAAATTATAACAGCAGAAAGTCAGAGAGCTTAAATAGCGCTTCTTTCTTTTATGGCAAAGACAATATACGCACACACTTGCACAAGATCTCAGCAAAACAAAGTTTCAGAAACGAAAGGACTCATGGCCAGCCTGCTTTCTGGAGATGCCAATCCTTGGCAGCAGCTTTTAGCAATTAAGCACTTCGAAATCCCAGCAGGTAGTTGGCTCGCTTTGATTTCTTACATTATTCTGTTTGACTTCTTGAACGTTTGTGAATGCAAACTTTTTTTTTTTTTTTGCACTTTTAGAGTTTATCTGCTTTTTCTTTGTATACACCTCAAAGACTCCTGGTAAGAGAATGTATTTAGAAGTGTCTTTATCTGTTTAATTATTCTGTTCAGGTAGAACACTCCTGGCTGAAATCAGAAATACTCAAGGAAGATGTAAAGTGAACACACTTCTCCCTTACATCACTTCATGGTTTTTTCCCCTCAAAACGTGTACAGGTTTGCACTTCTGTTCTCTGCAAGATCTCTGTCGTGGAATGACTCCAAAATGCTTTCATCTGTGTGGTTACAGGCTGGCTTCGTGCTCAGCAGAACACTGAGATCTGAAAGCAATACAATTGATCTATCTTGGAAATTCCTTTCCCTTTGCCTAACCTTGAGCCTCACTGTATCTCTAGTGTGGTATTTGTAAAAAGTATCTGTGCTTGCATTGGAATGTTCCTGCTGTGCTAGCACTCTCCTTTCCCACACACTGCTACAGATAACAGAACTGTATTCCTGGACAAAGGACATGCTTGAAGTCCAGCAGAGGTTCAAAACACACAGAAATCAAACCCATATTCCCCAGCCTTGCTCTGAGTTAATGGCACATTTACCTGAATTCATCCAGGCTGCCCAGCTACAGCCAAGAAGGTCTACAGCAGTTAGTGCAGCACTACAGGCACGTTACATTCAGCTTACCAAACAGAACCATCTGCTTTAACACAGTTTTAGGATTACAGCTGCCTTGCATCATTTCTATTCTTGACAGAAATCTGTCACGAAAGTGCTTTCTCAGCCCAGTGGGAATTTTAAGGGACAGAGGTATCCTCATCACTGTGACCTCAAAGCAACAGTTAGAAAATAAAAACAAAACCAAAGCACACAACCCACAGCACTTCAGAACAATAGTAAAGAACTGCTTTACAGGCACAAATAATGTATCTTTAAACTGACCCTTTCAATGGATTCATGCCACTTTTTTGGAAGAAATATGAAGTACTGAATCTTGACACTTACTTTGGCATACAAACTGGATTAAATTAAAACCAGTTAACATTAATGGAAAGCTATCAAATAAACTGGGAGTGGAATGCCAAATCCAGTCCTTGTTTACCTGAATTGTAAACTCTGAAGTCAAATATCCCTGGATAAATAAACAACAAATGGACTGTTTGTGATCTTAACCGCTCTATTCAGATGGGTAAGATTGTTACTAATTAAGAAGCATTAAAACAGTTCTACATCCTGTCGCAGCACTGCATGAAATGACATTAGTAGGCCTCAAACCTTACCTGCTCAGTATCCTTTCACTTGTCATGCTAGCATAGCTTGTCCCGATCCACGGAACCCAGATTAGGGAATACTTTACCCAAAATACAACCATTACAGGCAGATTTGTTACTCTACTTACAAGAATCTTCAGCTAAGAAATACAAGTTCTTATAAGAGCTGACAAATTACAAATCCTATGCATTTTAATCTGCAAATCTACTGCAGACCCCATCCATCCCAGACAAAAGTTCAAGAGCTCTGACAGCTGAACTAAAGCATTTCATGATGGCCTATTTCTCCCAGCTGACAGCTCCATCCACTCCACAGGGACACTTTTCTTACAGCAGGGTAAGTCCTGGGGCCCCAGCTGCTCTCCTACTTCCACCAGGCCACATGTAAGCTCACGACAAGAAGTCAGAACAAACTGAAGCATTGGACACAACCTATATTGTACTGTAAACTCCTTCTGAAGAGTATTTCCTCCCCCTTTCAGCACGAGTTAGCCACCACCCCCCCAGAAAACATAGCCTGAAGCAACCCACATATTCCTTTTATAATGAAGCACTAACAACATAGCACTGAAAACAGACTAAGAGGCATTTTTAAAGGTTAAATACTTTAATTCCTCTTCATAAAGACAATATGCCAAAAACATAAATCATTCTCATATTTACAATCATCATAAAACACACAGAAGCATGCACACTGGAACACCACCACTCTTAAACAGCACTTCAGAGGTGCTGTTCAGATTTGTTCCCTGTATACACACACCATGCTGTGGTACATGACTGAGCACCTCACACAGAGACTCCACTGAACCTTATGCTTAAGCACAGATGGATGAGTCCCAGAAGCTGCAGGAAATGTGGAGGACAAACCTCACCAACCTGCAGGCACCTTCCTTCCACCCCACAATGGTGGGAGGTTGACTGATTTGACTTCAGCTACCAGAGGCCTCACCCTCTTCCTATGCTTGGGCAAGCACACAGCCAGAAGGACATTCTTACTACTGAGCAGCAGCTGTGACCAATCCTAATATATTCAGTTAAAGCAGCTGAACACACTCCCCTGCATACTCAGCTTTTTCTTCATTGGGAAGCTATCAAAATTGCTATAAATAACCAATTGTAGCAAATTTCTATGCACTTGATGGGCTTTGGCAAGCTAATGCTCCAGTTCACTGCAATAATGCTGTATACAATCAAATTCTCTTGATGTCTTGGACAAATCAGAAGTGTATTTGAAAAAATCTCAAACAGGCACAGGAGTTCTACAAAGCTCTCTTGAAAGGAATCTAAGCAACAACTTGTAGTAATGCTTTGGAAGGGACTGGAAGTAGTTTCCAAGCAAGCAGCTTACTGCTTCAGCACAACAGTGGGTGTGTGCCCCTGGAGGTAAGCTGCCAGTCCCACAACAAGGCCACTGTGCATCACCTCAAGGCCACAGTTCCTGCAGTGGCCTCATGAAGAACCAATTAACTACTGGCAGAGCTGAACCACTACAGAAAGACAATTAACAGCTCTAACAAATGTATGTACCCCAGTATGTACTAAAGTCATAAAGTCTGTAAAAAAAATTCATCTAACACAGTTCTCATCTAAACTCCACTGGAGTCACAGCTCTCGCTTCAATATTTTGAGCACAGCACTAGAAAAGTACAATGAGGGAGAGTCAACACTACCACAGTTTAACCAGGACACCCCATGCCCAAGCAGCTCCAAACCTACAAATACTGCTGCTTCTCATTCATTTCCTGTAACAAGAGTAGCCACTGACCTCATCATCTTATCCTTCCAGCAGTATTGGCTCTTGAGGTCACACTGCAACATACACCAAAGAGAAATCCAGGTGTTCAGACCACATGGCTGTTTATAAAGTCTCATCCCCTCCAAGAGAGAAGGGAGATTATCAGAATCAACATCTTCACTTAGGAAGATGCTAGCTTAATATCTATTATCTCAGAGAATGGAAAGCAAGTCAAAAAGATGATTACAAGAAGCTAAAAGCAGTTTGTTTTTATCAAGTGAAGAAAAAACTGGAACCATCTACATTCTTTTGAAGCAGTTCTCCAGGCTGGATATACAATTCTGGTCCAGTAGAGAATATCAGGTTTGATTCCTTGATTCAGCAGGTGGCACTCTTCACTCTGATTCAATATTGGACCAATTCACCAGCGAAATGTTAGTTCACTTTAAGCAGCATGATCTCCAAATGGCAACAGCAAGACCCATCAACTGGAGTAGCCTTTACAACATGATGCACATCATCTGTCAACGTAGGTAAAAGTAGAAACATTCTCACAAAAGCTTTAAGGAACATCCATCATCATCATAGGAAAATCTTAATGAAATCAGAGGCTTTATACTTGAGGCAGAGCTTTCAGAAGACAGGATATCCTTAAAGATCTGGAAAAGCCTAAACAAAGAGACAAATAACAGCATTTTATGAATACACACTGAACTTAAAAGCATGGTGAAAAAGACAGTCATAATGCCCACAGTAAAGAAACTGTAAAAGACAGTACTAACATGTTGTTTTTACTGTAAGTTACATTCTCAGAGTATCAGATATCTAACTAAATTATCTGCAGATTACAAAATGACCCTCTATTTTCCAACCCCTTACATTATCTCCACCTAAATACTGTTATTAATTCACAGAATACATTTCATTTAATTCTAATTAGCAAATTCCTGGTATGTGGGAAAAAAAAAATAGAACACCCTTTGAAAACCAAGCAGATACTTTCAACAGGACAGACATGCAATTGCAAAACAGATTAAGCATCAACTGACTATCCCAGAAGACCAGAAAGGCTCTCAAATGCCATTAACAATGCATGCTTTTTTTTACCTGCATGTTTCACCTTGTGTTGACTGCACAAATGCTGACTGTAAATCTCTTCCTCTTTCAGAGCAGAATTTAGACCGCACCAGTCTTCTAAGGTTGGCTGATTTCAGACTGTATCCTATTCTTCAAATCATTTTCTGTTGATGGAGAAAGTCCTTCTTCGATACTTCTATATACAGACTAAATATTTACAAATATTAAATGAGTGCTTTAGAAAAATAACACATTAAGACAATCATATTTTAAGAGTTTAACTTAAAAACATTTCAGCCAATAGAAGAAATGCTATTAGAGACACCTTTTTGTTAGAGCTCCACCTGCCTTTTCCTCATACCACTGAAAGAGTGCAAAATCTAAGTCATGTAAAACTAGTTGGGTGCCACATTCCTAGTAGTTTTATTATACAAAATACTACAGTCAGTGGCTGTTGAAGACATTAATATCCTACACCACATGTCATATAAATCAAGATCAAATTACATAAAATACAATGTTCAGAAAAGACTCACAATAGAATTCATCCTATTAATGCATCAAAAATCTACAGTTCAAAAGAAAACTTTCAGTGAAATCTGTTGCAGGTGAAAGATAAAATGCAGTACATTTTCTGTCTGAACAGATAAAATATTTCAGTTCACCAAACCCAGAGCATTAGATCTTTTAAGGCGCAGAATTAAATATAAGAGGATAAGATGGAAAACTAATCACAATAACAGAACAAAAAAAACAAGCAAACTGATCTGCTAGAATGGAACCATTGAATTTTGTCAAACAGCATGGGCTACTGAATGGATAAAAGTTAGTTATCACCATCAACTCACCATGGTATTTAAATTTTTTTCCTCAATGTTCTGTCTTCAGTACTCCCCCATCCCCTTTCAGGGTACTCTGATTGATGTCCTTTGAATAAACTGCTACAAAGTTTAAGCCTACAAATAGAAGTCCACATGTTTTCCTCCTGTATCTCTATTTCAGTTCAAAGTGACTAAGTAGCCAAATTACAATAACCTTTTAATACCAAATACAACTGCAGCATGTTTTCGACTGTAATAAACTACAACAAGACAACATTAAGGACAGAATTTTATCATACACAGTACAAATTGGTGTCTAAGGCATCCCTAAAAATAACAATACAAAATTTATTATGATGTAAGTTCGGAATATGGCAGTAACACAAGCATGCTTCTAAGTGAATATGTGAAAAAGCCTGATTGACAGGCCACATTTTATACCTCTCCAGCTGGCGGTCTGAATCTCTGCAAGTTCTGCTGTCAGACAGAAAGATGCTGGTGTTGTTCTGATTATTCCACCCTGAAAAGCCACTGGCAGGAACGGGGTCACTGCATAAAAACGAGTAGCTGTCACTGCAACTGTCAGCTGCTAAACCACCTCACTTCAGAAGAAAGAGTTTCCAGCTCCTGGGCTTAGAAAGTGAGAGGAAAGTAACAACCACAGGGCCCAATTCTGCAAGCACTATTGTCTTCCGTAAGACAGCAAGGGAAAGGGGCTTCACATTTCGCAGCATTCAAGGCAGAAGCAGCAGATGGGAAAAGCCAGTTAAAGTCACAGAACAAAAATAACCAAACGTCCTACATGTTGCAGAACCAAGAAACACAAAACAAAGCAGTATTAAACTGTGAAGGGAAAACAAGATAAAAAAAGCCAAGGACATCATCACTCCACAGGCAATTAACAGAGATAGTCATGACGGTATTTACCTTTTTATTTCTATATCATGTTGTACTGTCATTTCTTCGTCATTTTCACCAAATTTTTCCCAATCTGAACACTTAGTAAAAGCTTCCTGATGTCCCAAGTCAGTAAGACTGAAAAAAGAAAGTGACAAGGTTGGAAACCATGGAGCTTTATATCATAGTTTCCCTTAATTCTTCAGAAGATAAGGGAGCTAAGTACAGAAAAAACACCTGCATTCATATTTTGACTGAGGCCAGTGAGAAGTCTATAAACTCCCCAGAAGTTAAATCATTGTTCCACTTCACTTGTAGTTGTGGCATAATGTCATCTAGAGTTATGCCACAAGCTCCTTTACTTTCAGAGGGCTGGAGCACCTCCTCTATGAAGAAAGGTTGATGGAACTGGACTTGCTTGGCTTGGAGAAGACTCCGGAGAGACCTCACTGTGGCCTCCCAATACTTGAAGGGACAATATAAGCAGTAGGGGGAACAACTGTTTACATGGGTTCATAGTGATAGGACAATGGGGAACAGAGTTAAAACTAAAGGAAAAGAGATTTAGATTAGATGTCAGGGAGAAGTTTTCTACTGAGCAAGTGATGAGGTGCTGGAACAGGTTATGAAGAGAGGCTGTGGATGCCCCACCTGTAGAGCTGTTTAAGGCCAGGTTGGATGGGGCCCTGGGCTATCTGATCCAGTGCTTCATCCAGCAGCCCTGCTTGCAGCAGGGGGGTTGGACCCTGATGATTCTTCAGGTCCCCTCCACCCCAAGCCATTACATGATTTGCCCCCAAGCAACCAATGTTGTACACTCTGACAATGAAGTTTCTTCAGCCTAGCAACTGTAAATACATACAATTGTACATTATAAATACATGCAATGACACAGCTTAATTATTCTGGTATGACTTCCTGTCCTTATTAAATCATACACATTTTTAAGAAAATTAAAGTTACTAGGAAGTAGAGAGAAATTCCTGTTATATTCCAGAGTCAGTCTGTAATACGAATTGCAGAATCACTTCATACCTTTCCAGTGCATGGTACATATGCACACAATGGTTTTTGCCCTTTGAAACAACAGAGGAGTCAGGATTACTTCGTTTTCTGCGTTTCCACACTGGTGAAGAATCAGGAGAACAGGGACTATAAAAATAAGACATGAATTTTACACACACAGTTTTCCATCTGCATTTAAAAGTTGACCAGAATTTTATAAATTAATGGCATATGGGAAGATTTTGTTTCTTTGAGCTACGACTCCTCAGTCATAACAGAGGAATACTGAAAAAAAAGGCTGAAATTTGCTAACCATTTCACTGTATCTTAAAAACAGAACCCAGTCACAATCACACAAGGAACTTCACTGAGCTTGTAAGAACTATTTTCAGCACATATAACCACGAAAGTATCTCAGTAGGCAAGTAAGTGCGTAAGGTGATTTGCTTTTATTCTCTGTGTTCTGCTGACAAGCACAACACTGTTAATAAACAGTGAAGCAGAAACAACACTGCTGTTTGGCTATGCATTATGAAGTTCTGTAATGGTGCTATTTTTTCCTGCCTTCAGTGGTGTGCAATAGAGATGGACTACATTCTACAACATAAATACTGAACTCAGACTCAGCATTAACTGTTCCCATCATGAGGTTTTTCTTACAAAAAAAACCAACATAACAGTAGCAGTGTGTATTTAGTTATTGCAATAAGTTAATCACAAAAGATTTATCTCGTACCTCTCTGATGTATAGTCTGTCTGGCTGCACTGATCTTCACACCTAACTCTATTCTGTTTTTCAGAAAATATAGCACAGTCAGAATCATCGTGATCTTTGCAGAGCCATTCTTGGGAACTGCCTGAGGGTTCTGTACTCCTAGAAACAGGAAAAAGAAACTGGATTTAAAATACTGCTCAACTACCTTACTGCTCTGAGAAGAAAAGCTGCACTGGTTAACAGTTCATCTCAAGCAACATCCCAATGGTGCAAAAACCAGCAGCCTTCACTGCAGTTCAACCACAGCACAGCAGAAAACTATACTTCTATGAGCACTGTCTCCTCCCAGTTTAGTAGTCCAAAACTTTTTGGTGGTGTGAATGACTGAAGTCAGCTTTATTACAAGAATTCAAAAGTATGAAACACTTAAAAGGCAATTCCATCTTGAATACAGCTGCCACTCATGCAGAGAGCACAGAAATCTTTATCATCTCAGAATTACTGAATTCTCCTGTTTATTGCTATCACAGGACAATGACAACAGAAAAAACAAAGATGGAAAGATAACAGCATCAAGGAACATTAATGACCAGATTTCTGCTTAAGTCTAACCCTTTCTAGAGAAACGATTTCACAGTGCACTAACCAGTGTAAACACTCATGGGAAGACAGTGTATTACTGCAGCCAGACTGAACTTCTTTGAAGTATCTTACTGGAGATAAATTTAGACTAAATAAAAATACCACCTTGAAGATTATAACCAAACAGAAAATAAGGTTTTCAAGCGATATCTCCCATTTCTGAGCCTGATGTTCTTTACTTTTTCCTCTCAGTCCCAGTTAGTACTGCTCTAAATGGAATCAGTTCTGTGCCATAAGAGGTATTCTGACTGATTCACCAATACATACACAGGCTGCAGATCCCAGGTTTCTTCAGCAGGAGGATCCCAAGCGTGCAGTGCTATCTTCCACAGCCTGATCTGCTGGTCCCAGGATCTACGGCTGTACTTCTTAAATTTGTTTGGAGTTCTAGGATGAACTCCTGGTATTCGTTGATTCCTGCAAATACACAGTAACATTTATACTTCGAGACATGACTTTTGTCCTTCAAAAAATCTTGCTCATCTGATAAAGCAAGCATCAGTAATTTAATAAATAGATTCCCTAGGTTTTTTTTTTTTTTTTTAAACACCTAAACCAATACAGGTACATTCTAAAACGCTGTTTACAACAGATGAAAGATGATGGGCATCCAGTCTAGCAAGATGTCAAAGTAGATCCTGCTGACTGCAAACATGAAAACAAAGAAACACAGCCCAATAGTACTCTAGCATCCAGTTTCTTGATATCACATTTCTTTAGCCTGATCCAGTTCCTGTGTGTTTAGTGCTGTACTGGATCTAGCTAGGATGGAGCAAGAAGCATTCACAGGAACCTCTACAGCATTTTACTTTGGATTTATGTTTAAACAGCATTGGTAAGACACTAATATTTTGACTGTTGCTGAAGGTTGCTTCAAGGCTTTCTGAGTTCCCTCCTGCAACCATTAAGTTGAAGGCAGGCAAGAAGTTGGGATGAAAAGATATTTGTGACAAAAGCAGTATCCCGTATTATATTACGTGATGTTTGGCTATAAAGAAGAAGTGGCAGTGTAGGAAGGGGAGGCATCTTACAAAGTGAGCACTGCTCAGAGGGTATGAGCCTGCTTTTGAGAGGCAGTAAATGACTGCCTTCGCATCCACCACCTCCCCCAGTCCCTTCACCTATTAAATTTCACTCTTCTCAATCCCACTCTCATTCCCACTAGGAAAGGAGAAATGAGCACAGAGATGTGTGGGTACTTGGCTGCTGGCAGGGGTCAACTCACAACTACCTCCAGTACAAAATAATACCATTTCTAGTCCTACCATATTGAAGTTGTCATTATGGGAAGAGCATATTACAATCACGCTTTAAATCAAACAAAGCACTCTAAGTGGCTTTTCACAACAGTTTCACAAATCAATATACTAAGTCATATCAGTTTTGCTATCAGTCTGTAAAATAGACATGTCCCTGCAAAGGAACAGTAATATTAACTGCCTTTTAAAATGCTATCCAGATTATTTTAAAATGGTGTATCCATGTTTAATTTCCTGAATGGTGTCTCACTTTTTCTACTCTCCACCTATAATTAAACTGGTCACAGCACAGCTAGGCAAGAGCTAGACATCAACATAAGACTGTCTGCAGTCCTACTGCGGACAACAGTAAGACAAGCAGAACTAAAATTCACAAAGCAATTAAAAACTCTATGATGAAAAAACTTCATGTAAGAGTGATATGATATTGTGGAATATCTGTGATCATTCACAACATCTGTTGTTGATTTTTAGTCATCTAGTTTTACATTCAAGCTTTAGGTCAACAGGAAGCTTACAGAGACTAGGGCATTGCTTGGCAATATTCACAATGGACTCTTAAGAGGCAGAACCCAGAGAAAATAAAGAGAACACCTCTAGAAAACAATCCCCAAAATAACAAACACAGAAGCACATTCACGTTACTGCTGAATAGCTTCTGAATTCTAATAGGTCTGCAGTAAGCAGAGGGGGCTGGCTGAGAAGTCCTCATTTAAGTCCACAAATTCACAGACTTTCACTCCTGAGCAAGTCTGACAGAAAGCAAGAAATCCAAATTCTGATTTCAGTTTCTAGTGATTAGTCAGTGACTGACTGATTTACCAATATTTAAATGCAAAGCTTCATTTATTCCACATTGAAGCTGTCTTTTCCTATAATCAATTAACTTCATATTGGTCCAGCAGCAGTCACCAGAAAGGTCAAAGGGAACAGATGATGGTGAATTTAAAGGACGTTTGTTACTACAGGAACAGCAATGCACAAATGCAGCAATTTAGCTCTAAAGTAATAAAAAAAAAAAAAGCCCAAAAAATCGTTTTCCCCTTTTTGAGGAAAACAAATTAAAGCTGTGTGCTGACCTGCAGATGCATCAAGGAGAAGGAAGTTTATCTGGAAAAGTGCAACACAGTACAACTTACTTTGGAACTTCTTTAATGTATCTGTCATAAGCAAGTGTGTTCTTTCCAAAATTGATCTGTTTCTGTCTTCTCCTCAGAACCACTTCATCTGTTTCCCTTTCAGATGGGGTAGCAGAATCATTTGAAATACAACTTGAAAACAAAAGTTAGAACAAAGTTGTAAACCGCCTCAATAGCTTTATAACAAATCAATAAAAACATACTCTAGAACTGCAGGTACTCTGACAGACAGCAGAAGCAACACTTGCTTCACTAGTTTACAGAGCTGACACTTGTGCTAACCAAACTATTAAAACAAAAAAGAGGTTTGTTAAGTTAATGCAATTGTTCAGGTTTGTAATAAGTAAACATACACTTAAGGCTGTTAGCACTAGAGCTGCCTTATTAGAAGCTTACAGATAGTGCCACAACATGGAAATAAAGCAGTACATGATTATCTGTGAGACAGTTGGTTGCACTTCAAAACTTCATTAATGCACGTGAAGTAGTTGAAGAACACAAAACAGTAATTTAATCAATTATTCAATACCTTGTCATTTTTTTAGTTGATGTCCTCATTGCTCTCCTTTCTTCAATCACACCTTCCCAGTTGGGGCAACTAGAAAGAGGCCCAGAATCTCTTGGAGTTACAGAGCTGGAAAACAAAAACTTCGTATGAGCTTTCATTGCTCATAACTTATTTAAGTGACATAAACTTCAGCAGAGGACAAATGTAGTTTCCTCCACAACTGTAACACCGTGAGAGTACTTCTACCCAATTTCAGTTCAAAGTCAAGCAAACCATTTTAGCTTAAGTCACCTTCTGCAGTGATATAAGATAATCGGTTTACTCTGTGGGATAAGAAAAAAACAGTCATGAAGAGAACTTCATGTCAGAACACAGACCTGACAACCTCTTAGCTGCTTACCCACTGTAAATGCTTCCTTGTACTGCAACTCCATCAAACAATAACACAAGTACTAGAGGTCAATATTTGAACAAACATTCCATGTATTCCTTACCTCTCCAGCCAGCGGTCTAAATGACCACATTGATATCTGTCAAACACCAAAGAACCTGAATCATTCCAGCTTTTATACTTCTGCTCTTGACGCCAACATTGTGGATGTCGTACAGAACTGGAAAATAAGAATTTTCATCAGGTTCATCAGGAATGAAGTCATAAGGAGTTGGTCAATGTTGATTTAGAAAACTAAACATAAGTATCATCATTTACAGTTACAATATGCTGATTATTTTGGCAAAGAGATATGTGACTGTGCCAAGCTACTCATTCTCACTAACTTAAAGTGTGAGAAACAATGAAACTACTGCAAAAGCGTCATTCACTACTGTAGGTAAGATATCCAAATTCTAAAATAAACCGATAACTTCTGGAAAGCAGAAGCACCCTTTATCTACTTGCAATGAAAAAAGGGTCAGCTGTATTTATGGAACTGTTGACATGTGCCAGCGACCAGTCAGGCCTCAGTTAGCACTGCATTAGTTTCATTTATACACTACTGTATATATCACTGAACTCTTGGAAAGGACAAACACATAGAATTGTCAGATTTGGCACAGGAAATTACACATTTAAGGAGAAGGTTGAGGGAACTAGGCTTGTTTAGCTTGGAGAAGGCTTCAGGGAGACCTCATTGTGGCCTTCCAATACTTGAAGGGAGCATATCAACAGGAGAGGGAACAACTATTTACACAGGGTGATAGAGATAGGACAAGAGTGAATGGTTTTAAACCATTTAGATTAGATATTAGGCAAAAGTTTTTCACTCAGAGGGTGGCAGTGCACTGGAACAGGTTGCCCAGAGAGGTTGTGGGTACCCCATCCCTGGAGGCATTCAAGGCAAGGCTGGATGTGGCTCTGGGCAGCCTGGGATGGTGGTTGGCAACCCCACCCACAGCAGAGGAGTTGAAACTCGATGATCTTTGAGGTCCTTTCCAACCCATGCCATTCTATGATTCCACGATAAGCAGGTCAAACACTTACAGAAAAACACTTTGACATTGGAAATTCTTCACCAGACACTACATGGAGCCCTCACAAGTAAGCACAGGAGCTAGCATGGGATGCTTGAAATACACTGAAAAGGCAGGCAAGGATTAAGTTCTCCTTGCCTTCCTACTCAGTTCAGTCAGTTTTAAAAGACAGCTTAGTACATAAAGCACATACTGACGCCAGACCTGGTTCACAGGGCAAGAACTGCAGTGGCAGGTGAGCCTGAGAAATATGAACTAGTGATGCAGTTCAAGGCAGGGTCGGGTTGGACATCAGGGAAAGGTTCTGCACCAGAGGACAGGGCACATGGCACGGGCTTCCCAGAGCAGTGGGCACAACCCAGAGCTGACAGAGCTCAAGGAGCACTCGGACACTGCTCTCAGGGTTTGGATTTTAGTGGCTGCTGCACGGAGCCAGGAGCTGGGCTCATGGGCCTTGTAAGCTCTGGGTTCCACATACCCTACCGGGTCCCCGCACCTCCTGAAGCCAACAAGCAAGAGGAAGAGAAGATTTTGTTCCTTTAATCCTGGATTAGCACTCCGGGTTTGTTTTCTCTTCTGACTCACTGCGGGAGCTCGCTGCTCTGCCCGTACACCACGCGATTTACTCCCAATCTCCTAACCAGGCAAAAGGGCACTTCCAACACATCCACATCCCGTCAAGGCGATAAAAGGACAAAACCCTTCCCCGCTCACCCACAGCAGTTAACCACACCACCGCCCAGCCGCGCTTCGCCAGGATCATCCCGCTCCGAAGCGGCAGCGGGCGAAGCCCTACGGACTCGACGCAGTACCCACGCACTATAGGACCGCGGCCCCTCCCGCCCCCAGGGAACAAAGCCCCCACCCCAGCACACCCACCTGCACAGCCGACCCGACTCCCCACCGCCTGCACAGCCCGTCTGTACACCGCGGAACATGGCTGCAGACCCGACACAGTGCGCGAGCGCAGCCCCGCCTTTACGATGCCGCGCGCATGCGCGGCAGCACTGCGGGACCGCGGGCGGGGTTTGCTTCAGCTTTGGGTGGTGCGGTTGTTGTTATTAAGCAGGCGGATGTGGTTTGAATGTTGTTTCAGGAGTCGGTTTTCAGCGAGAGAGCAGTGTCTTTCAACCCTGTCGCCACCGTTAGATACGCGTTTCCATCAGCGCTGAGCAGTTCTACGCCTTCGCTTCAGACGCAGTTTTGTCAGTGCCCCTCTGCTGCCGTTTGTCACGCAGCAATAAAGTGTAACGGAATATTGGTGGGTGGGTTCAGCCCCTCTTCTCATACCACCAACATCCACCTCTGACGGTGAGAGCCAACATCATAAAACAGGAGGCATTACTTTCAGAGCAGCCCTCATGCTTTTGTGTATACCACAGAACCATAGAATGGCTTCAGTTGGAAGGGACCCCAGGGATCAGCAGGTTCCAACCCCCTGCAGCAGGCAGGGCCACCAACCTCCACATGTGCCACCAAGACCACACTGCCCAGGGCCCCATCCAACCTGGTCTTCATCACCCCCAGGGGCGGAGCACCCACAGCCTCTGTGCAGCCTGTGCCAGCACCTCACCACTATTCTGATCACAAAAGCCTTCCAAATGCAGACTAATAAGAGTATAATCTACTAATAACCGATGAAACTTGGGTGTGTAGCATGGCTATTTTTCAGTGTAATTCTGGGAAGGGTAAAAGTGACTCACAACATCTGCCAAGTCTGCAGTTATTAGTCAAAAATAGGTTCTTAGCAGCTGTAGTCTAAGTACAAAACTGTATGAAATACCCCTTTCTGTGTTGTTATAATTACATATTCAACATCATTAATACTGTAACAGTAAATGGTTGCATGGCTTCAATGTCTTCTCAAAAGAAAACAGAACCCCCCAAAAAATGAAACATTGTGGATGAAGAAGTGTTTGGTGAAAAATAGACAGATGAGTACTTTTCTTTTGTCAAGACAAATAATAAGGCATTATGCTTAATTTGTAAGAAAATATTGCCAGTTTTCAAAGATTACGATTTGAAAAGACATATGCAAAAATGTACTTCCAAATTCGATGCGTATCAAGGAATGTTTTGTAAAGATGAAATAGTGGAGCTGAAAAAAAGTCTGTCATCTCAATAAAACTTGTTTTAAAAAGTTGTGACTCAAATGGACTCTGCTATAAAAGCTAATTATGTGGAAGCTACTCTGATGGCAAAAAAAATGAAAACCATTTAGTGATGTCAAGTCCATTAAGCAATGCACGGAAAGAGCACAGATGTAATTTGTCCTGATTACCTGATTAAAAAAAAAAAAACAACAGATTTTTCTAAAACAAGGTTGCCTCACCAGACTATAACCAGGTGAAGAAATAGGACAATCTATTGAAAGAAATCAGGAAAGTAAAGCTGCTACTTTCAAATGTTATGCTGTGGTGGTAGATGAAATTACTAATGCTATGGATACAGCTCAACTTGCCATTTTTATTAGAGGTATTGATAGTGAATGTAATGTCACTTAAGAAAGACTCAACTAAATCTCTTGATTTGTATGAAGCAGTCAAAACTACATTAAAATGCTTTTATTTAACCTTTGCCAACATATGTGGAATAAAACTCATGGATGATGATGCAGTCACTACCAGCAGCTTGTGTTTGATGGAATCTGTGCATTTCATAAAGTCCACGGGTCATTGCCAGTTCTAGGAGTTTCTTGAAAATATGGATGCTGGTTACAGAGATATTTACTTTTCTGAGGTAAGGAAGCTTTAAGGAAGTCTCTTGACTAGATTTCCATAAGACCTATCTTACCAGAGAAAAAGGTATCCCTTGCTTCACAATAACACGTAATCACTTGTTGGCAGCATGTACATTGTTTCCAACAGTGAAACACAGGAAGAGTAAAACTAGATCAGAAATCTCTGAAATGGATCTTGAGAACTCACTAAGAATTGCAACAGCTTCCATCAAACCAGACGTTGATGTGACAGTTACACAAAACCGAGGTCAAATGTTCTACTAGTTTTATGGTTTTGTTGCCCTTCTTGAATTATGTGTTAGTAAAAAATGTATAAAAAATAAAAACTCGTTATTTGTATTCATTTACTATAAATTTTATATGCAGCACAATTGCTCTTCACTCAGTGTGGCCTAGGCAAGCCAAAAGTCTGGACATCCATGAGCTAGAGAAACGTCTACAAACTCATACCACTAACTGAACACACTGTTCTTTTATTGCCTTTCTGGAAATCCCCCCTGCTGATTTCATGAGATCCTGTGCAATCCTTTGGTATTTTTTTCCTCTGAAATGCGTACATTAATTTTTTTCATGCCTTCTTTTATGTAGCCCTCTACATTCAGATTACAGTAGGAGAACTTATAGAAGGAATAAATGTCATGTTCAGTGAATTATAAGATATCAGATGACCTCTGCTCAGAAACATGTCATGGTTTTGCCTTCTACTGTCTCTAAGAGTACGTCATGGAGATTTTTAACAAGTTGGTTCTGTAACATTGCCTTTAAAAAGCTTAAAACCTTGGAGGCACACCAGATTACTATGAGAATTTAAACTTAGATAAAATGCTTATTTTAAGGAATATAAGCCAGGCACTATTATTAACAAAATTCACCACTTTATTTTGGTAATTATTACTAAGTTGAGGCACTTCTGTGGAAAAAGCACAACCATCAAAAGACTCAAAAGTATTATACATCTATGACTATTACTTTGTTTTACTGTCATGTTGGCAAAAGAAATAAGGTGGGTAAAAGCAAAGTTCCACCGAAATAAAAACTTCAATTCAAAGATGACAGATTTCTCTAAAGAAAAACTGTACTGCACAAGCAATTGGGAAGCTTTTACTCCATATGATATGGGCAATTGACTCATCTTTATCAGAATATTTGCTATTACATGTGCTATAATCTACAAGTCTCAAGGTTTTTATGATTTTCATAGATCTTTAAAATAAATATTTGTTCCAAGTAGAAAAAGAGATGTACAAGTTGAACAACTGTCAGTGACAAAGTCCAAAATTCTGCATTCCCATCTATAACTATTTCAATTAGCACATCTCTCATATCTGCACCACACTATGCATACTTACCATAAGTGAACATTTTTTGTAAAGTTTAGCACGTAGTGAGAAAGTGAACAGCAGACGACGCCACCAGGCCCTGCAGGACTCTTCTGAGGGTTAAAAAAGCATTGCCAACAATTCCTGCTCAAAGCAATCTTTCTTCTCAAGGCAATCAAGACAGTTAAGCACTGGCACGCCGCTTGTGCCTTTAATTTACAATTAAGATCCTTCTGATTATGGGAAATATCAGGGCTTTCACTCCCCTAAACCAAAGCATTAAAGTACATCTTTCTCTCCATCTGACTCATTTATTTCTGGAAGTTACTGCCCCATAAGAAAACAAGGGCAAGCAAACATTTGCATCTCAACCACTACAGTGTGCAGAGCAACATAAGAACTCACACATTCTCCTTCAGCTTGAAGCTTTTCACTGAGATGTGTGCCAAGTAACCATTTATTTTAGTGCCTGATGGATGGATGAACAAGTAGGCACTGCATGTAGGTCCAGGAGAATGGCTCCTTACATTTATGGAAAATGTTTTGATTTGAATTTACAAATTATTTGGATGCACAGTGCATCTGAAGTATGGGCAGGTACCCTACAAATACTAAAACAGTCTTTTGCTTATGATGCACTTCGAAGTGCAAGCCTGAAAAACTGTCATTAGCAAAAAGATGATGGCCATTCTTGGGGCATCTAGCACATCAACTTCTATCTCTGTGACCCTGACATCTATTTCAGGGAAAAGGCAACCCTACAGGAGAAAAAAAATAACAAAAACACTAAAGGCTTTGAAGTTAGTTGAGCACTGTTTCAGGTCATTTACATAATTCAGGTATTGGAAATATAGGAAAAAAATCCATCACCTAGAAAACACTAAAACCATAAGCTATGTAGCTCTGTAGATTTAATGCTGTACAACAATAGCAGTGCAAGTAAGCAGGGTACAGTTCTAAATCCTTGTGTTTGAAATAAATATGTCCGTCAAAAAATAAACTGGAGGCAGATTAATGGAGTAAAAGTTCCCTGTGTAAATTATACATCTTCAGGAATTCAATTCCTTTGTCTACAGAAACTAATCTCCTTTATAAATGGAGGGGACCAGCAGAAGGAAAACAATTGGCATTCTTGTTTGGTGAACACTAGAAAGATGAATAAGAACTCTGCATATGGATTTGAAGAAAAAAGAAAAGTATCAGTGAAGTCTAACCAACGTAATTTTCTCAGCCCTTTACTGAAGAGTCAGAAATACCTATGTTAAAAAGAGAATAGTATTGCAAACATGGATGGGATGTTTTTGTACCATCCAAGACATAGAAAGTAAAATTTTATTAAAAGTTTCAAGCAAGAATTTTCAGAAACTGACACGTGATGAATAAAAACCAAAGATAAAAGGTAAAAATTGAGAAGAACTGAGAAGATATACATCTGTTTTCAATGCTGTAAAATAAAGCTCTGGAGTTTGTGCTCCTGTGTAATGTGAAATCTAAGAAACGATGCTAATGGGCCTTTTGACCCGAACCACTATGAAATATAACCAAATAAAAAAGTTAAAATGTACCCAAGTGTTATTCATCGTATTATGCAAACATCTAAAATGCAAAATTTGGCTCTGCAAGTTGGACAAGGCACGTGGCTCGACAGCCAGGTCTCTGGGTGCTGCTGATCCTGTCGGCTGGCAAACCATTTACCCATACAGGTGAGGCACCACATAGGACGACAGTAGCATTGCTGACATTCCCCTTCATTTGGCTCTTGGCAGTTCTTGATGAGCTTGATGTTTGCAATAGTCTGCATGCATCCTATGCACGGTTCCAGCTCCTACAGGAGAAAAATGTCACAACTATGAACTGCAAAGAATGGCTTCTGTTATTTCTCTCTAAAAGGCTTTTGGAAAACAATTTCACAGAAGCTTAACAGGAATCTGAGTTGGACAGAACCTCAAGGCAGAACTGCCTCATTTCCTCCAGTCAAGTTCACCAGAGACAAAAGGCATTGAATCACAGAATCATTAAGTCTGGACCTAGTCCAACCATCCCCAGTAACCATGTCCACATGTAAGTGTTGCCTGAACATCTCCAGCGACAGTGTCTCCATCACCTCCCTGGGCAGCCTGTTCCAGCACTTGACCCCTCTTTCTCAGAAAAAATTATTCCTAATATCCAACCCGAAACTCTCCTAGCACAATGTGAAGCCATTACCTCTCATCCTATTGCTGCTACCTGGGAGAGGAGGCCAACCCCCATCTCTTTACAACCCCCTTTCAGGGAGTTACAGGCAGCAATAACATCTCCCCCGAGCCGCCTCTTCTCCAGGCAAAAAAAAGAAATCCCAGTTCCCTTAGCTGCTCCTTGTAAAAACTGCAATACTAATCAGGTCCCCAGAAATAATACTGAAGGGCAGACTCCATGGCATTATTTACAGCTAAAGCAAGTCTCAGATAAGAATAAGTAATTTATTACAGGAAAAGATCCAGCAAAACTGGGCTGTCTAGAAAAGCAAACTGTCTAAAGCCCAGGAACAGCAGCTGTTACTCCAGTGCTCCATAAACTTTCTGGACATGGAACCTCACCATGTCTAAATATTTTAAAATTCTATAGAAATTATTATAGTACTATAGGGGACCTTCTTTTGCTATGCTATTTCTCATGTCTCAAAACTAAGATGTTATAAGATGTTCACAATGCAGTTCATTTTCTAGAGAATAAATAGCAGCAGCAGCTCGATCTACTTTTATTACATGCTTACTGAAACAGAAGGCAAGCTCAACGTAAACGAAGTTACCAAATACAATAATCCCAGGCTCAGGTATATTGTAAAATAAATGATTACAGTTTCACATGGATAGAAAGTCTCACCTGAGTGCTTGGAACAGAATACGTCTGGTTCATTTCCACCAGAGATGTAAAAGTCTCTAGAAATAAATCACTAAGGCTTTGATGGATCACAACATTAGCTGCATTGCTGATGGGAGCACGGAGCTTCTCTCGGAGCTCCCCATACTCTGTGGAGTTCAGCCTTGAAATAGAAAAGACAGAATAAAATGTTGCCTCAATTATCCATTCAAAGACCTTGGCAGTACCTTGCAGATGTTGACATTAGAAAAGTGGGTACATAGAAAACCCAACTGTTTTGCTGGGTTTGTTTTGTTTGTATTTTTCCCCTGGTATATCTCAGAACATGCAGTCCTCCTGCCTGGATCCCAGCTCATGTATACAAGCAAGTTCAGGCTTCATGTCCAGTCAGCTAAGTCAATATCATGACCAAAAATCACATATATCATGAATATCTATAAAATACTGCATGCACAGTTTCTGTCCACCTTTTCAATGCCCGTTTCCTTACGCTGTAAGTTAATTACAGTAATATATATAGTTAACCATAGTATATTAACTCCTGAGGACAGAAATAAGTTACCGTACAATGAGCTGTGTATCATGTATTGGGACAGTACACGTAACTATCAAAGGAAAGACAATATTAATTTCTATAATCCCCTGATGCAATTATAGATCAGAACTGAAATTTCACAAAGGCTGAATGTGACATATGCTCTGATTTCAGGTAGCAACAGGTCATGCTTCATACTATCTTGCTTCTAGTAAAGGAAGACTCCCTGAGTCCCACAGACCTCACATGGCACACAAGACCTTTTACAGATCCTGTAGTGACACACTACTGTTGTTACTCTTTAAAATATAACACTCTGAACTCCCCAGCTTCATGTTTCCACTCATTAAACAGCTCAGTCTTTCTGTCCCAGCTCAGTTCCTGCAGCACAGCACAATGCAATGCTCATCTTTAATTCCTGGTGGTTTCCGCTGTTTTAACTGCTGAAAGATAATAGTTTGCTGACTGCAAAAATAACAGAGACCTTTGTATCCAGATAAAGAACTCTCATTGAGCACACAGGGAAATGTGGCCTGCCTACACAGAAGGATTTTTCTTTCAGAAACATCCCTACTTCTGATTCTGGAAATACACAGTGATCCTATGTTCTTAAGTTAATTTTGTCCTGTGGCACTTTTCTTAAATGCTGTATGACTGCACTCCAGAATATTTGCTATTTGTGATGTATCTTATTATAAGAACTTCTAAAAACTCTTCTTTATGGTGTCTTGTTTAGCCAGAAAATTCTGTGGTTCGATTTCTTTTCCCTAAAAGAAACTGCTGAGAATCTCATGCTTTTCTCAGTATGATGGGATGTAGTTTTATCACTTAGAGAAGAGAAGAATTAGTTGTTTGATATTTATTTGGTCACCACTCTCACAGGGCTAAAGAAGTGTCCTCTTAGGATCCTATAATGCCTGCCTTAACTTCTCAGTCTGAGCATTTCACCTGATGTCTGACACCTCATCTCTATGCCTTCCTCATGCTTTTCAGGATCCCTTTATTCACCTACAAGGCTGCCTGCTTTTCATTACCTGGCAAATACACATTGCTGACATTTACAACAACAGACATTCAAAGACCTTTTCAAATATTAATTGCAGGAGGACAAACTCCCTTTCATGACACAAGAACAAGGAAGACTTTAGCACCATTCCCATCAGTGTTGAGGACTTGTACTTTTGCCCAGCAACATAGGAAGACTGCTAAAAAAATAGCTGAGGCCCTTGGAAAACAAAGCCTAATTGTTCACAGCACATTTACTATGATTTACTGCTATTAGAACTCATTAATCAGAAATTGCTTGCAATTACTTCCTTGCTTTAAGGGCATCTGACTTGTAGTAGCACAGTGAAAACTCTTTTAAGCAATGATAAAATTGGGAGCCTTGTGCAGACAGAGGGGTAAAAATACATAATCACCAAGGTTGGAAAAGACCTACAAGATCATCCAGTCCCAATATGAGTGAAGAACAGTCAAGTTTAGAAACATCACTATTTCTTCACCACCAAAATCTGTGAGACCAAAGACTTGAAGATTCTCCCTTCATTTCCTATTCTCTCTCTCTCTCACCTGATTTTTTCCAGCTACTTCTTTCTGTACCCAACACAACCTTTTTCCTAAGAGTAGACCAATCAGAGCAGTCCCTCTGTTTCTGTTTTAACCACTGTGCATTTATTATTCTGGGTACACGAATCTTTCTAAACAACCTTTCTTCACTGTACTGCACAGAGCATCTCTGAGCACCAGGCAGGGAGAAAGAAGCGAGACTCAAAGAGCTTTCAATTTTCCCCAAAACACTTCAATAATACCATCACAGATCACATATATGACATAACTGCCAAGTGTTGTTTTACCGGATATCGAATGCCTTCACGTAGGGATTAACACTGGCAACACGGATGGTGAGGAACTGCACGGGCATGTTTGAGTCTGGTGTGAGTTCGTGCTGCCTGGAGTCTGTCACAGTCAAATGAATGTCCTGCTGCTGGGCGACATGTAGGCAGTAGGTGGTGACCTTGATCACCCACGTGTCTGTAACAATCACCCTCGCTCCTGGGGCTCCCGTAGCAAATTTGTCTATTCTCCTAAATTCTGTATTGATGGAAGAAGCCACTGCCCTCCAACCTGATTGTGGCAGAGCATAAACAGAGAGCATCCGGGCCAGCGGGTGGTTATTCCAACCCTTCCGTGACCAGTAATATGCCAGCGTGCTGCTGACTGCTGGAAGGAGAACAGCAAAGAAGAAGAAAGTTTTCCATTCTTTTGAGGCCAGGTAGAAAAAACAAAGGTGTTTTTCAGGTGCAGCGAAGCACATACCAACGTAATAACCTGCAGGGAAAAGGAAACAATTAAGTGCAATGGCTTCAACCATTAGAGGACAAGAAGTGTGGAGAGTGGCTGAGCTCCCTTGGTTTATCAAGCCCACAGCAGAGGAGTTGAGTGGAGGCCTCACGGTGGCAACAGCTCCTCATAGGGAGCAGAGGGACAGTGATGGGCCCCAAGGGAATGGCACGGAGCTGTGTCAGGGGAGGGACAGCTAGGGTTAGGGACGGGGCCTGCATCAGAGGGTGGCGGGCATGGAATGGGCTGCCCAGCACAGCAGGCACAGCCCTGAGCTGCTGGAGCTCAGAGTGTGGTTGGACAGCACTCGCAGCCATATGGTCTGATTTGGGAGAATAGTGGGACGAGATGATCTTAGTGGCTTTTCCAACCTAAATAACTCTATGGTTTTGGAGTGGTTTCATGTGAAGCCTGATTCAAACCTTGTGAGTCCAACTTGCAATATTCTACGACTCTCTGATTTTAAGTACACCAATTAACGCAGACCTCTGGTTAACCTGTTCAGTGACGGCACGTGGACAATTCTTAGCCAAGACAAGAGCACATTCTGTACTTCACATCCTTACCCATCACCGATTTCTCCCCAAAACACACTGCTAAAGGAAGCCCATGTGAACTTCCAAGTAAAACATCATTCCTTAGCAACTCCACGTGCTGATTAAAGTGCATACCACAAAGAACCCTGACGGATAGGGCACAGCAGCACACCGTGCCCGCACCGAGGCGGGTTGGGAGCCCACCCCCCCTCCCGCCGCTCACCGAGGGGCAGCAGGGAGTGCGCCAGCAGCGTGCCGGTGCTGCGCCGCAGGTGGTACTGCACGAAGGCCGCGTCCTCGCTGCCCAGCCAGGCGGCCAGCAGGCTCTGCACCGTCAGCCCAGCCGAGCGCACCTCGTCCGGAGGGAAGACGAAGCAGACGGCGAACACCAGGTAAGCCAACGTGAAGGTCACCGCCGGACTCTCCATCCTGAACCGCGGGCGCCACTCCCGCCGCCAAGCGACCCGACCACGGGGGCACGGCCCGGCGCCGCGAGGCACTCTGGGAGCGGTAGTTCCACGCCGGCACTCCGCCCCTGGGCCGGGTGTAAAGCGGCGTGGGAAGCCGAGCTTCCGCCTCTGCTGCCTTCCGCAAGGCCGAGCCGTGCCCTGCTTGCCCGTGCTTTGGAGACGCGTGGATTTATGCTTAACGGCTCTGGCAAGTGAAATTAGTTGGGAGGTCTGAACCTCAAAGAGCTCTGTGTGAAGGTGACATCCTTCCGATGTAGGTTAATGGTGTTGTGCTGAGGGCTCTAATTAAAACAACACTTTTCTTTGGGTTTCTTGGCGTATTTTGTTATGTAGGATTTTCTTTAGAGGGTGATCAGAGACTGAAGACTCTTAAAGGGAGACAAATTTTAAGTTACATTTCATACAATCATAGAATCGCTTGAGTTGGAAGGGACCCCCATCGAGTCCAACCCCCCTGCCACAAACAGGGGCACCCACAGCTCCATCAGATGCTCAGAGCCCCTCCAGCCTGACCTTGAATATCTCCAGGGATGGATCCCCATCCACCATCTCTGGGCAACTTATGCCTTAGTGAAAAAAACATATTCCTTATGTCCAGTCTAAATCTTCCCTCTTTTTTTTTTGTGACCCAAGGGATGTTTGTCTTGTTTTAATTTGTGGTATGAAGATTAATACTACAAATCAGGTTGTGAAGCTGCAAGCTTGCTTTCTGTATTATTGTTTGGGTTTTTTTAGTTATTATTACTATTGTTTATTCAGGAGATGGTTGAATCAGAATAGCTGATATGCTGTGAGGCTACAGGGGACTGAACATATCCAAAACACAGCAAAGGGTGAACTCTTGTTCCTACTGACACAGAAATATCAGAATCATCATAGAATCGTATCATGGAATGGATTGGGTTGGAAGGGACCTCAAAGACCGTCTAGTTCCACCCCCCTGCAGTAGGCAGGGTTGCCAACCACTAAATTAGGCACTATGTCAGGTTGCCTTGAATGCCTCCTGGGATGGGGCACCCTCAGTAGTAACAATAATAACTAACAGCCACACAAATTGCTGTTTGTCTTTGAATGTAACAAAAACCCTGCTTGCATCCTGTAGTAACCACAAACTGCAACATTTGTCTTATAAAGAAAATGGAAATTGTCTTATAAGGAAAGGGAAACTGAACAACGGGAGAAGCACAGCAGAGAAATACTCATGCAACTGAGAGGGAACTATGTAAAAAGGAAATGCAGCCCCCACAACATGAAGTCTTACGCTGGCAGGTCGAGGTGTTACTGATGTGAGCAGAGGTTGGGAATTCAGTTATCTGGTGCTTTTTGAGTCAAGAGTGTTATATTGCTAAAATTACACTTGGATTGCAGGCATCTTATTTCATTCTCAAAGGTGTCGTTGTTACCAAGTTGACTAATAAGAACTGTTCTAATTGATGTAATGAAGATTAGTAATAAAAATCAGGTTGTGAAGCAGCAAGCTGTCGTTCAGTGTTATTTTAATCAGAATAGAAGATACGTAAAGATATTAGGGGCTATGGGGGACTGAAGGTTTTGTGCTGGAGGAGGGGAAGAGGCAAAGTACTGTCACAGCCGTGTAGGTAGCTGCACAAAAGTCCTGAAGATGATAGAAGATGACAAGGATTTATCAACATAGGTCACTGAAACAAATCCCAAGCTTAAAAGCAGATCTAGACTTAGGAGCAGATCCTGCATTAACTTTTATATTGGCAAGTTTCATTTCCTTCAAAGGGCCCTAGTGGTAAAAATCTAATGAAATACTTAGTGGTTTTGAAGAAGTGGGCCACAGTACATTCTGTAATGTGTTTTTAGAAATAGCTGATTTGAAAAAGTAGATACACCATATATTTTAGCAGCGTATTTTTAGAAATACAGTTGTTGAATTACTGTATTGTGCGATTATTCTTGCTGTTATAGCTTTCAGAAGTTTCAGATAGTTACGGATGTAGCATTCTGTACCAGAAAGTATGTTGTAAAGCTATTCTGTTTTAACAAGAGACCTTCAGCAAAAGAAATGCGATAATGAAATGATACAAGGCTTATCAAACATCAGAAGAAGCCAGAGCCTCCACACAATGCTGAATTGTCTGGGAGCAGGTTGGGATGCAACAGGCAGATATCAAGACACCCCCCTTTGTCCTCCTTATCTTATAGTATGTATCATTATAGGACATGTTGCCGAACTTATCTCTATCCAAGGACAAGCAAATGTCCAGAAATAATGGCCAAGTGCTGAGTGAGCAAATATCATGATTTTGGTACCTATCAATTACTTACAATAGGCATTCTCCTACTGAGCAGGAGTCAGTGAAGAAAGTTTATCTAGAGAGTGAGCGAGGAAGACCAGACGATGAAGTAAAAGGCTGTCGATTGGACTGTCACAATGCTAAAAGGGCACTAGACAGTAAAAGAGCATGAAATAGAAGCCTGGAAACCTCATGATTATCATGATATTAGGTGCATACATTAATCATCTCGTGGGTGATGGATGAATATGTACTGTATGTGGAAATATGACAGACTGAATCGTGTCATCTTCACAGCACCTGTGGTGGAAACATCCCCACTGCTTCCCAGCGCTGCTGATAAGGAATACCTGACTTAATGGTAACAAAACTCTGCTGTTAAGTTAGTACACATTGGAGTCTTTATTGTGTGTTGTTTTTCTTTCTTTTTTTTTTCCCTGAATCATTCCGTGTTCCCCTGAGGGCGGGTCTAAAGGAGGCGGCACTTGTCCGCCCCACCCCGCCCCACTCAGCCCGCCGCCCCGGCGCAGCCCCGCACCCGGCGCTTCCCAGCGCGCCTCGCGCGGCAGCTCCGCCCCGTGCAATCCTATTGGCGGAATGCCTCGAAAGTCACCGCCCTTCCGGCAGGACGCTTTCCGGATTGGACACCGCCTTGCGAATGCCGCTTTCTCATTGGCCGGCCGGAGGCGCCGTTGAAGTTTGAAATCCTGAGGCGGTTGTGGCGGAGCGGGTTGCGCTGCGGGTTTAGCTCTTGCCGGCAGGTAGGGTTGGAGGCCGCTTTATTGGGGGGTGGGTGCGGATCGCCTCACTCGGTTTGGGTGTGTGGAGAGCTGTTAGGAGGAGTCTTGCGGTCCGGGAAAGGGTCGGTTGAGGTGGGTGCTCGGGGACCCCTCTGCTGGGGGGAGCTCGTGCTGAGAGGCCGTTGTGATGCTGCTGCGGAACAAAGCTCGAGGGGGTGCTCAGGAGGGCCTTAGGGGAGCATCCGTGTTTTGAGGGCGGTTTGGGGCTTGGGGGACTGTCCTCGGTGTCTCAATACGGGGGTTTCGTGGGGCTGATCCACTTTTAAGCATTGCTATGGGCGGCCGCCTTCGGGACTTGGCTGTCTTTTGTTCCCTACCATGAGCTGCAGGGGTGGGGGGAGGGGGCACGGCGACATAGTAGAGCCCCTAGGGCTGTAGTTCCATTTCTGCCTGTTTTTGGCCAAAGCTGCTACGTCCTTTCCTTCCTGGAATGATTTGAAAGCGAGGTGTCCTCTAGAGTCAGAGGAAGATTGTGGTTATGATGGAGTTGATTAGTTGTAGCAGTGTTAATTGGTGCTGACTTGAGATGCTTGCACTAGAAAAAATAGCTGTCATCTCTGTGTCAGTTTGTGGGGAAATACAACAGCATGTGTCTCAGCTCACTTGTGAGTTGCAATTGACACATGAAATCTAGCTTGAACTACACGACGTGCTTGTTTGTACCAAGCTGCTCTATCTGGAGATGGTGCTCTGCATCTCAGATGCTGGAGAACTTGCAAAGGGCAATTCAGTGGGAAAAAAATCTATTAAAAACTCTAAAAGTATTACTTATTTGGAGGATTTCTATGGTTTCTGAGACCATACTGTGTTTTGGTTGTTGCACTCCAGTAACCAGTAGGCAACAGGAGCTGTCAGGAAGCCCTCAATTTATCAGTGATGGTTACCTGGAGCTTACTTAGAGTCACTGAGCTGATGTTCACTCACAAGTCCAGAATGGAAGACTGCCACTTGGACCTATTTAAATAGTCTTCAAACACATGAAGCAGTTTCATTTTGTGGATGACAAACTGGACGTGAGACAGAAATGTGCTCTTGCAGCCCAGGAAGCTAACTGCATGCCTGAACCGCATCAAAAGAAGCGTGGTCAGCAGGATGAGGGAAGTGATTCTGCCCCTGTACTCCGTGTTGGTGAGACCTCACCTGGGGTACTGTGTCCAGATGTCCTCAGGACATGAAGAACATGGACCAGTTGGAATGTGTCCAGAGGAAGACCACAAATGATGGAACAATTTCGCTACAAGGACAGGCTGAGGGAGCTGGGCTCTGGGAATTTTTTTGTTATGATAAGGGTAGTGAAGCACTGGAACAAGCTGCTCAGAGAGGTGGTGGAAGCCTTGACTCTGGAGGCATTCGAAGTCAGGGTGGTTGGGTCTTGGAGCACCTGATTGTGTATTGACTTGAGTACGCTGACAAAACTACTGTCTCTAAATGAGCATTCCCTGCTTATGGAACTTGTCTTAGATGGTGCTGACAACTTCAATACATATTGGTCTTTGTTTCTAAAAATTGAACAATGACAGTCTTTAAAGATTTATTCAGTTGATCTTTATTAATTACAGTTCCCATTGAAAGGAAGTTCTTTGCTCTCAGTTCTACAGTTTAATATACGCTTATTTTTGTGAAATAACTTGAGCTAAAGTATGTTTGTGATGAAAGCTGAAGAAGAAATGAAGAAACAGCAGGTAGAAGTGTACTTTGCTTACCATTGCTGCTGTATCTATTTGTTTGCATTCCATTGCTGATTAAAATTGTTGTTGGGATTGCAGACAAAGCAGTAAAGTTCAGTGGAAAGCAGGAAGCAGACTTTCTCATAAGGATAAGTGTAAGAGTAGGGAAAAGCGTGCAGACGCTTGAATGTGGAAATTTCAGTATACAAGGGCAATGAGATTGAAAGCATGACTTAAAAGTTTTCAATGGGAGATGCTTCTTACCTCTTTATGATAATGAAAATAATCATTTGGAGTATAATTTTATTGACTGCATGACAGAGAATGCAGAAGGAAACAAACAATCAGTTGCTTGTTCAAATCAAGCATCTGAGATCATTTGGAATGGTTGTCCCTTGCAGAAAATCAACTTTCCTATTTGAGGATCCTGCTTGTCTTGCATGGGTCCTGTATGTACCCCTTTTAACACCTCAGTTCTCCTGTGAGAAATTGATTTGCTTGTGGCTTGTCCAATAACAGTGCTTCTCAGGAGTTGTCCATGATGGATGTTGGTTATGCCCAGATCTTGCTTAAAATGCCTTTGTGGTCTGGTCCTTTTTTGCTTTTTGTTTTTAGCTGTAGCATTATGGAAAGTTGTTTCTGTGATGCTTTAGAACAGAGGTGGTCCCAGTGGGAATAAAAAGTAGACAGAGTTTCTGTATGTAAAACTTACTAGCTTTCCTGGGCCACTTGTAGTGTTCTTTGTCTATATCTAACTTATTATGTAAGCTTTAGTTTCAAGTCCTTTATGCTTGAAGTACTAGTAAAATTAGATAAGTCTTTACTGTCTAGTAAGGCTTTTGTGCATGTCTAATGTAAGAGCAGTACTTAAGAATTACCTACTTTTTTTTCCCCCTACAGATTTGCATACTAGTAATGTCTATACAACAAAGGATTCTTAAATACTACGTGCTTCACAAAAGCAGGGTATGTTCAGACAGTGCAGGAAAAAGCTGAATTAATCTTATTCAGGACTCTGATCCTAAACACATCCTAACTAAGCACATTTGTTTTGTTTTTTTTTTTGCTGATCAACAGTGTAGAAATGATGGTCATTTGGCTATTTTATTTGCAGTCTCACCCTATTACACGAGAGGTGACAATGTCTCTACTGATTTTAGGGGGTTTGGAATGAAGAAATGAGGAAATGATGGAGCTCCCTTTAAAGGATGGGCTGCTAAATTAGTAGGGTTGTATGTTAAGTAGAAAACATCAGCAATTAACTTGCTAGACCACTAGCACAAGCAGAGGGGCTGGTCAGGTGCTGTGTTCAGGTGCTGCAAGAGTCTGGAGATACACCTTTTCACGTGAGGATCTCAAATACTTTTAAGATCGCTTCTGAAGTAGTGTTGTTTGTGTTTGGTGGGTGGTTTTTTTATATTTTTGGCTGGCCAGTGTCAGGGTTCCAACTTCTTCAGCTATCTGAAAGTACATCTGGCTGACCACACCCTCTCATTCATGCCCTGATGTTGTGTGTTGATACTGTAGAATGAGTCTGCAGATCTTAAATGCAGAAAATGGGGAAAACAACAGTGATGATCTAACAGCGGAAGACTGTGGCTTTTACTTTGCCCTACCGGAACCTACGGGGAGACCGTCTGTTCTGCGCCTGTCCCAGAAAGAAAACCTGCCACCAAAAAGTGTGGCGAAAGTTATGAAGGTAAAATTTTGTTTTCATATTGGGTATATTCTTCTATGATCTACAGTACTGAATGTACATGGTATTCAGAGATTGAAAATATTCTGGTATTCACATCCTTCTTTTTTTCCTTCCCATTCCCTCCTCATGTTCCTTCCTTAAAGGTAACCTTTCAAACTCCTCTAAGAGATCCTCAGACCCGAAAAATATTAAGTCCTACAATGACAGACAAACTTGAATCTACTTTCACGCTTGATGATTGCAGGGAAGCCTTTCAGGGTGATCTATCTATGCCCATCAGCGCTGAGTAAGTAATGTATTCACTGCTTGTAGTGTTAGCAATGTGGGACATAATCTTAAGTTAATTTTCCCCCATTATAAACGTGTGTATTTACATTCTAAGATTGTGTAACGAGATGGAAGCTGCATGAAAGAACCTAAGTCAGTGCTGACTTTGATATGCAAATTTCTTCCAAAGATAACTAATTACTTTTAGGAAAGCCTTATCTTGGTTGTACTACTGAATACTGAACCATGTTTCTAAGTCCTTCATTAAATGATTTCATAGAAATGTCTGTTATATTATGAATAAATAATTTTGTAGAAAAGAGGCACACTAGATGTGGGATACAGAACTGCTTCATACAGTAAGGTTTTCATGGATCGAGAGAATCCTGGAGTTAATTGAGCAAGAGATGAGATGTTAAGGCTTGTATTTTAAGTACTATTTTATCTCCTCAGACTTTCTTCTCAGAAGTATCATTTGAGTGGTTAGCTGGAATCAACACCTTGAGTCAGTGTGTGTTAAGATTAAAGTAAATGTAATAACAGTGAATGTAACGTCAATCCTAAGGACAATATATGAACTTGTGTCTCAAAGAAGCTCCTTCAATGTGTCTGGAGAAGAGCACAAGTTCTGCCATGTTACAGTTCAGGGCTTTGCAACCTCTCCTTTACTATAATGGTATAATAATCCCATGGTATGACTGCTATTTACATAGGTGGGCCTCCGTGGATGTTTTTCTTTTGATTTTTTTTCACCCTTCCTTGAACTTGTGCAAACATCTGGCATCTGTAGTGCCCAGTGGCAAGAAGGCTTAGTCCTTAGTTTTGTTGTCTTCAGGAAGTATGTCCGGTTCTTTCAACTGCCCTATACTCTTCACAGTTTCTTGTATTTGGGGCAGGGATGAGGGAGAAAGATTGGAACACTTCTGCGTTTAACTGTTTACATTTGCTTCAACTATTGATTTGTATTGATACTACAGTTCAGAAAAGTACCACTAAACCAGCCACCATTGTTTTTAAGTAATATTGTGTTCATTTCAGACATTGTTTAAATGAATAAATGAATATTGAGTACACATGGCTCAAGTGTGTTAAAAAGGCATCTAATGAGTTTAGGTGCATAAATGTGTTTCAAGACGTTTCTTTTTTTGTGCACATCCTTTCTACTTTTAAACTATATGGATTTGCAAGTAAACTGAAGAACTTAGTGTTGCTGAAGGATGGCACTTATAAGTAACACAGTAATTAGTTTCTAGCAGATGTGTTGCTCTTGGCTGGCATTTATTAGGTTAAGCACTGAAAGAGAATGGGAGGAGCCTTTAGTGGCTGAACAAGTCTGGGGCTGAGCTATTGCAGGGAAGAGGCTCTCAAACCGGGTGAGAAGAACTTTGTGAACTCTATCTCCTGCTTTTGCTTTTGGGTTTATCGAAGTAGTGTTTTTACTGAGTGGCTTTTAATCATGTTTTGCTCTACAGGAGATATGAATGGCACATAGAAATATCTGCTTAGTCCAGGGACAAAACAATGGGAGGAAATCCTGTTTCAGGAAGTAATGGCTTAACTCTCTGTGGTCTGAGGCATAGCCTCAGAAGTGAAGTTTGGGGAAATAACACAGACAGCAATAACTTGTAAAATACCCAGGGATAGTGAATACACAAACTTGTTCTTTAACCTGTTGAATCTGCTGAGAATCTTATTTTCTTTTTTTCTTCTCCTTTCTGTAGTGAACTCTTGTATGTTGCTCTTTGGCTCTGCTGTTGCATGCAGCTTAGAATACTTAAAGTTCAGAATCTGTTTGGATATATACATGGCTGATATGATGGTGTGTACTTTTAACTAGGGGGGGGTAGGGAAATCTGCTAGAATGACCAAACAAAATAATGACTAGAATTGGAGAATCTGAGTCATGGTTCTGTTTGGTCCTAGTCTTGTGAGTCTGTCATGACTCATGGATGAATTTACAGAGGAAATGTACCACTTGTTGTGCTTGTATTCAAACTGCTTGTTGTTAATAATTCATAAGCAGTGTGCATTTCACACTGCTTAGTGAAATGGCAATATCTGTATGTTGTTGTGATGACTGGCATAAGGTAACATAGCTGTGTGCAGAACTGATAGCTTAAGAATACTGAGTGCCTTCAAGGGTTGATCTCCCTGTAGTTCAACCTGTGCTGGCTCATGATTTCAGACTGTTAAGTATTAACTGAATTCTTGTTGTTAGGGTATTCTTTTGTTGTCAGCTCTCTTATTAAAAACAAAACAAAAACAGATTATCTGAGAAAAGCTGCTTGTGCATATCTTTAAATATGATGTGAAATGATATCTTTAAAAATAAAGAAAAGCTATATAATGTGTGATCAGACTTTTTTTTTTTTTAAGCAGCATAAGTCAACAGGAGACTGAAGCTGCAGCAAGTGATACGGAGATTAATAAACAAATGCCAGAGAAAGTCAGCACTGCTCCTTACCCAGATGATGAGATGCCAGTGAAGAGCCGAGGTTCTTACAGTATTGATTTTGATAACTTAAATGACATCAATCCCTTTCAGAGTTCAATGCAGCTGCAGAACTCTCCTGGAAATCTGCAGAAGTCTTCTGTAAGGGTATCCAGCAGCCCTGAGAAAACTTCTGAAAAAAGTAGCAGTTCTCTTCCACTGGATAATACAGCTTCTCCTACAACAACGAGTACAGAGTACCCCAGTGAAGAGGATAATACCTTTTCCTCTGGAAAAAAATCTGTTCTATTAGAGTTGGAGTCTAATAAACCTGATCTGTTCCCAGAGAAAGCTATCAGTGGCTCTCTGCAGGAGTCTCCTTCCACAGATGTAAGCCAAATTGATAAGTCTGGCAGTTTGGGTCCTATTAGTTCTGATGTGAACAGTTCTCCCAAAACTGGGGAATCAAAGCTTCAAAATGTTCCAGTACCAGAAAAAGCTTCAACAGAAGAGTTGAAACCTTTAGAAGAGCCTGCTGTCTCCAAAGGGGAATCTGCAGAAAAGCCTGCTGTCACCAAGGCTGGACCAGTAAAACTGGAATTTGATTTTGATAATACCAGTGTTAGAAAACCACCTCCGAGGAAACTAGGTAAAAGACCTGGAATTAAGCCACCTTCCAAAAAAACTTTTAATACCAAACTGAAAGCAGAGAATACTGAAGTGGAAAATAAAAGTAATGTGGAAGATGAAACTCCTGTACCTAAAGCATCTTATAAGTTTGACTGGGACAAACTTGATGATCCGGACTTTAATCCATTTGGAGGAGGCTCTAAAATTTCCACCTCACCCAAGTGTTCTGAACCCAGCTCTCAGAAAGTTTCCCAGCAAGAGGAGCAAGGTAGTACCTCACCAAGAAAGGAACATCTTCCAGTGGAGCGGGATAACAGACCAACTACCTGTGAAATTCCTGAAAAGAAAGAACCAAGAAGTCTGTAAGTTAATCTGTGTAACTGAATATAAGGGTACCTTGTACTAGGAAGATATATCTGCCTTATAACTACACTTCCTTGACTTCTTCCCTCCAAGGATGGCTGACTTTTATTGCACACCATGGCCTTTAATGCAATATGTTGCAGCAAAGACCTTATTGGAGAAACCATCTCCAGGTGGCTAGCTATAGGCAAAATGTATTCTTAAATCTGAAGGGGGGG
>VXAB01003285.1:147207-170457 GCA_013399175.1 Odontophorus gujanensis | reverse complement strand
GGGGGGGGGTTCGAGTGTACATGGGAATACCAAAGAACTTGGTCAAGTGGTTCCCTCCATAATCCAAGACTGAAGAAAAATGAGTAGTATTGGGTAAGTACTATTATATCTCAAAATAAATAAATAAAAAGCAGGCAGTATTGCAAGTCATGCAGCTTATGGAGGAACTAGACTGCTCGGTTCTGTACTCTGTGTCCTGACTGAGCTCTGAGGTTCTGTTTTTTTTCCTTTGGATTTTTTTGGTGTCTGAATTCTATTTGCAATAAAAATGCCTGTCACAGAAGTTAACACTTTGTCACCAGGTGAAACAGAGTTTTTCTCCTTGAGGATGGGAGATGTTGCATTGCCTTTCCTAGGAAGCTCAACTATTAAAGTGCAGTGTTGCATAAACCAGTTGCTTACCTGAAGTGGACTGGCAGAAGCTAATTTGGTAGAAATGCTGTGATCAGCTCCTGTTTGCTAAAGTGAGAAGTTATGGTTCTGCTATTATCAGTAACTGAAGTATTGCCTCTCTGTAGTGAGGTTATGTGGTTTAAATCAGTAATCAACATTATTTTAGTGGGAAGGGTAGCAATGCTTGTAATTCTATTCTTAATTAAACAAAAGCCTTATTTATTTATTGAAGAAAAATCTCAACAACAAAAAACAGCAACAAATTTCAAGCTTCTCAAGTGAGAAGAATGTTAAGTGAATAAGAACAAGTGATTCTGCTGTGATTTTTTTTTTCTGCTTCCCACTTAAGGCTGCTCCTTATGGAAGGAGAGCTTCCTGTCATTTAAGTTGTCAGCAGACAAGGCAGAATTTACAACTTTGCCTTCCTGGATGTTTCCTGTACATGGCAATAGAAAATCTCAGATAAGCTAATTTTGTTCAGTATCTGATCTAAAAATAAATAAAAAATAACAAAACTATTTGTGACTAGGATTTTGATTTTTTTTTTTTTAAATTTATTTTTTATTCTTCCCCTTCTAAGGGAAATCCATGAAGAAAACGTGGTAGGAGATGAACCAAGAAAGCAAGAAGGCAAGCCAGAAGTTCAAGGACAAACTGAACTACCAGGAGAGCTATCCATGGTAAGGTATAGAAAAGATTCTTAGCAAGGTGTTCCATGAAACATATTTCTTTGCCACTTAACCTTTTCAAACCCATGTTTGGTATTTTATTGAAGAACTATTTTTCACGAATCTTGTGCAGATCTAGAGTGAATGTAAACTGTGCAGACTTCTCTTTTGAAGGTAACATCAGAAGGCAGACAATTGGTACCTTGGTATGTGATATCTTTCTTTTTTTCATCAGCAGTTGCATGTAAGGACGTACACAAGGGTGTGGATTCTTAAAAAGTGGCTCTTGTAGTTTAGTGTCGATGCTGTTTATTTTCTGTCTGTGAATTACTGAGGCTTATTATGCTGGCTGCTGAGATAATTTGTGGCAAACCAATTTGATAGTTATTGTGATTTTCATTTTGCATTTAAATTGTTATTTTAACAGTAATAAGGATTGTTTTTTTTCTCTTCAGGTGAAACAAATAAGCCCATCAAAAATGTCTCCAGCTAATGTCCCCTCTCAAGATAATTTAGTTTCTGCTGACAATGGAAAAAGGTCAAAGTCTGCAGAAGAAATTAAACCTACTTCTCAGAGAACTGAAATAACAGCAGATCAGCAAACAGCTAGCACTGAACCTGAAGAGCTCTTCAGACCATCAGCAGAAGGTAAGGGCAATCCTTTAATATTAACTGAGAAGACCTTGTCATGATAAATTGTGTATGCATTTCTTGTCAGTTTTGACGTTGATTCTAGCTTTTACTGTCTTCCACTTTACTCTTTCAAAAGGACTAAAAAACACAATAACTATCAGGCTGGAGAATGTATCTCAGTTTACTTATAATTTTCTCTGGATTAAGCTGAATTCAAATAGCTAACTGCAAAAATGAGTCTTGGAAACAATATTGTTTCTGTTTTTAAGGACAAGGCTTTTTTTCCTTAAAAACAAACAAAATGTCTGTCCTTAAAAATAACACATGGTATTTCTGGTATTAAGAGCTTTCTAAACTGGGAGCACTAGAGCTAAGCAACTACCTGTCACTGAGTTGTGTGGATTATTCAAGCAGTGTTGAGGGCTCACAGTACAGATTACCTACTGCAATGTGGATGGTCTTTCTGCACTTACATGCATATCCTGGATGGTTCCTATATAGCTGTTAAACACCTGGGAAGATTATTCCTTGTAGGCCTATTGTGTGGAAGGATGAGCCAAGTGACTGCCGTACAGTCTGACACTTTCCTTACAACTTTGTTGGAATCAGTACATTGAGAAACAGCTACATCTTCATTGTTCAGCTTAACCTACTACTGATTGCAGTTGTGTGATTAGCAGTCTTACTGTTTTATGGGACATTGTGTAGAGGAGTAGAATGTCTGAGTCTGCTTGATGCTTAAACCATGGTACAGTAGAAGTTTTTCATCTGTGTGCTGAATTTTGCATGTTCTTGCCAGAATTTGGGGAAAAATACTGGCTATAAATTAGTTTAGGAAACTGTCAAATAATTTTATTTCTCAGTTTGAGTTAGTCTTCCGTCTATGAAAATAAAACACCTCATGAGAATAGTGGTGTTTTCTGTACGTGCAAGAATCTGTTTCAGAATGTAGATGTTTCTGTCAGATACAGTGAAGATGTAATACAGCCATATAATTTATTTTCCAGTTCTAGGAATGGGCATAGACTATCTGGAGCAATTTGGAACTACATCTGTAAGTATGATATTCAAATGCTTTGTTTACCTCCTTGGCTGTGGACAAAGGAAATTGTCAGACCTTATATGTTTTCATAAAGTAGCTTGACTTTGAACTTAGAGAAATACAGGTTCTCATTCACAGGAATGTGTCTATAAGGCATGGAATGGTGGTGAGGAAATGCAATTGTAAGTAATTTTGCCTAAGGATCAGAGGTCCTGTGTTTCCAGTTTGCAGTTGTGCTTTTTTCTTTTCTTACAGTGGTGAAGGTCAGATGGATGATGTTCCTGTCACTGGTTGCCAAAGCAAGAACACAATGAAAGATCATTGTTTTGAAAAGTTTTAAACGTCTCTGTTTTATGGACATTTTCAGGAAATCTGTCTCTAAATTGGGCATGTCATATTTCAGTCAGTTCAACTCTGTGGTTTTTTCCCTGCTTTGAGCCAGAGTAGGTGTGGCTTTGAATATACAATGAGTACCCCGAACTGAAAGTGTTGATTTTTTTTTTAGATCTACTGAGTTTGTCCTGAGACTTCTTGTTCAGCTTAGTGCCATCTTTATCTTTTAGCATCTTCTGCTGATTTTGAATAGTTAATAAAAACTTGTCCTTTTGGTTTTATCTGAGTGGAGGACTGAGATCACTTGATGTTACGTAAGGATTTAAGAACTCAGTGCCTGCAAGCTTAAGTATTTTTCTCCAGCAAACAATGCTCTGGCCACAGAATAGACTTACCCTCCCTCTGGAGGATTATTTGTGTGTGGGGGGGTGGAAGGGGGGGCTTATCTACAAAGCAGCAAATCTACTACTTTATGCCTTTTCTCCTCAGTTCAAAGAGTCTGCTTTGAGGAAGCAGTCGTTATATTTGAAGTTTGATCCTCTGTTGAGAGATAGTCCCAGAAAGCAACCAATTTTTGGTACTACTGAGGCAAATTCCAATATCATGTCTGCTCCGCTTCAGAGTGGGTAGGTATTGATTTAATCTAGGCTGCGGTGCATAGCTTTGCAAGGAAAGGCAGAACTTGAAAATAATGGTCTGTGTTTGTTCATTTTCAGCCCTATTGCTGATTTAAGCAAACTACTCGAAGAAACTGAGAAGCCTGCATCAAGTCTTCAAAATGAGGAAAAACCCAAAGGACTCGATCTTCTGGGAACATTTACAACTTCTGTAAGGGTGTCTGGAATGATACAGAGTTTCACGTTGATCATTTAGGGATCAGTCAGAATATGGAGTTAAGATTTATGCAGAGCTTCTAGGGATTGCAGATTACTTAATGCTCATTTAAACTGTCATCTTAAAAAGGTTGGATACCCTTTATGCGAAGTTGAACTTTTGATGGAGTTGAAGCTGATGGTATTGCATGTGGTGTGGGAGAATTTGAGCTGTTCTTAAGAGTGCTTTAATCAAGCAATTCTTTGCATGTAGCTGAAAACACGAAAGTAAGACAAGCTTGTGTTTTAATAGCACTGCTGAGATGAAAAGCACTTCTTTGATTAAATTTGTTGCCATACAGTATAAAATTTAGAGCAATGAAAACCATTGTATGAACAGATCTGCACACAGTTTCTCGTGCTGAAAGGTTGCTTTGTTTACTGACAGGGAGTAGCTTGTTGTCTGCCCTGTTTCTGGTAATTATAACTGGTGGCTGGCATTTTATTACACCTTTTATTATGTAGTTCTACAGAATACCTACAAGGTAGGAAAACTGTGGTGGCTAAGTTACAGGGATATTTTGAGATGACGACTGTTAATAAAGTATATGAATTTAATAATCTACAAGCTGCTAATGCCTTCGGGAAAATTGGAATCATTTAAAACTCATTTTTTGTCTCCTTACAGGACCCAGGTCCCATAATTCCAGATTCCCTGACATGTGTTTCTCCACTCCCTTTTACTGGTTCCACAAGTACCACAGTGGATGCTATTATAGATGTGCTGAAATATAGCCAAAAAGATATGGATGCAGCTATTGAACTAGTTAAAAGAGAGGTATGGTGATCCTTGACTCTGTATTGCCCTGAAAAATCCCTTTTGTTTTGATTACCTATTGTAGATTTCTACATTTGGCAATTCTATCTGTCATACTTGGCATCTACATCTCATCCAACAAGGCTTGCTTATGCTTGATATGAGCAATGGGTATAGAACTCTACAGAGCTGGTATCTAAGGACACATGGTAGATGTTAAAAACAGAGTTAAGCTTGTAATACCTAAACTTGGTACTGGTCTCTCACTTCAAAGCATTATTTTAAGCATGTAAATATAGTTGCAGCAAAATAGGTGTGACTGTTAATCCAGCTGTTGTGCTTCAGAATGGATAGAATTTAAGATGATTCTTCTTGCTTTCCCTCATTCCCTTGAGTTTTTTCATGAAAAAACAAGGGGAAAGATAGTTTTCTTTTTCTGGGCAAACACATGATTTAATGAAAACGTGGTTTTTTGGTCTACTGAACCATTTCTCTTGACTTTGGAAACAAATTAGAATCTTTCACTTACATCTTCACGTGTTTTTGCTGCTGTAACACTTGTTTCTGACTTAACTATTTTAATGCCTTCACTTGAGTTCAAATTGTCACATTCTGCTTATCTTGTGCATTGTTTATTAACTTGTAACTCAGCTTGTCATTTAAATTACTACAGTAATTTTATTCTTAAAGCATTTATTCTTAAAAGTGCTAAAATCAGTGTGCTACACTGTACTGTGCAACTTGAAGGGGAAGTCAGCAGTAATTATGCGTTTTCACCTTCTCTTATTTAAAATTCTTTTGCTCAGAAGGTTCTTATTCGTTTTGGGCTACTCTAATAATTGTAGGCCTCTCATGCTGTACAGTCAACTATCAGCATAGTTATTAATAAGAATCTCTGGACAAAACAGAACTCCCGGAGTTTGCACAAAAGTTGTAGTAAAGAGCTTATGCTGCTTAATACTGTTACTGTGAGCTCTATTTTAATTCATCTGATGTGGAATAAGTATGGTAATTTTGAAGATGAACTGAAGTATCTTAAATTTGGAAACATGTTAAGGGGAGGACTGAGTGTCTTCCAAACGTCGTTTGATATTGACCATCACAGCCTTCCAGTTTTGCTTACTTTCTTGTGTTTGAGACTTACTTTATCTGCCTTGTAAATAAAAGGGAATATTTGTTACTGGAGTGAGTATTACTTGCTAGGGAACAGTGACCTTCATGTAGGATAAGAGTAGCTAAGTAGAATAGACTGAACTGACTCTGATCTTGACATTTGAGAGATGGGTAATACTGAGTGGCAGTTGTGAAGTTTGATATCTGATTTTCAGGTACATCTTTTTTGCTTTGACACATTTGTAATAAAACTTTTCATTTTGAATGTTTTAGTTGGAACTTACTTGACACAGGGGAGATTAAAGTATAACTGGGTTACCCTTTTAGGTTCTTCTGAATGTGAGGCCTTGTTTCATTTCCTGTTCAGGAAATAAATGTTTACTATTTTTCACCTTAAAGGTTCAGGAGAAAGAGTTGGAGAGTCTTGAATGGAAAAAGAAGTACAACAAGCTTCACATGGAATACAAGGAAATGGGGTTAGTGCTTGTCTTTGACATTGCTGGATTATTTACTTGAGCTGCTTTTTCTACCTTATTTTCTTTTTTTTTTCTTTTTTTAGGAAAATAGTTGCAGAGTTTGAAGGTACAATAACCCAAATGATGGGTAAGTTCAATATTTACACTTCAAATCATTCTGGGGGCTGTGCTTAGCCTAAAGTTCTTCTTTCACTTCTGATGTCATTAACTTTTCAAATGCTTTTGGGGTGAGTGTAAGGCTTCAGACAAGGTGCTTATATGCATAGAAATGTAACCCTAATCATCCAGACATGGCTATATACTCATTGTTTGGTAGCTAATGCTCACCTTCTGAGTCAGTCATGAGCACATCTAACCTTTTCTGTCTTTCCAGTGAACTATGAACTACCAATTTATTAAAACTGGCAGATCCAGTTGTCTGTAGCTTTTTGGTGGTTTGTTATCGGGCCTTAAAGAAGTAATGTCAGATGGAGTTATTGCTGGATACACCTGGCCTTTGCTTCAGTCAAATTTGTGGCTTCAAAGTTAAGAACACATTTAATGTGTTTGGATACATTGTTCTGGCTGGAAGCTGAATTAGCCAAATCTGGTCCTTGCTTATTTATTTATTTATTTATTTATTTATTGTTTAATGAGGCAAATGATGTATTAAATTATATTAGCCTGTGGAAAACACAGTTGAGGTGTGCTAGCACAAGCTTGCCTTAGAAAGGTTTACCATGTGAGGTTGGCTTATCTCAGTCTTTTCCAGTTCTTCCAGCTATTATGTATGTTTAATGAAAACAAATGTTTTTTTGATTCTTGGTTTCTACTGTGAGATTTGAGGCTTCTGTTATGAGTTCATGTGTAGTATTTGGTCTGTGTTGGAGGAAAAGCCACATGTTTGATTAAGCAATTAATGATCACAGCCTTCAGTGGTGTTTGGGTTATTGCATAGTTCTACATAGCGAAGAGTTTTCCTAAAAGCAAGCATACAACCTTTTTATTTTTTTTAGTGTTTTTTTTTGTTTGTTTTTTGGAGGGGTTACATTATGAAAATCTTTGACTAAAAGGACGAGTTGAAGATGTGAGAGTCATGTCCATACCACTAGCTTAGTACAAACTTAGTAACTACTGAGTGTTGTTTCCTCTGCTTTCTTTAGAAGATGCTCAGAAACAGAAGGAGCTTTCAAAGAAAGAAATACAGAGGATTGTGGAAGAAAAACAGCAAGTTATTTCGGATCTGAACTCTATGGAGAAATCTTTCTCTGAGCTCTTCAAGCGTTTTGAAAAACATAAAGAAGTGCTGGAGGGTTACCGCAAAGTAAGATGCTATCATGCAAATAATATTCTTTCTAGATAAATAAACCTTATGATCTTCTGCAAGTGGAAAAAGAAAGTTACTAATTTCTACTGCACCCATTAATTAAATAGCTGAGACACTACCTGTAAAGCAAGTTGTCTGCTGTAATGATTGAAAAATGGCCTGTTATATTTAGTGTCTGGCTTAAAGTATGATGATCTTTCTGTTAAAAGCCAAGGTTTCTTCAGGCAAAATGAACCTTTTTCTTTTTGTATGCATATCATTTTTCTGTTTATTATGGAGAACAAACCTCATGTAACTACTTGTTGCATGATGGCAGCTTGTTTTCCAATACATAGAATTGAATAGGTGCTGAAGAAGGCTTTCTGTTACAAGTCAAACTCATACTTCACTGGATTGTTTAACTTAAACAGGTAAACATATCCATAGATTGGAATAATTAAGCTAATAAGGATCAGGAACTATAGTTTCTTTACCTTTAGTTTTTTACCTATGTATGACTTCCTTTATCTTGTGTCCCTTCTATTGCTGTATTTGCAATTCAGAAGCCCTTCCCCTAGAACTAAAGCATCTCTTGGAGACAGAATAAATTGCTAAATTCAAGAGCTGGAATTAGTAGGGAGGTGTAGCACTTGTTTCCAAGCTTATATGGAACTTGATAATTGTACCTATTACTCTGAGCAAATACTGTCCTTTTGGTATAGTTAAATAGCTGATTTGTGCAATGGAGGTGGACTTTCCACCTACTAGTACATAAAAGCTAACTGAACTTGTGTCTGGGTCAGAATGAAGAGGCTTTGAAAAAATGTGCTGAAGAATATCTGGCTAGAATTAAGAAAGAGGAACAGAGATACCAGGCACTAAAGGCACATGCTGAAGAAAAGCTGCATCAGTAAGTACTATGTCAAGAAGCTAATTGCTGCAAAACGTGGCTTATTCATGCCAAATCTTTCCTTAAAATATTTTTTTAATTAATGTTCAAAGTACAATAAACTAGTGTGATTCTGTGAACAGTTCTGCTGTGCTGTCTGAAGGGAGTGTAAATACCTACGTTTCTTCAATTCCAGAGCAAATGAGGAAATTGCCCAGGTACGAAGCAAAGCTAAATCAGAAACTGCAGCCCTACAAGCCAGTCTCCGCAAAGAGCAGATGAGGATCCAGTCTTTAGAGAGGAACCTTGAACAAAAGGTGTGTCAAAATATTAAGAGTCTCTTTAAGCCTTAGACTACCTCAAGAGATCTCATACTAGTACTAGAAATGGTCCCTATAAGTGTGCTGGTTTTGGTGGCTGCTGTCCAGGTAGGGTTTGGGAAATAAGCATTGTAGCTTAAGGAGAAGTCAATTATGTCAAGACGTGCCTTGTATGTACAGATCTTTTTAGGAGCATCGAGGGTTGTTCCTGAAGTAAGTCACAGAACTGATCAATCCAGGTTGCTGCATCAGGAAGTTATCTGAATTGCTGATGGGGATGGTGTTCTAAAACTTAAACATCTCCAAGAGCAGAACCTGTGAATGATCTTGAATAACTGTCTGAATCAGCTCATTTGTAAGCATGTAATTTGTAAACCATTAGTACTAGTGCAAACTCTTGTACTGTCCAAACTCTTCCAATGTTTGTCAGGCCCTGCATAGACAAAGTCTTAAAATGCGTTGTAAAGATATATCAGTTTCCTTTGCTAAAACAAATGGAAACATTCTACAGAGATGTCTGTGTTATGAAGACTAAAATCTAAACTGGTGCTATCATCTTTAGTTGTCGGTATACCTAACAATCTCATTTACCTATAATCTTTTGAGACACATTTTTTCTAAGGAAATCTGGAAGCAGAGACAGTGCAGTGAATTCTGTCTCACTTCTTGAGTGTTTTAAGGGTACCATGGGAACTTCTACAAAGTAAACTGTCCTTTAGGTTAAACTTGTGTAAATCACTTGCATGTAAGTGAAGTTTGTATTGTGTGTTAGGAAACGTGACTTGTGACTCAGATCACTACTTCCCTGTAACATAGCTTACACATAACTGTAACTCTGTTCTGTCTTTAACAGACAAAAGAAAATGATGAACTAACGAAGATCTGCGATGACTTGATTTTGAAGATGGAAAAAATTGGATAGCTCAGTTGTCTCTGTAAATATGTCTAGTTTCTCTGATTTCCTGTCCTGTGTTCACTTGTTTTTAATAATGTATGTGGAAGAAAAAATAAAACACTTGATTTGCACTCCTCTTGTGTATCTGTGACAGAAAATGTCAACTTTGTGACAAGTGCAGTTGCTGCTTTTGGTATCAGTATCCTGTGCAACACCTTCACGTGTGTCACTCAGGAAGAACTTTTAATCATGCCTTCAGACTCTGTGTGAGAGCACACAGTTTGTGCATTGTGACCTGGCTCTGCTGATAAAGGTCAGCATAGGCCATGTCTGTATCTTGCACTTCCTTCTGTCTGATTTCAGTCAAAATATTCCAAAGATATGGAGTTGTAGTAGAACTTGACCTGTTAGCAGATGCTATAAAGAACTGAAAGTTTGAACAGACCTTGTGTCCTTCCAGTTGTCTCTTAGAAAGAGGGAATATAAGTCACATTTCCTAATTTTTGAGAGGCCTCAGAAGACTTACTCAGTGTTTGCAGCAAACCAGGCCAATTACTACTCCTGAAATTGAATAATGAGCAGTATTTATGTAAGTGCTTTGTACTTTTTTCACTTGCAACCTGAACTTTGGCATGGAATGATTAATTCAGAGATGTTTTAAAAAAAAACAAACCCCAAAACTTCAACTTTTATTTTGTGTGTGTGTGTGTACATGCCTGTGTATACCTATAACTGAGCTAAAGTGATCCTGTTTTCAGACAAGCTAAGCATCCAAGGGACTGGATAACAATAACAATACAATACTCTATTGCTATGATATTTTCCCAGTCATCAGTCTGATGCTGTTATCTTGCCAGTCACCTAACCAAAGTTCATTTTTGCCTTATGGAAAGGTTTGTAGAATTGCAGTAGGCTGCAGGTTGCAGGTCATGATGAAGGCAGCTTTAATGAGGACACTAGCACACGTTTCAGGTATTCTGTTATTATCTAACAGATCACAAGCTACAGCTTTGTTTTGGTATTACTGAAAAGTCATTCTCTTACTTAACTAGTAGTTGCATATTTTTCTCTCAGAATGGTTGTTGCTGCTGGGTGTGTTCTTAAATACATTTGGAGCCCTTTCATTATATGTTAAGGGTTGTCTACCAGGGCAGGAGGAAACAGTACTGAAGAGATTTGGGATCTACTCTGGCTGGGTAGCTACTGATGCGCATCAGTATGTGCACTGGAAGCTGTATGTGGCTGGAGTTCCCCATGGAGTGGTGCAGGCCTGTAGTTAATTAACATACTTTGAGTTCATGGTGTGTTTTCTTTGCAGTTTCTGCTGAAACCTGTGGATGTCAATGCCAAATCAGTAGCAACAATACTGAATATGGATCTCCTGCAGAAACTGCTTTGCTATATGTTATTTTCATGTTGCTTAGGAAGTGTGAGATGGTAATGGAGAAGAACTAAGTCTCATACTATGAAAATGGCCTTCTCACTGTGTCAGCCAGATAACAGGGATAACTCCAGGCTGTGCTTTGTGATATTCCTGTGTAATAGGCTTAAACAGAAATTAGAATTTATACTTGGTTGAATTTACAAACTGTCTTGCTAATGTGTTCTTAATTATGGAAACAAATTTCTGTTGATCTTAGTGAATATTGGGGCTGTTGGTTGATGTTCACCTACAGTTAGATAAGATAAAGCATGCAGCCACCAAGGGTGAGCCTGCTCTTTCCTTTCTGCTGTTGGATCATCTCTGTGATCAGGTGACCCAGGAAGATTATTTGGTTTAGGGGAAAGGGTGTTAGAAGAAACTGCTTTGCAGGTGCTTATTGTGCTGTGCAGGTTCACTCTGTGCGTGTTAAAGAAAAGGAGGGCTAGAGGAGGGCAGATAGCTTCAGCAGAATCCCTGGCTAGATTAAGGCAAAGATGGGTTCACATAGTGAACTTCGTATAGGAATAAACTTGCAATGCTAAATCGTTCCACAAGATGTAGCTGCTGTTCTTTGTCATGTTAACTGAAATTGCTGGGGCTCTGTGTCAGTGCTCTGCAAAGGTGGGAAATGTGCATCTGTAGTGCTTCATGCTAATGAGACTTGTTCTGGTAGATTCCCATTGGGAAGGGTGAAGAGCAGCAAAGTGATACACACTGACAGACTATATAAGTAGTGGTGGCATTGTCTGGAGCTTTAGTTCAACAGCTATCAAAGTAGTATGATACCACTGGTTAGCATAATCAAGCTCTTTAGAGAGGATTGGAAGACAGTGTTATTAGTTTTGCTCTTGTGCCCTATGGATGTGGCATTTATTTTTTGCATACCTTTAGGCAGCTGCTGCTTAAGAGAGTACTGGAATCTTCCTTGCCTTCCTTTATTGCTTCAGAGTAAAACTACCAAAGATCTTCCTCTGGCTTCATTCTGACTACATACAGACCTTTTGCCTGCATATGCAGGATGTCTCTGGTCTGGTATTTCCCTAAGTAAAGGGTGGAGAGCTTTTCAACTTGTTTGTTCTGTTACTTGAATATAGTGGTGTTGCTTATAGCAGTTTGATTGAGGTGCATGCATGTTAGTCCATCAGGAGCCATCGTACCAGTTTTCATTTGGTCTGTTATGATGTTATCAAGGATCACAGCTTGTGTAGCTGGTTGTATATTGATATGAAGTAATGGAAACTGCACTTCAGTAAGGCATTGAAAGACAGTGCACCACATGCTTTTGCTGTAATTTGTGGCCACATTGTTGTGAAATCTGCCCGAGGCTCTCCTGTTTTCTGGTTGTTGATATGTAGAAGATAACTGACTGTGACAACCACCACTTGAGTGGAGGTGGCTATAAATACCAGCATGTTGAAGAGGATGACTGGGCAGTTTTTAAATGAATCGCCAAAGCTTAATATCAAGGTATTACATTATAGTTCTCCAGGCTGGAAGTTTTTAGATTTGTCAAAAGTTGTGGGTGACTTTTTGCTGCTTTGATCTCAGCATTCTAACCAGGTTGGAAGGGTTGGCTTATTTTTCTCTGTGAATGCAACATATACCACATATTCACACAATATTTTTATCTATTATTTTATCATTCCTATCTGAATAGTGTTGCTTAAATGTCACCTTCCCCATTCCAAAGCATCCTTCTTTTTACAGTCATTCCTCTAGTACTGGACAGTCCCATAAGAAGAAGTCAGTGTGCAACACAGGTGGCTGGATGCCCATTAATGCAAGCTGCTGTCTGTAATGTACATGTTTTAGTGGGATAAGGTCAGCATATGCTTATTCTGAGATACGCATCCAGCTTCCTGGTTTATTACTCATTTCATCTGATGTGAATTAGCCTTTCTCTGCAAGCAGATAATAGGGAAATAAGATACTGCCTGGTGCCCCTCGGTCTGCTTGGTTTTCTTTATTTATACTAAAACAATTGCTAGGTGCTATAGAAACAGAGGGTGACAGTTCTTATTCTAGACAGCCTCTTTCTGACACGAGTATTCATGGTGAGGTATTTTATTTCAGAGTTGATCAGAGTTGAATCAAAGGTACTGAACAACTTTGCTTCTAAGGCTTCAGGTTCTACCTCCAAAGCAGATGTAACTCATTTTTTTTCTTTCCCATTGTGAACAAACAAACAAAACCAAACCACCACTGCCAAAGCAACAAACAAACAAGCTTAAATTGCACAGAAGAAAACCAAGCAAAGAGTGGAGCATCTGTTCTTCCGCAGACTGGAGATGAAATTTACTACCTGAACCTGTAAACATTTAAAAGCAGAAAAAGAAATTTAATACTGTTTTTCCATTAGAAATGAAATGTACAAAGCATACTGTCTTTGGCTGTACGAGGAGCTCTTGGCCTTGTCAGAACTTGCTAGAACATGACATGCAGGTAATCTTAACGTGCTTTTGAATGATCTGTGTGATTTGAACTTGACACATGCCTCAGTCACAGCATCTGTTTTCTTCTCTTTCCCAGCGCACTTAGTGCAGACAGATGAAATGCTGCACAGGACTGAAGGGGGAAGGAAGTTCCTTGCAAGTTTCATCCTCCTGATTATACTAATGCCAGCAAGATGTACTGCCACTTACATCAGATGTTTATTCTCCAGCATTTACTGACAGGTTTTGCTGATAGTGTCTTGCTCGTTGAATGTCTGTCTCTCTGGCCATTTGTGGGCTTGGAATGTTGTTCTGTCAGACCCCAGTTTTTCTGTCTGCTGGGAGAGTTTCCTAGTGGTGAAATCCTGTTAGGGCTAAGTAATTTTATCCATCCCTTGTGACTCGTGGTGTGTGAGAGAGGAGAGCAAGGCTGAGTCCAGCCTGGTACTGGTGTCACCAGCAGAGCACTGCTGGAGCTGAGGATCAGCTTGGGTTTCAGAGTCCTAGAAGCAGCTCTGACAGTTTAATAGGGTTAATGCACATTATAGGTTACAACAGAGCACCAAATATGCTTGCATGTGTCCTGTTGGTCGTTAGGCTTGAGGAAAGAGCTGTTTGGGATACAAACGTGCTAAATTTTGCTCCCTGTATCTATAACAGACCTGCAGTGCACAATGGGGAGGAAGATCTTCCTACTCTTCCAGTTCTCCTGTAATTGCCCTAGTCCTAAACCTGGTGGCTTTTATACAAAGTTGGGTAGGCTTCAGCCACTTGCAAAGGAAACCTGGTAGAGTGAAGCAGAAATACTTAATGTGCAATTTGAAATTAGGAATTGGGCCCTATCCTTACAGCTCCATTACAGCTCAGGATGTTCTGTGATTTTAAGTTTTACTTCAATCTCTCTCTCAAGTTTGCTGAGTGGTATTGCATCCCAAAGCCAGCTTTGCTTTTTGCTTATTCTTTTGTTTTGCTGTCTTGGGAAATAAACAGACAACAGAAAGCTATTTTAACTTGTTCCCCAAAGAAGCAATTTCTCTCAATATTGCCATATTTTTTTTATATTTTTCCAAAATCAGGAGCTTACATCCCTCGCTCCCATCTCAAGTGCATGTTATGCTTTTTAAATTGAGTTGACTCCCTTCTTTTTATAGGAGTTCTCTAAGCTGCCTTCCTGTTATCTTCTTGTATAGTTTTGTTCTCTTCTTGGCTGTATCAGAAAGCTACCCTGTGTCTTCAGGAGCTAAACCATATGTATTAAATTGTGAATGGGCTGTGCATCCTGGGGTGTGGGAGGATGTCAGCTGGACAAAAGCAGTGAGAGAATCCATGAGTTTCTGGTCAGGGCTTTGTCCCCAGTTTAAATGAACAGATGCCATTAAGAGGAAAACATTAACTGGTAAACCTAGGAAGAAGAGAGAATGTTACTTGGGGAATTAGTTATGCAAAGTTCCATCATACAGAAAGTTCTAGTGCTTGTCTTTCCTTGATATCTTAACCAACAAACAATTGCTTTTCTTTCCATTAGCGTGTCCAGCAGGGCTGTATTTGGGAAGTGAGTGCTAAGTGTTGCCCTGGCTTGCACTGAGGAGCTGGTGCCCAGCAGCTCATAGTTTCATTTATAATCGTGGTGCCACGATCTGTCATTCCCTTTGAAAACATCATCAGTATTATAAGGGAGGATTATGTTTGGGTTGGAAGAGATAAATGTTGGTCTAAAAATAGGTGCTCAGCCTAGCTCCTAAGTGCCTTCAGCAAATGTAAGGAGATGGAGGTGCAAGGGCTGATCTCTGTTTTCCTAATCACAGCATCATCTGCTGCTAGTATGCTTACTGCACGGCCTCTAGAGGCAGAATGTCATTGAATATAATTTATAGCATGAATCAGTGATGTTCTTTATTGAGACTTGCAGTAAAGATGGGGTTTAGTTTGTTGCAGGGTATAGTCCATCACTGGAGATGCTTGAGGTTGGGTTGGATGCTCCCTGGGCAGCCTGATCTGGTGGGTGGCAACCAGCCCGTGGCAGGAGATTGGAGCTTGATCTCTAAGGACCCTTCCAGCCTCAGCCATTCTATGATTCCATAATTGTGTAATCAACAAGGACTGAATCTGAGTGCTGAGTAGTAGTGTGCACTTCAATCCTCTATGCCTGTTTCCACAGTGGTAGATGGAGATGAACGCCTGCTGCTTTTACACAATGCTCTTGGAGTTTTTCTGTTCCAAACACTGAGAGTATTGGACAGCCTGGAGCTTCACATTTCAGCTGCCCAGATCTTGTGATAGCAAAACTGGTGTTCCGATGANGCCATTAAGAGGAAAACATTAACTGGTAAACCTAGGAAGAAGAGAGAATGTTACTTGGGGAATTAGTTATGCAAAGTTCCATCATACAGAAAGTTCTAGTGCTTGTCTTTCCTTGATATCTTAACCAACAAACAATTGCTTTTCTTTCCATTAGCGTGTCCAGCAGGGCTGTATTTGGGAAGTGAGTGCTAAGTGTTGCCCTGGCTTGCACTGAGGAGCTGGTGCCCAGCAGCTCATAGTTTCATTTATAATCGTGGTGCCACGATCTGTCATTCCCTTTGAAAACATCATCAGTATTATAAGGGAGGATTATGTTTGGGTTGGAAGAGATAAATGTTGGTCTAAAAATAGGTGCTCAGCCTAGCTCCTAAGTGCCTTCAGCAAATGTAAGGAGATGGAGGTGCAAGGGCTGATCTCTGTTTTCCTAATCACAGCATCATCTGCTGCTAGTATGCTTACTGCACGGCCTCTAGAGGCATAATGTCATTGAATATAATTTATAGCATGAATCAGTGATGTTCTTTATTGAGACTTGCAGTAAAGATGGGGTTTAGTTTGTTGCAGGGTATAATCCATCCCTGGAGATGCTTGAGGTTGGGTTGGATGCTCCCTGGGCAGCCTGATCTGGTGGGTGGCAACCAGCCCGTGGCAGGAGATTGGAGCTTGATCTCTAAGGACCCTTCCAGCCTCAGCCATTCTATGATTCCATAATTGTGTAATCAACAAGGACTGAATCTGAGTGCTGAGTAGTAGTGTGCACTTCAATCCTCTATGCCTGTTTCCACAGTGGTAGATGGAGATGAACGCCTGCTGCTTTTACACAATGCTCTTGGAGTTTTTCTGTTCCAAACACTGAGAGTATTGGACAGCCTGGAGCTTCACATTTCAGCTGCCCAGATCTTGTGATAGCAAAACTGTTGTTCAGATGAATGAACTAATTAACAATGAAGCATCACATCTGGTAGAAAAATCTCTGCTTTAGTTTCTATGGAGATCTTTGTAAACAAATAAGCTCCTTTCCAAAACATTGTTTTGATCAGCAGTTGTTTCCAAACAATGGAACTTATATCTGAGTCTCAAATCTGAAGTCTCCAGCTGAGATCTTGTCTGCCTGGAATCTAGGACACCAGGGCTGGCTGTGGATTTAACTATTTAACATAGGTGACAAGTGTTTTAAAAGAATAAAACAAAAAGGACGGTAGATCTCATTGCACTGCTCATGCTGTCTGTGGAGATGTAGGAGCATCATGCTGTACTGATTGTACAGCAGTGGTACTCCTCTTCCAGACAGCCCAGCATCGCTCACGGGCTGTGCTTAGTAGCATTAGTGAAGAGAAAAATGTGCTACCTCTGAATGAAAATGCAATCAGCCCCATATTCTCTGTAAAATGAAGGCTTTTAAAGAGTTTTTCAGTGGGGGCCACTGCTAGAGCAAGGCAGAAGTGCCTCAAGAGCACATCCTGGAGGCTGGGCTGCAGCGGAGCCTGTAGCAGCTGGTGCTTCATCACATGCTGTTTATTTAGCTGGCACTGACAAAGGCATTGCTCAAAGCCCAGACCTTTCAATGCTTGAAGGGGCTCAACGTGAGTACGGTGTGTTATTAACCTCCTTCCTAGTGCCTGAGGTCCTTCGAGTGACAATTGTGCGAGGCAGAGCCTGGAGTCTGTTTGTCTGCTTGGGATCTGTAATTCATTCCTCCGAGTGCTGCTCTCATCTTAAATCCCATCTGAGGCACCCTGGGAAAGAAATGAGCTTTTGGCTGTAGGTACTGGCAGACCATTCTGACCAAAGGAGGATGCTAGTGGGGACACCTTGTTTCCATGCAGACTGAGAATGTTGTCATCCAGGCTGCGGGAAAAAGCATTAGGAAATATCAGCATATATTTGAAAGTAAGCACTGCTTGTGTTTGACTAGATCCTGAAAAAGAAAGGTCCATGTGGACAGTGATTTGGCTCTAATCTGAACTAACGTGAGCAGTAAAATAGACCTGCAGTTGGTAATATTGGCATTCAGCTGCAGAGAGCTGTCTATTCTTCGTTACACAAGGCTCTTGATTCACTCAAAGGACAGATCCATATGAGAGAAATAGGCACAAAACTTCAATTGCTTTGCAATTAGAGTCAACCCAACTATCTTCTGACCCACGTGTCCAACCAGCTAGTATTTTGTTTATTTTTCCCCTCTTTTATATGTTTTAATAATAATAAAAAAAAAGTCAGGCACCTCTGCCTCATGTATACCTTTGAAAAGGGATTATTTTTCCTTAAAGCATTTGTTCCCAGACTGTGTCTGAATGAAGAGGGAACCTGTCTCAACACCAAAAATCCTCTAGGTGAGGGTCTTGTGTGGTCTCTGTTATGTTATAAAAATGTGGCTCAGGATCTTACCAGCTTGGAGAAGTCTTGCCATGCCAAAACAAGAGTTCCCCCCCAGCTGAAAAGTGCTTTGCACAGCTGCCATGTGGTTTTCAGCTGAATTGGTGTGGAGGGACAGGGAGCAAAGCAGCCTCACACCTGACCAGGTATGAAACTTGTGCATTTAATTACTTGCTTTGCTCACAGTGATATTCAGTTTCTCAGCTTTGTAAGGAATATAATTTATGGGAGCTTTTATACTTCTGGCAACCAACAAAGCAATTAATTCAGACTGCATCTTGCAGTTACATTTTGCTGTGTTTTTTAGCTGTGGAATCCGGAGTATGTTAATGAAAAGGATAAAAGGGATTATATTTGGAATTCTTGCAATTAAGAAAAAAAAAAAAGCAAAAATGATTACTTGTTCCTCTCTTCCCTTGGGACACTCAAAACAAGCTACAAGATTGCACATCCATACCATCTGCAGCAAGTAGCAGGGAGTTAGGTTTCCATGTTGGCTGTAGATGTGCTCTCAGTTTGCATTGTTCCCACCGTGAGAGCCACAGGGCAGGGGCAGCACTGAGACCATCTGGATAATAGTGATAAGTAGACCTGAGGCATGTTTCACCATGGCTGTCATACAAGGGAAGTGATAAGGGATTTGTTGTGTCACTCTTGTGGATTGCAGTAGGAATGAGGCACCTGGCCACGATGAAGACCTGAATGCTGTTCCTTCTCTCCATGCTGTGCTTTGCATGTGAGGTGGTATGTGATGAACGCGTGCTGAGAGTCTCATGACCGAGACTCCCAGAGACTGATGGGTAGAGGTCTTGCTGAAGGTCTGCAGAATTCAGGACTTTTTGCTCAAAATGCTGCTTCTGATGGTGGATCTGACACGCTGGGCCATGGATGGGGCTCTGAGCACCTGATGGAGCTGTAGGTGTCCCTGTTATTGTAGCAGAGTTGGACTAGATGTCCTTTAAGGGTCCCTTCCAACTCAAATGATTCTACAATTCCATGAGCTTCCTGGGGCAAACTCCAGATTCCTTTCCTCCATCTTATTCCAATACACATCCATCCTGACAAAAGAAGTGAAGAGCCAACATCTCACACAGAAGTCAGTGGAGCTAAGAAACAGGCCTTGCTGAGTGAACCATTTCTATGTGTCATTCTGAAGACCTGCACATATTAATCCTGCTTGAATTTTGCTAAGACTTTGAATTTTCAAGCTTCTTAACTAAGTTTTAAGAGTCTTTCTCAGACCAAAACTTGCTGAATGAGAGGGACCAGCAAAATAGGGACTCTGGTTCTCTCTGGTCTCTTTTTTGCAGCCACTGGTGTGGAAAAAAGAAGCATTTCTTAACTCTTTTTTATTTATTTTTTTTCTAGTTGGGCTTTTATGCTGGGAGAGAAGTTGTTTCTTTTCATGCTTACTGTGACTCAGATTTGTGCACACCAGAAAGTGACTCTGCATAGTAAATTGGAGGTGACCTGAAAAAAAGCAACAACAGACAAGCTGCAGTTTCTTGGGAGTTCAAAAACATATGCTCAAAAACCTGTTTGTCTGTACATCAACAGTTCATTCCGTTTCCCAAGGAACTGCATGTACACTTCTGCTTTGTCAGAACTACACTGTGTGTGCTGTTGACAGGAGGCACTTCAGCTCCAAAATACTGCCAAGTATCATTGGCCAGTAGGAAGATTATCTTCTACCTTTTCCCTCTTTCTTTCTTTCTTCTTTCCCCTCTCTTCTTTCTCATCCTATCTGTGTGTCTCCGTCTTTTTTCTTCTTTCCCCACTACCTTACCCAGGAACCCTCCCCATTGCATTTTTGCCCTGAGCCCTACAAGATTTGTGCTTTGGTCTCTCCCTTCATGAAAGTGGCAAAAGCAGAAAGTGTAATTAAGGCCTTTTAATGCCAGAAGCTTATTTTGAATATAAGAGTATTCGAGATAATAGAAAAATCAAAAGAGAGAAAAAGATTGCAGTCACCATCCAGGGGAATATACTGGAACACATGGGCCAGTCTTAGAATCAGTTAGGTTGGAAGGGATCTTAAAGACCACTGAGTTCTATCTTCTCTGGATTCAAATGAGAAAAATGATAGAGGGTGCTCTGTCCACAGTGATAAATTGCAGAATTAAATTCAGAATTCTTTGGAGTTGTGATATGGAGCAATAAGGACTACTGAGAAAGCCAGGGAGCTGAAGTTGCTATTTTGGCTCAGGAAGTTTAATATGAAATGAAATGCAGATAACCTCTTTCCCCAGGATTTTTTTGCCTCTGGTTGCGACAGTCTGGTTCAGGAATGTCTATTAATGTTAAATAATACACTTAGGTGACTTCTGTAGGTGGAAACCAGAGCAGATTTCAAAAGACTCCAAGGGAGGCCTTCCATAAAGGAAACAAATAATTACACATTGTTTTATTTATTTTGTTATGTTTTTACCTTATTTGCATCCAAGAAACTTTAAATAGGCTTTCTTTGTTTGTCCACACTGGAGCAATATAACCTGGGAATTTGGCAGCAGCCCAGCTCCTGGCAGACACTGCCAATAAATGCTTGCTGAGCGAGTACAGAAAATAAAATCACACAGTATCATTTTTAACTTTGATTAAGTTGTGCTAAATTGCTCCAAGGGAGGTAACAGCCTGCTCCAAGGGGTTAGGACCAGTGCAGGATGTGAAGGATGTTTATCTTGCAAGTATTTGCTTTGTGCTGTCTATGTAGTTCCCACTGTTGGGGAACTTTGTGAAAAGCTCACTATTGAGAGAATTTGGGGAATAAACATTGCAACAACAGGAACAAACAAAAGCACACGTAACAAGCCACTGTCCAATAATAAAGTCAAATATGCTCTAAAATGCCCCCTGCCGTTCAGCAATGGGGCTGCCTTAGGTTTGCCAGCAAGCAGCTGAGTGACTCCAGGGACTATGGTCCTTCAGCCCTCACATTGGTTCCTGATTGATACTGTGATGCCTCTTTGGGGACCCATTCAGCAACCAGCAGAAGAACAGTCAGCCTTTGGATCCTTCAGACCTACGCTGACTTAGGACACAGGGTCTTCCTTCAGTGCTTGGGATGTTGAGGTCTGGCTGTTCCCACTCCCAGATGGCACCGTGGTTCAGGACTGCATCCTCTGTGTCTTGTCCTTCTCCTTGGAACAGAATCACAGTATCATTAAGGTCGAAAAAGACCTCTAAGGTCATTTGGTTCAACAATCGGTCCATCCTCATTACCTCGTGTCCTATCCTTGCTTAACTTCTGTCAAGGAACAGCCAGCTCGGGACACAACGTAGGTCTCTTTCCCTTTTCCTGTTGAGCAGAACCATGGTAACCTTTTTCTTTCCTGCATTACTGCAGTGCCCTGTGATGGAGTGCTCCCCAGCTCATCTCCTCATTGTGGTTCTAGATTCCCTGCACTTGAAGATGTGTACTTGTCCAACTCAAGTGGTGCAGTTTGCACCTATTCCTTCTGGTCTTGCTGTCTGGAGGCTTTGCTCTGTTATCCTCCTGAAAAGCTTGGGTCAAGCCAGGAAGCATTTGTGCTTCTCAGTTTGGGTGCAGATGTCGAGTTCTCAGATGTGAAGCAGAAATTTCTCCTCCATCCTTTTCCATTCCTTGGTTTGAAATGAAAAAAAAAAAAAAGATAAAAACCCAAACAATGGTATTTCTCCACATTCTTCTGGTTGCTGGAGTTCCAGTGCTCATCAAATGACTTCTCAGCCTTTGCATTCCTTTGGACATCATTCTGAGCAGTCACACCGCACTCAGTTCTTATGCTTTTCTCCATGGTAAGACAGAAAAATCAGTTTTGTCTGCATTTTCCCCACTTTATCCTATCATCATCTCTGTTCTATGCTCTGTGCTTGCTTCCACATTGGTCTGAAGTTTTTTTTCCTCTGGAAATCCATCTCTCCCAGGAGCCTTGGCACCGTTTTGCTTGGTTTCCACGTGGTTTGCCTGCTAACACACAGCTCCTGAGCAGCTCTGGCCTGACCTCTGTCATCACGTTTCCCAGACCACATGCTGATGTAACTTACGTGCTTTACACTGGAGGTTTATATCTTTTTTTAAACTTAAAGTGAGGAGTAAAAACTGTGGTGAAGACGTGGATTATAACTGGAGTTATGTTTTGCCTTTCTGCATGTGGTATGGCCACAGCTGCAGCACTCCAAGTGGGGCTGTAGATCTGAACTTGCACCGAGAGCTTCCCCAGCAGTGGAGAACATTTCAATGGCAGCAAGAGAGTATTTTGGGACCAGCAAGGTCCTGAACAACCTCTGCTCTAGGACAAGAGGTAACGGCCTCAATATGCACCAGGGGAGGTTCAAGGTTGGATACTAGGAACAATTTTTTTTCTCCAGAAGTGTGATCAGGAGCTGGAACAGGCTGCCCAGGGAGGTGGATGTGTAACCAGCCCTGGGGGTATTCAAGAACCATGGAGATGTGGCACTGAAGGACATGGTTATTGGGCATGGTGGGGGTGGGCTGATGGTTGAGCTAGATCTTAGAGGTCTTTTCCAACCTTAATGATTCACCTAATTAGCTCATCACATAATACAAACTTACACCATTGCAAATAGGGAATGGCTGTGCCTACCCTTCTTTTTCTGGGCTGAGTCAGGTCTGATTTAGCCTTGTTTTCATATCTTAGGTTACATAAACTGACCTGGTCTTGCTTTGTGTTTGTGTTGTTATTGTTGTTGCTGTTTATTTGTTTTTCTTTTTTGCCTTAGCTATGAAGAGGAAAGCTCATTTATCTCTGCCTATATCCGTTTTCCTGACACTTCTTCCCTTGGCCAGCTCTGATCTGGTTCTGTAGCTGAGCAGGTTGGTCTCCAGGTTTGTTGGCTCAGGGCTCTGTACTAATGCCCATCCCTGAGAGCTCTGCACGTCTGCAGGCACTGTAATGTTAAGCCAAGAAAATTACTGCTGAATCATTATAGAGAAAACACCTTCAGGAACAGTGACTCTGTCACTTCCCTGGGCAACCTGTTCCAATGCATTACAATTCCTTCAGAGCAGAGCCAAAGAAACTACAAGAAAATAATAAGAATAG
>VXAB01003285.1:136303-147102 GCA_013399175.1 Odontophorus gujanensis | reverse complement strand
AAAAAAAAAAAAAAAAAAAGAAAGATATATAGTATACAGATAGTACCCTCGAATGGACACGGAGAATGAGACAAGGTTGTTTAGATAGCACAGGGCACAGATGTCTGATCACCTTGGTGTTGCTGGTCAGACTGACAGGAGACCTGCCAGCTGAAAGGCGAAGGTGACACCTGACATAAAAAAATCATCAAGATACTGTAAATGCAAATTTTTTCCATGTTAGAGCACCGAGGAGAGTGGAAACATTTGTTTTAATTGATTTGCTTTATGAATACCAACAGGTTTTCTCTGGCTGCTTCTGAGCCACTCTAACACATCTGAAAAACAGAAGAAAAACAACCAACCATTTCTAAGGGAACAGATAGTGTTGGGCATCAAGCCCTTCAGCTCTTTATGTGTTTCCATTGACTTTCACATATTTCTGTCTTGTTTCTGTTGGCTTGTGCTATAATTTAGACGCTCGCTTCTCTTTGGGTAAGTTTTAAATAGAACTAAAATCCCATGATACTTTGCTGTGTAGATTTGAGCCTGGCTAAACTTTGTTTGATCTTTACCTACACGGACTCTTTCTCTTCTCCTGCACAGTAGCTATGGCTGAAAGTTGTTTTGTAGTAAATGAGAGCTTGTTTGTATTTGTTGTGTTTTATCATGCAGAAATGACAGGAGAAGGTTTCTACCAGCAAAAGTTTGTGAATGTTTTTTGTGTGTGTGTGTGCTGGTTTGTCTGTTTTCAGTAGAGGTAGATGGGATGTTTATCTTGCAGGGTGTTTATTTTGGTGAACATTATAAACAGCACCTAGTTAGGTTGTGGCTATGAGAAATCTCAAACTGCCATCTCATGAATACTTAAAACTATGACCTATGAGATAAATGTTTCCTTGTCCTTCTCATCACAACTTGGGGTTCTTCTTACTGTGTATTTTTGAGGCCTTTCTGCCCCTAATGTCTCAAAAGCATTCAGTGTGAGCTAAGAGTCTCACCTGCCCACTTGGCTGCAGAGTTACAGCCTGAGGAGCAGAACCCAAGGGCTGTTGTAAGATACATGTGAAAGTAATGAGTACTGGAAACAGTGGCCACAAACCCAACAGCAGTCTGCAAGACAAAATCTGACACATCGACCCACTTTCTTCTCCTCATGTCCCCATACATCTGCAGCAGCATCACTGAGGAGTACTGTCCCATAGTCCTGGAAGACACTCTAGTTTCAGCCGGATTCTTCAACCAGCCATGAGATTTCTACCAGTGAGACAAAGCCAGACTGCATATATCTGTATATGATAAAACTATAGAGCAAGTTTTCTCATGCATGCATCTCTAAAGTATCTGAAAATATGTATTTCCATCCACCCTGACTCACTACAGGGCAGAAGGCTCAAAAAGCCGTGGCTTGGCTGGTTCAAGTGCACAAGCCTGAATACCTCTGTGTTATTACAGCTCCCCCTTAAAGGAGAAGATTAGCACTCCATTTAACAGCTCTTTAAGTGACAACACACTATAAATTAAATTTAGAGTAGAGAAAAATGTGTGCCTCCAGGCCTAGTCTCTGAGCCTTCTTATTCAGAGTAGAGCAATATCCCAAATCAAGATGTAATAAGGACTTAGGGCTTAGCCACAATTAAATCATCTTCAGGTTTGAGCTGTGACTAGAGACAGAAGCCCCTGGCACTTTCCACTTTCTCCTGAATAAAGCCCCAGAAAGATGTGAGAATAGGTTATAGTGGGGAAATGTGTCGAAGTGCTTATTTTCCAGGCAGATGTTGCAATCTGGATGCAGGTATGAAGTGCCTGCGATGAGTACCACGAAAGCCATGAAGAAAAGACCACATGCAGATGGGGGAAGGAGGGATCTCATGAAACACTGAGCAGATGCAAGACCCGAAATTCTGCATTGACTGATGAGATTTGGGTAGCTTGATTAGTCTCCAACCGGGTATGCACTCACTTCAGGGGTTGGTGATCATAACCAATAAAAGGGGAGAAAAAGCCACGGGCAGGAGAGCGCACTGACAAGAGAAGGCAGATTGACAACTGGGATTAGATTACACTTATGAACCTCAGCCTGGGGATAATTCACACAAAGCAGTGTGCCGATTGAGAAGGGCTGATATAATTCGTGGGATTCACTGCTGCAAGACACCGCAGGGGCTGGCAGCTCAGCCCAGATCAGCAGATGAGCAGAGCCTATAAGGAGGCAGGAGAGATTCAGAGCCCAGTTTCTCACCTCTTTTCTTGCACTGCAGACTGCATTCCCTGTGATGGTGTCTGCAATGCTGCTGGGAAACCTGGGATCAGAAAACCGTCTAGGTCCTCAGCTCCTCTGCATGGGGAGGAGCATGCCTTTCATCTGCACCAAGCCGTCAGCCAAGGGAGTGTGTGAGAGGGAGAGTTCACGCATTTGGTTCACTGTAATTACAACAAACGCAGTCAGGGACCTGGACCCGAGTGCAAGCCCAGATGCTTCAGGTCAGAAGGGATACATCTCTGATGCCCTTGTAGTTATGAGCAAAGCAAAGATGGAAGACATGGCTTTCACACAGCAGAGACTGTATCCAGCTTATGTAGCGGGATGGCACCTGCAGTTCCCCAGGTGCAGAGGCAGAGAGTGGAAATCTGACCTAGTGGTAACAAAGCAGAACGTGCATATGTGTACCCACGGGTAGGGATAGCAGTTTTAGGCACTTGCTAGTTCTTAGCTCACTCAAGAATGTGGTCACTGCACACAAGCATTGAAACAGTCATTGTTTATCACTGCAGCTTTACTCAGTCAAGGAGAAACAGTAACAGAATTTTATTTCTACCTCTTGTTAAAGAGGCACACTTTGAAGCACGGGGCCCTATACTGACTGCAGTCACTCAGAAGGGCTCTGTGTTGGCAAAGGAGGTAGTGTTGATTATGCTGTGATATAGAGATCAGGATCTGTTCCATTATCTGCCTTTATATTGTGATTGAAATCTCAAAACCTTTGAAAAGCAGGTTGATCTTTGATATGACACTTGCTTTCATAAATTGTTTCAAGTGTGATTTAAACTGGGCTGTAAAGGAAATGTATAAATTTTAATCTACCACAGATTCAGCTGCAATTAACATCCCCATTGCTATGCTGATTTATTCCTGTACAGTCCCTTACTGCTCAGAGAGAGGCACGCAGAGTGAATGAGACACCAAGTGGTGTGGTCGTGGCACTTCAGCATCTCCCAGGGGATCTCTGCTCCCTCCTCCCAGGAACTCAGCTTTGGCTTTGCAGTTATGGCTCCAGGACCTTGTTGTTGCTGCTGCTGGGGAGCTGAGAGCACACAGCATATGACAGCTTCCTCCAGGGTGTTCAGAGCATCAGCTCAACAGCAAGAAAGAGTTTAAACCAAACTGTCTATATGGGACACAGCTGCTGGTCCAGGTTGCCTTCTTGTGCTTCAGCATTACGTGGGAAGCCACAACCATGGACTGGGATGTGAGCTGTCCTGGTCCCATCAAGGTTACTGGCATGGATGTGCAGACAAGGTGCAAACTCTGTTCCAAACAGCTTCAACCAATGAACCTAACTCAGCTGTTGCCAGCATAGCAGATCCCTTCTGTGGAGAAGAGGAAGAAAGAGAAGACAAAATCCAATGAACCCAACCCCTGGGTTCACTGATCCATGGATCCTGCAACAACAAAGCAAAACACAGATTTTTTTGCAAAAGCAGACAGGCTAGATTGGGAAATTTTGTATTGGTGCCACTTTTTTAATGTGTGTGTGTATCCACCCCGATCATCCTCCTACATTATGTGTGCATTGTGATGCAGATGTCTACAACTGCTGTCCTCAGCCATGGCATGTAGCACCAGGGTCAGACAGGGCTGTTCCTTTGTGTACAAACCTCACTGCTTTGGCCAGTCCATTCTTCAGGATGTAAAATTTCCAGCTCATGCTGGGAAAGAATCATACTACCCCCTGCTCATTTCTAGGATATTGGGTCCCCAGATGGCAGAGGGCCTCGAGGGACAGTCAGGTGAGCTTAAGTGATGGGGCATCAGGAAGGGCTTCTCCCTACATCTGTGGGCATGGGGTATGTCTCAGAGCATTATCTTTCAAATCACTGTCTGTTGGAGAGAAGCCTTGTCCTGGGCTGCTCCTGCTCTCTTCCAGTGGCATGTCAGTGTGTTTTTGTGTGGTTTTCTGCTGTAAGTTAAAAGTTTGCTCCATTAGTGGCACTGGAAACACTGCACAGCACCAACACATCATGGTGCGATGGAGCCTTGTTCTGTACTAGATGGATGTTCCCAGTACTCTGAACCCAATGGCTCTTTGTTTGCCTCTGAGGAAATAGCAGTGACCCTTCTGTTGGATGGGCAATCAGAAGAAGGTTGCAGTACTCCTGGCTCTGTTGCCAGCTGTTTTTGTACCTCTGCCCAAGCTGCTTCCCATCTTGTGCATGATGGAGGCACTCTACAAGCTCAGCATCCCCACTGCCTGATGAGTTTTTTGCTCCAAATACATGCAGTGCAATATGGGAACAAGATATCAGCAGATAACACATTCAGTCAGAAATCACACCCTTTTGCCTCTAAGGGTACAAACCTTCATAATAAAGGCTCCCTGCTTTTATTACAATACACCAACTGTTCGTGGCTGCACATTACCTTTTCCAGCCCCAGGGGTGCTGTTCAGTTTTCCACCTTCTCTCTTTCACCCTAACACGTGTAAATTATTTGTGTCACTGTTTTATTTCTCAGCTGCTGATGGAAAAGAGGGGCTACATTTCTGCAGGCTGCAGTGCGGGAGCTGACTGTAGGTGGTGCTGCTGGCCCACGAAATCAAAGCTGGCATCCATTTGCCAGTCATAGAAGCTCCGATAAAAACAACGTTAATAGAGGAAGTCAGGGAGACTGAGAAAACCAGGACAGCTTGGAGATCTCCGAGCACCTTGATGGGTAGATCCTGAACCCCGGTGTCAGAAGATGATGTGTTGAAAATAGGGTGGAGAGAGACGGTGACGAGTGATGGATGGCCACCAGGGTATCTGGGGGACAAGGTGTTCTCAATCTACAGGCACCTGCTTGTGGTGAAACAGAACTGGGCTGCACTCAGGAAATTCCTTTTTGGACAACGAGTAGATGCTCTAGCAGAAGATATAAGATGCCAGAGATAAAGAATAGCTGAACATCAGAGACGTTTCTTCCTAATCCCCAGTCACTGGTGTAAACCCTGAGGATTTTGACTGCTTCCAAACCTCTTGGTTCTTGCTTAATACTGGCTATTACGACTGCCTAATCTTGTTAGCCACAGACACGAGCAATTCTCTTGTGGATTCCTGTGAGATTTGTTGGCTATGAGAAGAAAATCACTGGCAATTGAATTGTCATAGCTTTATGAATTACCACTTCACTGCTGAGCCATGGCTACTGGTCCTTCAGGAACCCTTAGTCCTTCAGTCATCCAGCAGAGCTCAGCAACACCTTTAACTGAGATTTAATCTGCATTTACAGAAAGGTAGCACCTTCCCCAGTGCCAAATACTGTTGCAGTATCACCCAACCTGCCAGAGAATGAGCCACAAGCTGCTCATAACCAGAGTTAGAATCACAGAATCATAGAATCATTAAGGTTGCAAAAGACCTCTGAGATCATCACTGCAACCATCCACCTACCACAAATATTGCCCACTAACCATGTCTAAGTACCACATCTCCATGGTTTTTGAACACCTCTGGGGATGGTGACTCCACCACCTCCCTGGGCTGCCCTTTCCTGTGCCAGTTCCATGCTTCTACTCTTTCAGAGAAGAAATTTTTCCTAATATCCAAACATCAGTCACAAGGCATCAGTGAGTTTCACAGATCAATTAGACAGTATTTTAAGTGTTTCCTAATCATGGTAATGCCTGCAGCTGACCAGGTGCCTCCAGCTTTCCTGTAACCTCTTAGACCAAGAAGGATCCAAGATGATAATTCGAAGACTTGGACTTAACTGCTGTGATGTGCTGGGAGGTTTTCTGACCCTAAATGCCTTCCCAGAGCTGACCACCCTCATTCTTTTCCGTAAGGAGATGAATGTGAAGCAGCTCTTGGAGCCCTTCATCTCTCCTGTGCACGGATCCAATATTTATGCCACTATAGTAACAGTTTGGGATGGTTCGGATTGGACATTTTTTGTCACATGGCATGAGGAATGCTAGGTAATGCTGAAACTTCAGAGCTGAGTCCTTATTTAAAAGCTGGCAGCACTCCAAAAGCCTTGAATAAACACCTTCATTGGTCCCTTCAAGTAATTCAAGAAAACCAGCACTCCTTGACTCCATTTCAGGCTTGCAAAGACTTTTTCTTCTCTGCCTTCCCTCTCTTGGAGGAAGTTTATATCAGAATACTGCTGAAATTCAAGATCCCTCATCTGCCTCACCCCCTAAAACAGAAGAACAAAAGTGGTATTAAAGACACCGAACACGCAAATAATTGAGTGTTTTCATATGCAGAAGAACGGTTGCATTTAGAAACTCATCCTAGAACACGACGGCATTAGAGGTTTTGGAATGAGGGCCTCCCAAAAGCATCAATAAAGGGAAAAGGTCCAAAAAGTAAGCTAAACAGAACTGCTGCCTGAATATAGCCTTTCATTCAGTCGTCCCCACACGGTTTCAGGCTCATTTTGGAGGTTTTTTTTTTTTTTTTTTTTTTTTTTTTTTTTTTTTTTTTGATAAATGATGGAATTTGTGTTTTTTGGCCCACATTCAAGAGTTTATATTTTCCTTCTATAATTTCTTTAAACATTTAATTTCCTACATTAGCTGACGGTCTCTTGCATCTGCCGGAAAATTAGTTCTGGGGCTTCTGTGCCTGTGCTGAGAATTTATTTTTTTATTTTAGTTTTTGAAGCGACAAGTGAGATTGGTAGCTTGTGTCTTGCTACACAGCCTCAGCTCTGCGGATGATGTAGAAAGACAGGACAGATAAAAAACAATCTGAGTCAATGGACTCTGCTGTTGAATTATCAGAGGAGCTTCTGTTGAGCTGTAATACCGAGGCCATCTCCAACATAGCTGAGCTTAGAGGTGACTAATATGTGGAAAATGTAGCATATATATATATATATATATATATATATTTGTAAATGCTACCATTGACCTGTGGAACTGATTGCTGCAAGGTATTGGTGCAGTTCTGAATGGCAGTATGTGTGCAACACAGGGCAGTATTTCCCACAGGGCTCCCCATTCCTCCACCAGTTTTCATGGCCTTGCTTCCCAGTGCTGCCCCTTCAAACCTTGTTTCAGGCCAGCGCTCCCTATGAATATGGAGACAGCACATCTGAAAATGAGCAAAAATGAATCACAAAAATGAATACGAGAAAGCATTTTACTTAATGTCATTTAGGACAAAATGGATTAAGCGTGGAAGCACAAAGACACTGAGCATCACTGGGAGAGAGGGTATGGAAAGATCCAACAGCAGAAGTAAGTGTGTTTGGACATTTTTTCTTGGAGTTTGTAAAACCTGATTCCCACAGTCTTAAGGAAAGACATACATTTGAGAAGCATCTTTTAACTTTCTGGTTTCTCCATAAGATGAAATATATATATTTTTTTTGAGCCAAAACAAAAGAACCCAATGCCACAAGCATATATCTGTGCTCATGCAGGAGAGGGCAGTACTTGATCCTATTGCTCCAATGTCATCAAATAACTCCTGACATGGGATGACTGCATCAGCTCGTACTGGGCAGTGATGCAAAATGACAGGATTTGTCCCAAGTTAGATAAGTTGCACGTAATTTAAAGGTTACTATAAGGCAGAGAAATCATAATTTCCTTGATTGTTGGCTGGAAAGAGAGGCACGTGCATCAGCCTTTTGCAGAGCAGAGGACTGGGAGTTCTTGGCACTATTGCGATGAAAAAGAGAGGAAGTCCTGGCCTGATGTGGGGTAGGACATCTGAATGGGCAGATCTCATAGCAGTGGGACCTGCTGAACCCACCCTGTCAGCAAATCAGGTGCTTTTTGGCCAGATTACATATAGAGTTTAGTTCCAGTCAGGAGAGTCTGCTCTTACAAATAGTTCTGGTTCTTGTAACAAGCCGAGCCTGCTACCATGGTATCCAGGGAAGTCTAGTCTGGTTTGAATTAGCATACCATTGCAAGAGATAGAGGCACTCTCCCAATTGATATCAGCTGAGATTCGCTACAGCAGATGTTTTTCCCAGTCTCCTTCCTAAGTAAAACTTCCACTGATTTGACCAGAGAATGTGTCATGTCTTGATGGAAAACTTAACAAATTTTCTTCGTTTATTAAGCCCACAACACAACGGTGTATTTGTGATCATGGAGAATGTGTATGAGAATCTTCCTACATGCTGGAAATACTGTGAAGAGCAAGACTGCTTTATACGTGGAAAGAGTGCCTGCAAGAGATACATGGAGGGCTGTGGGNATTTTATTTTATTTTATTTTATTTTATTTTATTTTATTTTTTTACACTGAGCAGTGGATTCATGGGCCTTTCCTGTTGATGCTTGGACTTCATCTCTTTCCGTTCTGCACAATGTGCTGGTTGTCTCCTCCATCCTCCTCTTGTGTGTGGTCCTGACCAGCTCCTGATCCATTCTTGCTCCAGGAGACATTGAGGTTTCAAAGGTAAAAAGTGTGTGTATGTGTGAAGTGGGGCTTATTTTTCTCGATACCAAAAATGTCTGGAAGAATGAAGCTTGACTGGGAATTCCTGCACAACCCACGGGTCACCTGAATTCCCAGAAAAGCAGTGGATGGAGAGCACAAAGCAATATGTAAGAAAATATCAGACAAAGAAAATGTACAGTGGGAGTTCTTAGGCCAGATGTGTTTGAAAAATTAAGATGCACACTCAGTTCTGTCATCCTTTTCAGCCAGGTGAAGTGAAATCCAATGCTGGACCTGTTTTGATATGACAAGGAGGAATGGTTTCAAACTAAAGGAGAGAAGATTTAGATTAGATATAAGGGAAACNTATGTGTGCAACACAGGGCAGTATTTCCCACAGGGCTCCCCATTCCTCCACCAGTTTTCATGGCCTTGCTTCCCAGTGCTGCCCCTTCAAACCTTGTTTCAGGCCAGCGCTCCCTATGAATATGGAGACAGCACATCTGAAAATGAGCAAAAATGAATCACAAAAATGAATACGAGAAAGCATTTTACTTAATGTCATTTAGGACAAAATGGATTAAGCGTGGAAGCACAAAGACACTGAGCATCACTGGGAGAGAGGGTATGGAAAGATCCAACAGCAGAAGTAAGTGTGTTTGGACATTTTTTCTTGGAGTTTGTAAAACCTGATTCCCACAGTCTTAAGGAAAGACATACATTTGAGAAGCATCTTTTAACTTTCTGGTTTCTCCATAAGATGAAATATATATATTTTTTTTGAGCCAAAACAAAAGAACCCAATGCCACAAGCATATATCTGTGCTCATGCAGGAGAGGGCAGTACTTGATCCTATTGCTCCAATGTCATCAAATAACTCCTGACATGGGATGACTGCATCAGCTCGTACTGGGCAGTGATGCAAAATGACAGGATTTGTCCCAAGTTAGATAAGTTGCACGTAATTTAAAGGTTACTATAAGGCAGAGAAATCATAATTTCCTTGATTGTTGGCTGGAAAGAGAGGCACGTGCATCAGCCTTTTGCAGAGCAGAGGACTGGGAGTTCTTGGCACTATTGCGATGAAAAAGAGAGGAAGTCCTGGCCTGATGTGGGGTAGGACATCTGAATGGGCAGATCTCATAGCAGTGGGACCTGCTGAACCCACCCTGTCAGCAAATCAGGTGCTTTTTGGCCAGATTACATATAGAGTTTAGTTCCAGTCAGGAGAGTCTGCTCTTACAAATAGTTCTGGTTCTTGTAACAAGCCGAGCCTGCTACCATGGTATCCAGGGAAGTCTAGTCTGGTTTGAATTAGCATACCATTGCAAGAGATAGAGGCACTCTCCCAATTGATATCAGCTGAGATTCGCTACAGCAGATGTTTTTCCCAGTCTCCTTCCTAAGTAAAACTTCCACTGATTTGACCAGAGAATGTGTCATGTCTTGATGGAAAACTTAACAAATTTTCTTCGTTTATTAAGCCCACAACACAACGGTGTATTTGTGATCATGGAGAATGTGTATGAGAATCTTCCTACATGCTGGAAATACTGTGAAGAGCAAGACTGCTTTATACGTGGAAAGAGTGCCTGCAAGAGATACATGGAGGGCTGTGGGTTGCAGGAAGGAGTTGTATTTGGAGGCTGCACCTTTTGCAGGGTGAAGGCCTGTCTTTGGAACAAAACAATCACCTTTTGGAATAACTCTGCCCAATGCGTCATTTCTGGCCATTGGCAAGATGCATCCTTGCAGCCTGTGATATGTTGACTCATGAGTTACAGTGAAAATCAAACCCTTCTGTTACTCCAGAAAGTAAGTTTATGGTAAACGAGAGGCTGTGATCATACCTCAGTAGGTTGGGATTTCTTGTCTTGCCAGGAAGCCCACAGGAATGACACACTGATTTATTTCCATCCAAGCTCCCAGCCCCAGGAGCTCTGCAAGAGGCTCTGACTACCCTTGGGGCTGAGATGGAAGCCAGAAGCCCACATTTGTTGGGTGCTTTTGGCTGCCTGTACGACTTTGACCTTCAGAGAGGCCTGAAAGGAGGCAATGGGACATGTCAGCCTTCATGCTCTGCTCCCAGACAGAGCCCATTCCTGCAGGAAAACCTCATACACAGCTCTAGGGTTCAGATCATGGGCCTTTCTCCTTCCTCAGTCAGAAGCTCCACTCCTTTCCATGTTATTCCATGCTAATTTTTTATTATT
>VXAB01003285.1:0-136181 GCA_013399175.1 Odontophorus gujanensis | reverse complement strand
GAGAGGTGGTGGATGTCCCAACCCTGGAGACACTCAAGGTGAAGCTGAACAGGACTCTGAGCACCTGATGGAGCTGTGGGCGACCCTGTTCATTGCTGGGGAGTTGGACTCGATGGCCTTTATAGATTCCTTTCAACTCAAACGATTCTATGATTCTGTGATTCTGTGACAGGGAGTAATAAAAAAAATTACAATGGCCTCTGTACCTCTTGGATTTTCTGTTACATCTCTGTGTTGAGATTTTCTCCCCTTTCTCAAAAGGTGAATTGTTCCATGTTGGCCCCAACTTGCTTTTCTCCTTCATCATCCAGATCTCTAGAAACCTCTGTGAGGCAGGACTGCTTAAGAAGCTTTGTCTCATGAAGATGGTAATGGAGGGGAAAAATGGGTGGATTGAGTCCCCAGACTGGATACAGACCTACAGCATGCCCATATGGAAAGGTATTCCCCATGCTGGCCATCATAGCCCCCTTGTCCAGACCATCTGTGTCATCAGGTTGCAGTTCTGCTATGCAAGTTGAGGGAGGGATGTCTCTGGAGTGCTGACAATCCAAGGCTATATTACAGCTGGCTGAGTATTCTCTGTGTTTTCTTATAGAAATTAAAGATGACAATATCAAAATGAAATATTTTGAGTCAGCAGTGCCCAGCATTTATATATGCCCAGCTCTCACAGGAGAGATATCTGGTGGCTCATTTTCTTATATAGCCCAAGTCCTTAGATGAAGTATGTATCCCACAATGAACTACTGCATTTTTGCACTTCTGTGTTTCTCTGCGAGACCTGGTGATGTGCTGTTGGTTCGGAAGTCTCAGATATGCTGGAGTTGACCTAGAGCAGAAGCTGGGGCCTTTGGGTATGTGCATGGAGAGCTCTCAGCAGCTCAGCCAGGTGCAATTTCAAGTCTGAAATACGTCAAAGTGACGAATAAAATATTCCTTCCCAGAACACTTCATTCTGTGAAAAGCACTTTGATATTTCAACATTTTGTTCAAAGTCATAACGGAAACAAATACTGAAATATTGGAAATTCCTGTGGGATGAAATTCTATGAAGTTCGTTTTTGCACTTAGTGAAAGTAAATACAAAAATGCCTTGTGGGTGAATTTTTTGTTTTTGCTCCCTTAATTAAAGTTTCCTGATTTTTCCACAGTGTCAGGGTCAGTTTAAAGTGTTTATTCCCTTCAAGAGCCATTGCACGCAAATAGGCCTTGAGATGTCTCCATGGTGGAGAGGGAGATGTACATGGAAATCCAGGTTTCTGGAGTAGTCTAAGGGTGGGAGTGAACCCTTCTCCTTGCTCGGTTATGGGCACCTCTCTGCAGAGCATTGATTGTTGATCTGGTTTGCCCACTGCTTTGCATCAATGGGATACTGTCAGGAAGAGACAAAGATATGTATTTTTTATTCATTTTCTTCCTGGCATATATAAAATGTGCTGCTTTGTTGGATACCTTTTCGGTTTATTTTTAATAGCAGTGTGGAACGTCAGGAAGCATTCAGATTTCAAGCCTTACACAGTGGCAGGATTCACATTTCAATTAGGTTTGAAGGAAGGTTTCCTTTAGCCAGCAAGGTGCACACCAGTACCAGCATTCCTTTGCTGGCTTCTTTCTTCTCTTCCTGTCATCTCTACGTAAGTGACCATGGCTGGTGAGTTTATTGCTACCTTTTTTGGCAAGAGTTTAATGGCAGGCTGAAGATTTACTGGCAACTGGCATTTTTTGGAAGACTTAACCCATCTGCAAACTGAGATTCCTAGTATGAGGTCTGAATTTTAATTTTTCCTCTGCTTCAGTGTTCACAAATATTACTGAATTATGATATCAGCTTTTTCTCCCCAAATTTACCTTTTCATAGAATCACAGAATCATTAAGTTTGGAAAAGACCTCTAAGATCATTTAGTCTAACTGTCCACCTACCACCAATATTGCTCAAAACCATGTCGTCCAGTGCTACATTGTCACTTTTCATGAACACCTCCATGGTCTCTTCCAGGGCATTAGCACTCTTTCCAAGAAGAAATTTCTTCTAATGACCAACCTGGTGCAACTTGAGGCCATTCCCTCTAATCTTATCGCTGTTACCTGGGAAAAGAGGCCAATCTCCACCTTGTCACAACCTCCTTCCAGACAGTTGTAGAGAACAGTAAGGTCTCCACTGAGCCTTCTCTTTTCCAGACAGAAAAATCTAAGTTCCCTCATGCACTTCCCTCACAAATTCATTCATTTCCAGGGCCTCCATGTCTTTCTTGTAGAGACCCCAATCTGAACACAGTACTCAAGGCACATGGGATCACAGAATCACAGTATGATTAAGGTTGGTAGGGACCTCTACAAATCATCTGGTCAAAGTCCCCTGCTCAGGAAGGGCCACCCAGCACAGCCAAGGGCACTTACAATCTCTATCACACACTAGGTTATTACCTTCTTCACTCAACACAGCAAATAGCAAAGCATACCAATGGCCACAGTGTTGACTATGTCACAATTGGCTGTACTGCGACCCGACTGTCCCTGGCCAGTCCATTTTCATGTAGATAGTAAACTTTGATCTGCTCGTTATGTATTTATTGAAATGGTTTTCAGCACCACATCTCCATCACTTGATGGAGACTCAGACTTCTGCATCTTTGCTGTGTTTGGAGCTTACATGTGGCCTATGAAGGGGTAAGTTTCGAGAGCCTGAGAGCTCCTCAGCATCAGTGAGCATTTCCCAGCCAGAGCAATTTAGCTGGTCAGCACTCAACACAAGAGGACTGTTATCTTGAACAGAGACTATTCCCTAGTAATTCCAGCACATTAGGAACCTGTTTATTATGTTTGTCCTTGGAAAGAAAAATATTACGTATAAGAACAAAGCCCTATGTTCAAAATAGCTGCAGGGTATAAAAACAATATTTATGGTGTGGTGAGCATGGGGAGACACAGAGAGGGATGAACTTAAGGCTCTTTACATTTTCAGTGGGGCCTTGGCCCCACATCAGCATGGGTCCAGAGAAATGATGTTCTCAAGTGACTTTGAATCCACTTGCAGACAGAGAATTATTGTGGTTCCTGTGTATCTTATTCAGGATTAGTGGGCCAATACTGTGGTAATTTGAGCAAGTGGTTTTGGCCGTACAGCCCTCTAAATGAATTGGGGTGACTCCAGAAGACACAGCCGCTTTTGAGCCCTTCTCAGCAGACTGATAAGGGACTGCTGCTCCTCAGGTGACCATCGCTGCTGTCAAACTGGCCATTGCAAATATAAGTTATTTAGGACAACAGCTGGGAAAGTGAAGTGTCTGAGCCACAGAGACAAGCCAGGAGTCTTTCTTGCAGGTGCAATGCTTTCTGCAGGCCAGAGCCTCTGCTGGCAGTGGGGAGGATGGCTCATGGTGAAGTCTGCAGTCATGCTTTGACAACAACTGATATGATGCCTCAGCACTTTTATTAACCAAAGCAGCAAATTCAGTATTAATGCCCTCCTCCCCATTGCCACTTCAGCTTCCTACAGTAATTCTTCCTGTCTACATCAGTGATGAGTTATACATCCATTTTGAGCCCTTTGCTTCTCTGGAGAAGTTAGCTATTGGAAATGTCAGGCAGTAAAAAAAATAATTTGGGATTATTGCTGCTGCATGGCAAAATACCTTGAGGTACACACTTACCAATATGCTGGATATTTTTTCGCCTTTGATCCCTACTAAAATGGAATGTGGGGATTTATTTTAACACAACATATACTACTAGCCCACAGTAGCAATGCTCTGTCAATGCAGGAGGACAAAAATACTGTATTTCTTGGTTATTTGTTTTCCACAAAATAATTAAACTTTTCTAAAATCCCCATGCACGGGGAGATTTCAACCTCAGCTCAGGTGTGATGTGACAAGGAGGACAGATAAGATAAGTGTGTGATCCCAAGAAAACCTGAATCCCCTGATAGCACTCTCTCACACATCTAAGTCCGTTGTTGCTATGGTCCAAACAGCAGAAGTGGCTGAGCCAAGTCCCAGCAGAGTCACTTTGATTTTTCTCATGTTTCTTCACTCATTGTCCAAGAACCAATTGCTCTTTTGTGCAAAAGCCATGTCTATCACAGTAAAAATCTGACCTTATCACAGAGTCTGGAAAAAGTTGAAAAAGACCTTCAAGATCACCAAGTCAACCATCAGCCTGATCTACCGATACGCATCACTAACTTACGTTTGTTAGTGCCACATCCACATCTCTTAAATACCTCCAGGGTTGGGGACTCCACCACCTTCCTGGACAGCTCATTTTGATGCCTAACCACCCTTTTAGTGAATAAATTTCCCCTAATATCTATATGTAAACCTTCTCTGGTGCAGCTTGAGGCTGTCTCCTGTGTCCTATCACTTGGAACCAGAGAGAAGAGATCAACATCCTCCTCTCTACAGCCTCCTTTCAGGTAGCTGTAGTGTGCAATGGGGGCTCCCTTCAGATGCCTCCAAACTAAACAACTCCAATGCCTTCAGTCACTTCTCATAACTCTTGTTTCCTATTCCCTTCACATCTTGGCTAAATTCTGGAGAGATCGTGCTACCAGTGATAACACCAATCCTATCTGATTGTTCAGAAACTGGACATCTAGCAGAGCAAATTATTTGATTAAAAGAAATCACACTGACATACTCTTGTAAATGTTTGTTTTCAAGAACTTCTTGAGACTGTTATAAATCAGGTTTCAATGCACTTGCCAGACAAAAAGTAATAAATTATTTAAGCATTAGAATGGGATATGTGATGCATGGGTGTGAGGAACTGAGAGGTGCTTTTAAGTTGGATGGAAGCTGTGAGATACTGGTATGCTGAGCATGAAAATCTCATCAGCAAATTCAAAGAGGCCAGGGTGGAGGACAGCTCATATGGCAAATAATGCCTTGGGAGCACACTTCAAGAAGCAAATGTCTGGGAAGCTGCCAGGCAAGGTGGGAGGAAACAAGTAGCAGCATCTGTGACTGTCTGAAGGATTTTCCTAAGGGGAGCAGATGGCTGGAAGACTGATGGTGAAGTCCTCACTGCTTGTGCAAGCCTGTCCCCATGGGCAGATTGGGGTTCTGCTCTGGAAATCACTGACTGCCTTTCTGATCTCCCTGCTCACGGCTGTGTATGCATGCCAGGATAATATGATCAAATGCTTGGAACTGCACTGGAAGTGTGTTTTCCTCTGCTATGTACAGACATGCCCAGCACAACAGCAGTCAGGCAATATAAACTGAAATAAAGAAGAGTGGAGAAAGCAAAGCAGTAAAAAACTTCTTTTGGGAGTAAAAAACAAAAAAAAATCTTTTAACATACCTCATCCTCTCTTGGGCATTGAGGAATTTGCTCTCTGTCTTTGTTTCTCTGCTGTGCTCAGGTGTATAGTTCATCGCAGAACTACCCTGACATGTACACGCCACACCACTCCAGTGTGAAAGACTGAACAGTGATGGAAACAGCTCCAGGAGAGACCACACCACCTGGGCAGACATTTCTGCAGGGCAGCACATCTCTCCCAGGGTTAGATTAAACACTGGAAAGCCTCCCATTGCCTCTTAAAGACCAGACTGACAATAACTGAACACCTCTAGCTGGAGACACTTCCTGAGTTCCCAGTTTTCACCATGACAAACCTCCATGTGAATCTCCATCTGGAACATACCTGCCCCGTGGAGTCAGCTTGTATCTCTGCTTCTTCTTCAACTTCTTCTGCAGATGAGATTTATACTGTTGACATCTTGTGGAAACCAGAGAAAAGTTGTAATTCTACCATGGTGCAAGGCACTGTACAAATGCAAAACGAAGGAAAACCAGAAGAGGTCAGCTGGTGCTGGTTGAATCAGCAACCACACACATTTTTCTTGTATTTATTTTTATCAGAGAGAAGGAGGTTTTGTTCCTGAGGCTGTCTGTAGTACTGTTGATATTTGCTTCACTACCTTTCTGTGAGTGTAAATCTTCCCTTCTCTATGGGGGCCAAGCATTCAGCAAGTCCTCTTTTTCAAAACAAAGATCAGATATATCAGCAGGCTCAAAATGAATTGTGAATTGAGTTTAGATCTCCTCCTCTGCAGGGGACTTCTGGTCTGCTAAACTTTCACACTTGATAGCCAAAATCTGCTTGTGATTAAAGGAGAAAATGAAAAGCAGACGGCCGAGGTGAAAGGTGCAGGCTGCTCCTTTTTACTGCCTGGGTTGTGAAGAGGGTTGATATGTCGGACTGCAATGCTGTGCAAGGGCAGTGCCTGAAATGCCTACCCAGTGCAACCAAGTTAGCTGGAGAGACTAACTTGTGACTTCATTTCAATACTGTCCTCAAACTCAGGTTTCCAACAACTAAAATTCAGAAAATTTAAAGTGGTTGTACAGGCAGTATCTTCAATGGATGCTTGCAAATATTCAGTGCTGGTGGCCCTAAGACAAACCTTTCTTGGGGCCTGGGACACCTCAGCAAGAAGGAAATTGGTGAGGCACTGGAGCAGATTGCCCAGAGATGTGGTAGATAACTTGTCCCTGGAGACACTCAAGGTCAGGTTGAACAGGGCTTTCAGGACATGTTGGAACTGTAGGGGTCCCTGTTAATTGCAGGGGAGTTTGACTAGATGGCCTTTACAGGTCCCTTCCAACTCAAATGATTCCATGATTCAATGAAATGACATCTCCAAGAGGTAGCTAAAAGCAACACGAGGGCAGGAAACCTGCAGGGAAGGAATCAGGGGGGACAATGTTGAAGCAGCTATATCTGCAAACCCCAACATGTCTAATATGTGCAGCAGGAGCTTTTCTCTCTGTTGGAAGGAAGGGACCAAGTCAAGAGGAAAATGCCACTGTAGAGAAGCTCAGAAATGTCTTTCTGATTTCAGAGGATTAAAGAACTGTGTCTTCCAGACAATGCTGATGAAAGGCCATATTCAAGCTGTCTAGCTACAGGATGCAACTTCAGTATCATAGCAGCTTTCCTTTACAGGCAGCTATGGCAGGAAAGCAGATTAATTAATGTCCTGAATTGCTTATCACTCTCTGTACTTCAACCACTATGATGGATAAGCATCCACAGAGGCACTGTGGCCTGAAACTTGGTCTGTTCATACTGCTTTCACATACAGAGTCATCAAAAGAAGAGTGAAACAGAAAGAATCAGACTTGAGATTGATGCATACTATAGTCCTACCTCACTTCAAGAGAAGGTACCTGATGCAGCAAACTGTGGAGTGGTGCTCTGGTACCTGTTGAACTGACTGAAGCACTGATACTGGTAATCAGAGGTGAGGAGATGGTGGGACACAAGGTTTCAGCCTTCCCTTACTCCTTTCCAGAACCTTCCTCTTGGTTCCTTTCTCCCAGCTTGGTCATACACTGAGGTCACGCTTGGACTTGTGTTCTATGTGGGCTCATCAGCAGCTTCTCAGCACAGCAGACTCCAAACCAGGAGCTAAGGAATCCCTACCATCCGTCCCTGTTTCAAGTCTTATTGCATCCCTGAAGCAGTGTTTTCAGCTCAGGGGTTGAGGCATAGGACAAAATACAAGGATGGGTGGGAAGTTTGGATTGTATGAGTGCAGTGAACCTTTGCTTTGACTTTCATGCTCGGCATCTACTGCCAAAAGGGATGAATAATGTTTTTGAGTGAGTTACAAACACAGCAAGTCCTTGAAGCAACAAGTTGCTTCCTGCTGACTGGTGAATGTTTTCAGAGTGACCCGCAGCTGGGCCCAGCACCCCTGGACTATGAGCTTTCAGCTGGTTAGAATCAAACTCAAGAGTGATATATCCATTTCCTATCCTTGCTTCAAGAGTGGGATCTCATCTCTCCAGATCTTTTTTTCAGTTGTGTGTGGGGGGGCAGTTAAGCATGTTGAACTGCTGTTTTCACAGACATGCACAGCCCAAGAGATTCTACCATGAGGATCACACAGACATATTGTTTAAGTCAGTAAATGAAGCAGTGAGAAATTATTAAAAGGATTAACTGCTGGTCCAAATATATGTCTGCTGGAGCAGCCAAAATACCTCTAGGTTCAGGAAGGAAAAATGTATTAGTTCATGCACTTCCTTTGTCTAGTCTACAACTTCATATGTGAAGGTCTTAGAGTTCATGGGAGAGTTAAATCAGTGTAGCAGCAAAATGAGGAGTTCCTGTAGCAAACCCTGGGAGAAAAAGAAGGGAAGGGAAGGGAAAAGGAGAAGAGAAGAGAAGAGAAGAGAAGAGAAGAGAAGAGAAGAGAAGAGAAGAGAAGAGAAGAGAAGAGAAGAGAAGAGAAGAGAAGAGAAGAGAAGAGAAGAGAAGAGAAGAGAAGAGAAGAAGAGAAGAAGGAAAAAGGAAAGGATATATATATTTATTCAGGGACTTGCCCCCTAGCCCAGAAATATTCCTCCAAACTATTTGACTAATCAGTCAATCCTTATTTCTTCTTATTTCTTCTTCTTTTACATGATATAAACCCAAGAGTGCAATTTATTCAAGTTTCTGCATTGGTTACTGCCAGAATAAAGAGACATAAGAGCTACTCAGTTACTTGACTACAGTGGAATCTAGTAGGGGGATCAGTGGGAAGGACTTTAGATTTCATCTTGGCATGGCAGGAGGTGCTACAGTTGTCTTGGTATTCTTTTCAGCCATTTTTTATCATTTTGTGCCAAGTTTTCTCTGAATTTCAACTGGTCCTAGTGATTCTGTTATTCTCACTTGATATAATCTAGGCTGAGGCAGTTTCTTTTCTGAGTAAAGACTCTTTTGAGATAACCACAATGATATAAATACAGCAGCAATTTATTATCCTCAATACCTAACGCATAGATGTCCCACTGTACACTTTGTTTGGAGTTTGTTCACACCGTGCCTATGCACCACTTGCTTCTAACACACTTGTTGATTCTGGATTTGGATTCACAACTTTCAAGTGATCTGCTGTCTTTGCAGCATTGTTCACTTTTCTTCAATAGCCCTTTGATACCCTGTGGATTTATTTTCTAGATATAAATCAAGCTTATTCTGGAGTTCTTTTAAGTGAGCTAATTGTAAGTGGGGAGAAAAATGAGCAGACCTAGAAGTGCAAGGAAAAACCTCTTGCTGAATATTCAGAAGTCCTGTGTGACTTTATGCCAAAGTTCTGGTTATCTAAACCCATGACCATTAACCTGCTCGTGACAGAAACCGAGGGCACATATTCCGCATGCATCAGAATTAAGGAGCAGCTGCCATGAAGATGGACTCTATTAGATTTAACAGAATCACAGAATTGCAGGGTTTGGAAGGGGTCTCTGGAGATCAAGTCCACTCCCACTGCTAAAGCAGGATCCCTAGAGTAGGTTTCACAGGAAAGCATCCAGATGGGTCCTGAATATCTCCAAAGAGGAAAACTCCACAGACTCCTTTTCTTCTACTTCCTTGGAGATAATATCCAGAGTAAGCTGTTCTATCACCTTCCTGGGGACAGAGGTGAGGCTGACTGGCCTGTACTTTTCCAGCTCCTCCTTCTTGCCCTTTCTGAAGACTGGATTGACACTGGCTTTCCTCCAGTCCTCATGCACCTCTCCCATCCTCCATGACCTTTTAATGACGATACAGAGCGACTTGGCAGTCACTTAACTTGGTTTGTGCAGAGTTGTTTTCCAGCTTGTGTGGCGTTTTTATCTCCAAATAATGTGATGTCTACGTCTATCAGAGTTATTTGTATTACTGCTATTAATTGCAGGTACTTGTTTTTAACTGTCTGCTGGGATGCAGCAATTTCTGTGTGACATGAGATTGTGACAGCTATGAGAAGATGGAAGAGAAAAGGTTCCAGATATTAGGAGAAGACAGTGGGATTAATCCTTGTCCTTCTGAAGTCTGCTTATTACTTATTTCAAACGGTTTGGTGTTCACACAGGCCTCCCTTCAGGCCCAGAGGACCTTTCTGTAGCTACAAATGCTCATTTGTCAGTACCCTGTCATATCAGAATCCCTGGGTGTCCAGAGAGAGACTTTGCAAGACAATAATTGTTTGAAAATTCCCAAGTAATGACATTTGTAATCAGCTCTTTATCCTGAAAAAAATAAACTGTTTAATTAAAGGAAGAATTGACTTAAAATGATAAAGATGAAATGACTCTTCAGCAGCTATGCAGGCTATAATTTGTCAGTCAGTTCAGCCTGGTTCAACGAACCATTCTGCATTCAGTGCTTCTGAGCATTTATCACAACTTTGCAGCATTTCCTAGCTAGTGCCATGCAGAAGTTTAGAATAATAATTAGGAATACCTTAGGCTCTATTTTCTGCTCACACTGCTCACACTCAGAGAGAGAATGTGAGAGGAAGAAGACAAACTTGAGCATTCTAATTTATCTTTGAATGATGCTGTTTGAAAATTTGCTTAATCTTATCAGGCTGGCAGGAGTGCCTGCTGTATGTGTGTGCATTCACCTTCACAATTACAGGAAACACCCGGATTCATGGAAACTGTGACAAGAGCAGCCCAGAAATGTTCACTGGCTGAGCAGGCCATCAAAATCCACCCCACAATTCCTCTCTGCCTGGCTTTTTACATCCACCTCCAAATGCAGGCAGGATTTAAAGATGATCCTTACTCTCTACTGATAGTGGGGGGAAATTTATAACTTTATCTGACTTCTGGGTTCATCTGCAGGAGCACCACCTGTGTGCCACCCCTTGCCTGCATCTTGAGGACTCCTATTTTATGGTCCAAAATCCAGATTCCTATGTGCCTGAAATGTGGTGAAAGAAGAGACGGTTTTGTAGGGCAAAGAGGTTTTATTAGATTGTTTTATCTAGACCAAAAAATATTGACAAATTGTGAAATACGTGGGTCCCTCTTCAGGGCCATGTGCCCAGAAAAATGATGCTTATTTCCAGATTTAGCAGCCACTACATCTCAGAAGTCTGCCTATCACTGGCTGGGACAACCAACACATGTTGGCAAATTAATGTGTCTTGATAACTGGGGAGGTGCCTGTGTGCAACCTTGGCAGACAGTGGGAATTCAAGAGAGCAGGGACCTTGGCAAAAGCATGCTGTGGGAAATGGGGAGCAACTGTACTCATTGCTTTGAAGGAACCTGGAAGAATGGACTGTTGCTGTCATATTTTGACACTCCTGATTCTGGAGGGATCTGGGAACCCTGAAGATCTGAGGGAAAGAGGGGGAGGTGAAGAGGAAAGAAGAAAATTATGCTTTTTAAAATATCCATCAGAGGGTTGGTTTGTGTTTTGAACGTGACTCAGTGTAGGTTGTCATCAGTAACTGACTATATTTGAATAGATACAAGTGACAACCCTTTTCCCAGACTTTTTTTTTTCCCCACATATTTTGGTATGTGGAAAAAAAAAAAAAGAAGTTTATTGCATTCTAAGCTACATCTGCAGATGATGTGCACCCCTTGGCTCTGGTTGGGGCTCAAAGTAAAGTACCACAAAATACCCACTGTTGCTAGCACATTCTGCCCTGCATTACTAAGAAGCCCTGTTTGCTCTTAGCGGATTTGTATCCCAGCTCCTTTCCCTACTGTTTTCGTATGAACTTTTTTGGATGACATGCCAAACCCTCTGAGGTTTGCCAGTTTCTGATTATAGGCTGGTTCTTGGGAGCGGGAAAAGGCCATAGTACCAATTCTCATCCTGCCCCAAATGTGGACTGCAACCCAGGACCACTGAGGTCAGCAGATCAGTAGCAGTGGATGACAGAGGGAGCCTGAAACCACAATAACTGCTCTGGAGCCCTTGGAAGGTAGTAGAGTTCATTGCTGTTACACTTCCCGTAAGCAAGGAATTTGGATCTAGATCCACAAAGGCATTTGGGTTCCTGATTTTTAGTGGTTTCCTAGCTATGCTGCAAGTTAGAAGGGGAGTCCTTAAATAATTTGTGGCCACAGATGCAATGACTCAGGGCATTCAGATCTACCTAACATTATCTATGTTAATACTGTATTACTGAAGTCCTCACTGGTAGTTGAGCTCCTTGAAATAGAGAGACATACAGGCTGGGATTTATCTGGCCAAGCAATGGTACTTATAGTGTGAGTTGGAGGTTAAGGAAATTGAACAGTCAGTAGAGTCAATAAAGAGTGGGGCATCATGAAATAGTTGCCTACAAATGATCTTCTAAGGAAAGCCTCTTTTTCTTCATTGGCTGCAAAGAGAGTTGATGTGATCAATATCTAAATTTAGATGTGACATCTAGAATGGGACGCAAGGTCTCTTTCACTGTTATAATCACATGGAGTCAGGACAGCTTGGACAGGAAAGTGAAATGCAGATGCAATTAATTTTTGTTTGCTTAGATGCTTATAAGTATCAGCTATGTTGCCAGTCAAGTTTGTCATCCATGCTTTCTCCCAGCATTGAATGGCTACATATTCACATCTGGGACAATCTGATCTTCTTTAAACTGTTTTAGAAACCTAATTCTCCAGGGGCAGCAAATTGGCACACTTCACCTGAGCTCAGTAATGTTTCAGGCATGTTTGCTGAATTTTGCTTTATGGAACACAAGAGGCTTTTCACTTTCTGAGATGTACAGGAATAAAAAAATGAGCCCTCAGTCTTTGCATATTCAGTTCAGATGTTGTCAGAGCAGATGGTGAGAGAACATCTTCTCTTCATCCCCTTCATGTGCACTCATGCAATTTTGCTCAAGAGGCCTTGATCCCCACCCAGCTCTGCGGCCATTCTTGCAGTACACATGCTAGATAATAGCACATTTTCTTTTCTCACATCAAGTATTGGGTGTGTTTCTATCCCCTAGATAAACTTTATAGTGTTTCTATTTCCCTTTCCCCCATGGTACTGATTATCCCAGAAATAGATAGAAGCTGGAAAGCTCTGTTCTGGGCCTGAACTATTCCTGTGTTGCATCTGGCATTGTGACTGGATCCATTTTGAGCTTGTGATAGTTTAACATTTTCCCTCATGCCAAGACTCTTCTGTTTTTAAGGGTTTTTTTCCCCCTCCATGAATTGTATAGATTTTTTTTTGTCTAGTGTTCCCTGTTTGAATCTTCTTTTCATTATCTTTTCACTTCTCCCTCTCATTGGCCCTCTTCTTCTTGAACTTCTGCTAGGTCACTCACTCTGGTCTCACTGCACTGAGCTGAGATTCCTGGAGGTGTAACACAGCATCAATGGGGAACAATATTCTTCAGAGACAGAAAGAAAAGCTGTCTTTAAGTTTGCCCTGCCTGAAGAGAAGCTTAAACCTTGGATGAGGTACTCATATGTTTATTACATGTGATCTCAGCACCCAGGAGTTATTCAGGAAGAATGTGAAACATTTGCAGTATCAGGAGAAACACTGAGTTAATACAGAAAGTTTTGGTGTCCTTCTGTGAAGAGCAATGGTTCAATTTTAGTTCTTTTACTCAGACAAATATGAAATGTCTCTCCCAGGCTGTGTTTGAAGTTGTAGATGGTAACTGACTTTGACCTGTGTGAATCGTGAGCAGAAAGACTTCTTGTCTGGCATGTGGACAGCAATAAATAGATATTCTCGTTAAATGAAGATGAGACAAGAAAAACATGGAAAATGATATGTCATGGCACATGGGAAAGGAAACTGGTATTCACAGAATCACAGGATGGCCAAGGTTGGAAGGGACCTCTGGATACTATCTTGTCCACACCAATGTTCAATGAGGTCTTTCTGTTTGCCTCTCTAAAGGAACGACAGTGAGCAAAAAGCTTCTGTCTGAGGCAAAGGCACTGACTCTTCTGGACATCTAACAACAACACAAACGTGTGGCTTGCAACCCTTGGAAGTGGTCAGACTGCCCCAGATTTTCATCTTGAGATATCTGTAAGGCAAAGAAGGTTAAGAAGGAATGGGCTCCTTCCTCAGGAGGGTGGTCCACAAATAATATCTAGAGCATCTTGCCAGTTACGAGCAAATCCTTGCTTTTGTGTGAATGATTTGAGATATCTGAGTTTTCCCAGTTGATGCTTAGGTCCTCGGAGTGCTGTGCCTCTCCTCTCACTTAATCCCATGGGAAGATAGCTTCAATGTCCAAGGAGACTGCTACTTTGGAGTTTCCATAGGTATGAATTTGAGGCATCTCCTACCAAGGGAGGTAGCATGTCTTCGATGGTTTGGTTTGATTCATGATTAGCTTTTTCATATCCTTGAGATGCTATTATTTCAACACTATTGTGAAATCCTGGGGTCATGACAAGAAATAATTGGCTGTATGGAAATAAGAATGAATTATCTCTGTAGATGACAGGGCCATCCAGCATCATAGTCAAAACACACTGAAGACTAGATAAACAAGTGCTATGGGAAGGACACAAACTGTTATGTTTCAGGGCAAAACCATTGTGGTTCAGGAAGTAAGTCTCCTTTCAGGCCATTTAAGCTGTAACTGATGGCTGCAACTGGAGCTGGACCCTGTCAGAATCAATAGCCCACTGCAGAAGCACCTCTGTTTGTTTGTTACTTCCAAGTTTTGCAATTAATTCACTGGAAGAAACAAACTTTTGTTTTGTTCTTGCAAATTTGACCACCTCTCTACTTCTTGTATTCCCATACTTTATATTCTTCTTGGCACTTATTGCTTGTCTTCAGTCAATGTGTTTCTGTTTTCCAAGCCTGTAAGCCATGATCTGGAGGCACAGTCACATTTACATCCCTTTGCAGATGTCCTGTTTCTAGCACTGTCAGTCCTTGGGGTTTATTTTTTGCTCTCTTTATGCTCAGGGTCAGACACTGCTCTGTGTGTCTTTGTGATTCTAATCTTTTTTCATACAGTTTGAGGAGCAATGAACTTGAAAAACAAGATCCCTTTCTCTGGGAGAGAAAGCACCTGAATTTCGGCCTCTCTTTACCACCCACTAAGGATGTGTGTGACAGTTTAGAGAGAGCTGAGTGCAGCGTATTTGTTGTTGTAGTGCCCTTTGTTGTTCCCATGTAGTTTCCATTTCTGCAAACACCATCTGTTTGTAGGGATTTTTTTCTGTGTGCGCCGTCATTGCAGGCTTCAGGAAATGCCATCTTGCCAGGTGGCATCTCTGTTTGCTACTGCTCCAGCAACTCTAGAAGCAGGTGCAGTTTTATGGCACAATGTAGCTTTGTGCCAACCCATTACAAGTCATGGCCCATTCAGGGACTTGGATGAGGTTATTGCTTTAACTCAGCTCCATTGGAGACATGGGCACTGCATCTGAAACGCCAATGGCAGCTGACTTCTCACTTTGATTTATGCTAACCTTAGAGCTGTTGGTAATTGCATGCATGTTCTTGTATTCAGGAAGTTTATGCAGTAGCTAAGGAGAAACATGCAACTTTGGGAGGATGAATTATTCATTTTGGTGAGCATCTCAGACACTTTGGAGCATATGAAAAAGCCTGCCTGTGAGCTCCTTGTGACAATGGACAGGCTGGTGGTAGAAGAATTGATAATGGTGCAGCTCTGCTCTCCAAGTATTTCTGAACTGATCTGTGGTATTTCATTGGCCAAAATAAAACATGCAGAGCAGTGGTTTTGTGTGGTGTGATTCTGCGGCTCATTATAAAAGTGAATGACCAGCAGGGGCTTGTCTTCTCTGTATTCCTCACAAGTAGTGTAAGGGGGAAGTGGTCAACACACATTTTCACTTGTCAGCTTCATCTACCTCCTTCAAGAAAGCCCAAAGACCTATATCAAAAACTACCAAAAATTCATCTCATACTGAAGCCACTACTATGAATGTCCAGAAGATGTCACATAGCTGTTTTTAACATGGAAATCTCTGTTCTGGTCTAGGCAGTGAACTTCCAAGCTACCAGGCATTTTATGTTATATATAACATTACTTCAGCTTAGACTCTCCAATTTCCTTAAACTCTTGTTGGCTGTTTTTATTTTCATGTGTTGCAAGGAAACAGTTGCATACAGTGAGGTGATGAGCGAAGGTGGGTATTGCTGGCTTCAGTGCGAGGTGATGTATTACATGTCACTGGGGAACAATATCCTCTTTTCTAGTGCTGCTCAAATTCATAAACCACCACTTTAAAATGAACTGAGGGAGAAGTTGGTGTTGTGTTTGCACCTTGTCCTTGCTTGCATGGACTGTCAGGGCATCTTGTACCTGCTTTGCTCCTACCACTCAGGTGCTGACACGTACTGCAGTTCCTTGCTTGGTTCCTTGTCAGCAAAAATAAACATGGAATTTATTACAGACTTTTAACATCTTTGCTTACAGCTTCTCTATGGTTCAATTCTATGGCTCTCTAAATATCTTCATGCAAATTATTGCACCTCAGCACCTTCCCCACATTGCCACAACTGTCCTTTTCAGTGCAATTCATCATAATAATAGAGATAATTTGATGCATTTTTTTAAATTTTAATTTCATCGAATTAAAAAAGGATGAGCCTGGAAACACTATGGAAAAGACTGTCATTGTGAGCAATTTGTTTCTTCAAAATGAATGCCAAATTAGAAGGATTGACCGAATATCAGTTCCTCTTTCTGAGTCTGATCTAGATCTCCCCAAAGGTTCTGAAATCTTTGCCCTTCTCCCAGGAGACTTTGTCTTACACTTTTTTCACATTCATTTCTCCAAAGTAATGATGTACATGTTGGTATACATACATGCAGTTGAATGTGTTGTGTGTAGAACTGTAATGCTACTAATTAAAATTCAACAATTATTTTAAACTAAGTGTGAAAAAAAAACCAACAAAAAACAAACAAACAAACAAAAAAAAACAACAAAAAAACAACCACCAAAACACCAATCGTGATCATTCCCTGCACCTACCTATCTTTTCTTCTTTTCATCACATGGCAAATTTCAAACCTTTTCTGAAAGGAGAAAGATCTCCAATATAATGAAGTTTCTGCTAGTTCTATGAAACTTTGCAGCTGGGTAGAGGATGGAGATGCAGGTAAATGTCCCAAAAAGGAGGAGAAGTAGTTGGAATATCTCTGTTCTGTTTGTCAGTATGTTATGCTTGTTGGCCAGTTTATAAGCACATGGGACAAACCATGAAGTTGCTTTTCTGATAGGACAGAACAGAAGGGGGGATTCAGGATGATTGCAGGGGGTTGGTGTTAGTCAAAGGGTGCATGTTGAGGTGAAACCACATTTCCTCAGTCTCACTTGTGGAGCTGCTTGCTTAACGTGGGCTAAAGAATGCATTTTTCCCCTTGCCTTGTGCACAAAATCTGAAATGTTTTGTCTTGAATTGACTTGAAACATTTAGCCTGAAGCAGATATCCGGAGCATAACATTTCAGCCCACACAGTTAAAGTCTGGCAAAATAGGAAGTGATTGAAAGTAGGGTCTGTTCCAGGATCATTCAGGAGGAGACTGAACTGAGTGGGACAAACTGCTACTCGTTTTACCCCACTTCTGCAAAATATCATTGAAAATGCTGGCTGTTACAGCCATCCTCCTGACAGGTATAACTGAATTCAAGGAATAGAAGATATTTCTCAAGAAAAAAGCTGTACTGAGCTCTTCAGAAACCCAAGGCTACTGTGTGAGGTGCAGAAGAAACACAAAGCTACTTCACCAGCAGCAATAGGAAACTCAGGGTCAGGATATCATTTTTGCTGAACTGTGTGTGTAAAAACAAATGTGCCAGTAATGCCAAAGAAGGGGAGAAGAGGTGGCAGCAGAAAGCCCAGAGTGGCCACAAGTCAGCTCTGAGCATAACACCATCTGACCACTGAGAGGGTGCTTTGGGTATAGAATTGACCAGAAAAAGAGACCAAGAAGACAGGGAGAAGCTCCTCCTTTCTCTTTGTTTCTCACTGTGCCCAGAGCAAAATGGGAACATGGACTTTCTCCACAGATAAACAGGACTACATCAAAAACAATCAATTTAGTTAACAACTTTTGTAATGGGAACATTCCTTGTGGTCCTAAATATCAGCTCCGTGTTGTGGTTAAATTATATTGCACTACATTTAGATATATATCAATTGGATATAAGGAAAAAGACTTTTACAGTAAGGATGGTGAGGCACTGGCACAGGTTGCCCAGAGAGGCTGTAGATACCCTGTCCATGGAGTCACTCAGGTCAGGCTGGATGGGACTCTGAGCAGCTGGTGAAGCTGTAGGTGTCCCTGCTCATTGCAGGGGAGTTGGACTCAAAGGTCTTCGAAGGTCCTTCCAACTCAAATGATTCCATGATTCTGTGATATATGAAAGATATATATCAATGCTGAACACAGAAGAATCCAATCTGGACTAAGTGCCATTTTATAGGTTTTTTTTTTTTTCTTAATAATTCTACTTAAATTTGAGCTTGTTCTCATATGACATCTGGGTGAGATACCTACGATGAAAAGTAGATGCATGGAGCATAGATATTTCCACTTGAGCTGCCCTCTGTAGCTACCTCTTCTATTTATAAGTATATTTTTATATCTAGAGTATAATTCTGCACATCTTAAAATAGGCTGCTAAAGTAGGTCAGAAAAAGCCATCTTTTGAAGAGCATGAGGGTGGTCAGATCTACCTTGTATGCATCTGAAATTAGGTGAAATGAATTCCTCCCCCTCTGATCTCCAGGTATGCAGTGCCTAAAGCCTGCATGGGAGTGGGTGGTCCTATCTATCAGGTCTCGGGCAGGATGACAGGACTCTATGGAAGTGGTTTCCACGAGCTGTCTGTGTTGTTTCCTTTGCAGACAAATGTTAGCTTTTCATACCTTGGACGGTGGTGGGACACTCCAGCCCTGACCCTGCATGCTTGTCTTTCTTCAGATGTGTGATGTGCCTCATTTCTGCTGCATTTTGGCAATCCAGCTGCTGACCCTGGGCACTGTTTTGCTATTTTTGATGACTGGTGCCACTGGGTTTGAAATGCTGTCCATAAACCTAGCTCTAGCAAACCTGCAAAGGAAGGAGGGTGGTGTGGTGAAAGCACCCCACTGGGTGGCAGGAGATCTGAGCTCAGCTCTTCTCTCTGCCACAAAAAAAAATATTGCAGTTGATCTTGGGCACATTTCTTACACTATTTGTTCCACCACAGCTTCCCCATCTGTAAAATGCGAATGATTTTTACCTACCTGGCTGAAAACTGAGAACCTCATAACTGGAACTCGAGGAACCTAAAGGGAAGCTCTGGTCTGGATTTGCTCATGACAAAGCATCTACTAACATATTTTCAGCCAGTGCCTGGCAGAACAGAAGTGTTCAAATTTCCGTTTAAATAAGCTCTTTCATCAGATGAAAGAACACACCAGGATCTGGTCAGCAGTATGCTCTGCAGAATGGCCCCTGAAAAGGGAGCTCAGACCAAGGAATTAATAGCTTACAGGTAGTGAGTGCAGAGCTGCACCAAAACAAAGTCATTATCTGAGGACTGACTCAGAGAGCCCCTCTTTTCTGAGCAATCACAGTTATCAGCCACTGGTCACATCTCCAGTGGGAGGACAAGGAGAAAGAGGCTGTCCCACTGTGCTCCACTGCTGGATATTGAACAATAACCTATGCCATAAAGCTTTTGACTTGAAATGGCATGAATTAAAGGCTTTGGTCAGGTTGGCCTTGGAATTATTTAGGATGAAAATGATTCCTTTTAGCCCTCAAGAGGGTCCAATTTAAGCTGTTTAGCTGAGCAGTGTGGAAAATGCTGCAGTTGAGTTATTTTGTGGTCGAACTGAAGAGCAGACACAATTTACCGATCCTGCTAGATCCATAACCTCACATCCTCTCTGAAACACCGTACTTATTACACTTTCTATCGTGTGTCATTGTGGCCACCAGTGATGAAAATCCAGCCTCCTTTATCCATCACGTTTCTTGGCTTCCATGTTGCTTAGATGTCTTGTATGTTCCTCAGTACATTCACTGCAGGGCAACACACGTTCATTGGAGGGCTTGTGCTCCTCTCAGAAATGTGTATGTTTTGAGGCAGAAGGACAGGAAACGCTTTTGTTAGATGTCAATGGCCTTAAGAGTTTATTAGGATAAATGTAGCCACAAACACTCTTGTGAAAATAAAACACTTCTAAGAGACTGATTGCTTATTCTTTTAACCCTAAACTATTTTAGGCTGGCTGCAGCAGTGTATTGTTTTACTTCTGCAGTTTGCTGCAATTAGGCAGTCTCTTTGCCCGTCCTGTCAGACAAATGGTGTCCACTATCAGCACAGGAAGTGGCTGATTTGTGCCTCCAAAACCAGAGGCTGATTTTTTTGTTCAGACCTATTTAATCAGTGTGGCTCCTCTGAAGGGATGCAGATCCCACTACATCACCACTGAACTGTGTTGATCTCATGAACGCTAATTTACTTGTGATTAAAATCTACAATGAAGTTTACTGTGATTCTCACCTGCTATGAAGTGATGCAGAGTATGAATGCATGAGCTTTATATCAGCTGACCTGATGACTTAAATTTTGGACCATCAGTAATATAGACAAAGGAAAGCATGAGTTTTGGTGGTTCTCTGGAATGAAAAGTTTTTCTCTTCACAGCATCCCCACTCTTCACAGCTTCCCTGAGGAGCTGTGAATGTACATGGAAGAGCAAAGAGAAAAAATTAGATCAGGAAAATTCAGGACAGCTGCTAGTAAAGTGAGGTGTTAATCTTTTCCCTTGAGGACGTAGTGATCATTTACCAGCAACATGTGTTCAGAAGAGATGGAAACAGTGAAAGAATAGAAAGGACAGCTTGGTTCAATGGGCACTGTCTTCATTTGGTTTTAAAATAAAGAAGCTCTGGGGAAAATGAACAAATCATGGATCCCTTTTCAGCAGAAAATAACCCTGTTAGGGGATTCTGAGGCTCAACTGCCAGTGCTGATTGCTTTCCTGAAGGCATAAAGCCCCCTGCTTGGAGCAGCTGCCCTGATTGACACGATGAGACTTCTGATGCCATACCCAAATGAAAGCAAAGGTTCCGTGATAGAGAATTTTATACAAAGACCGCATGAAAGATAGCAGAGGTATAATTCTGCCCCAGCAGGCAATGAGCGTGGATGATCTTGGAGGCATTTTCCATTCCTCTCTTCCTTGTTTTGCACCAGAGAGATTAGGTTCCAAAGCGGTCAGTGTTTATCTAAACTCTTTTAGTCTGGAAAAAAAGGCAGAAATCATCTGGAAGGAGAGAGTTCTCGTAAGTCTTCCTGCCCACCCTTGTACTGGCAGTCAGAAACACTGTGGGGCCAGCATTGTTTGTGATGTTTCTTTGCTCCCACTTCTGGCACAACTCCTCGGAAGAACAGAACTACACAAACAAACAAATGAAAAATAAAGGAAGCCCTAGTAATGAGGTGCTTCAAAATCAGTCTGGATGTCTGCAGAAATGTCTGCTGGAAGTGCTTTGTCCTTGGTGTTTGGAGCTAGATCCCAGCTATGGATGCTGCTAGTACAGTGTCCACAGCTGTTTCCCCTGGTTAGCTGAAGCGATGTTTCTTATTAGGAACGTTTTTCTGGTCCAGAATTGCTTGTTGTATCTTTTTCTTCCTGTGTGTTAAATAAATTTAGAGAGTTAGAGTTTTCATTCAGCTGTAGAACAAAAACAAATTTAAAACTACTTGCAAAAGATGGACTTGTTTACTGATACAGTCACAGCACATCCCCTCAAGTGGAGCCCATACCAGTGTCCATTCCCGTAATGTCAGCATGGCTATTGTGAAGGAAATGGTTCTTGCCCAACCATGAGGAGACATACACATGTAGAAGTTTCTAAACAATCACTTAATATGGTCATCCCATTCTTCAGTCTCCTGAAAATAAACATGAAATTTCCCATTTGGACTGCTGGAGAATCTTTGAATGTATGGTTGTGTGTTAACTAGTGTCGATGGAATTAGAATTTAGCAGTCTCTCCTGGAATAAAAATCATGCTATAATTATCACGGATCTAAGCAAGCACTCCCATCGATCAAGTCTTTATTTAGTACAGGTTTGAGGGACAACAGCTCTATCTCTGGTTCTTCCAAAGCTGGTCTCCTCTACAAAACAGTACTGCTACTATTTACAGTGGTTTGAACAAACTGGGAGTGCCTGTACTGGTGTTGTCTCCATCCTGGCAAGGGGAACCTTTCTGCCTCAATCACTAATCACACTTTTTTCAAGAACTATAGTTTGGTGTCCTGGGAAATTGTCTGCTAGTTGTCAGAAATGATGGCTTGTGTCAGCAGCCATTACTTCTCTGCAACCAAGGACGTGCCAGACCTAAAAAGCTGACTTACACATCAGCTCTGCTAGAGAAGTTGTTCCTTTTTGGGAAGGCTTACTTCATAGAAATGTAAATTTAGATGATGTTTAAAACAACCAAGCCTTCGTCTTGGTTTGGACCTTTGATCTCAGTGGTGTATCATGACAATAGCAATGTTCTCAGAGGAATGGAGCTGTGAGCAAGCAATGGTCACACTGGTTGGATAGATGCCAGGGAACAGCTGACAGGGATGACGTACCACAATAGAAGAGTTGGGACACTCAGAAAATGTTTTTTTTTCTCTTTGGAAAGATCTATGGAAGGAGAAAGTGGGTCTTATTGATAAAGTATTGGCCCGGGACAAAGAGCTGGGTTAAATACTATTGCTGGCACAGACTTCGGGTGTGCATCCAAGAATAAGTCATGGGACCTTCTGCCCTGGTTCTCAGCCCATAAAATGGAGACGTGGAGGAGGATAATTACAGCCTCTTTCCTTTATCCTTGCTTTGTATGTGTCAGACCAAAAATCTTGGGGGAAGGGGCTGCACCAGAAACAGTAGAGGCTTGTTCCCTTTTCAGGCCTCTGAGCATTACCGTGCAACAGACACAGGTTGTGCTATCGGAAGGTCTCTTTCAAGGTTATGTGATTGGGACAAGTGTTTAATTCTAGGCTTTAGAAATAGAAAATGAAAAGACCCAACTGTTTCAAAGATCAAATTGTCCACCTGTTCTGGGCAGGCTCCTAGGCTCATTTAGTTGTGCATACTGTAACATTTTACTTTGCACAGAGCCTGAGATGTGAATTCAATGGCAATTTGGAGACTACAGTGATAACTTAATTGGCAAATCTTTAAAGGGAGAAGTTTGGGCTCAGCACAATCTAACCTTTCTTCTGGGACTGTATTTCATTTTAAAGTTTTAGTTTAAGTCACTTTGTCAAGGACTTTGCTTTCATCAGAAATGGTCTCACAACTGGGAAGATAACCTATACTTTGTAAAATGAGAAATTTGGAGAAGATGATTCCTGATTCTCAGCTCTATATTTCATTTTGATTTTGTGTGTTTTGTTTTGTTAGAATAGGTGCATTAAAGTAGAGAGAAAAAACAAATTCGCCCATTTATTTCCATGCTATTTCAGCAGGAAAAAGTATTAATTTTTTTATTTAGTCACCAAATTGAAACACTTCAAGTATTGTGAAAGCTTCTTTGTTTAAATTTTGATACGGAAAGCTTTCTCAAAAGAGGGCTTCATTTTTTCTTAAAAAAAAAAAAATTCCCATTTTTGACATAAGGTCATTCTTGGGTAGAAAACTTTGGGGTAAAATATTTTTAGCTGGTTGCTGTAATGATCTTTCTTGCCTGCATTTGTTGGCTTGTAGATTGCATGGGCTATGAAACCATAAAGAGTATGAGTTACTCTAAATCACTTCTGTGAGATGTCCATATATATTTCACTAACAGTTATTTTAGAAATACTGACAATAGGCATGGAATATGTTATTGCTTACACTTCATTTCAGTCTGCTTCTGAAGGTATCCTTTTGAAGACTTGGTGGTGGATTGTAAAGAAGAGAATTGTGCAGAAGAAAAAAAAAGGATAAAGACACGTAACAAAATCTAAGAAAAATCCAGAAATGTGTGTTTTTCCTTACCTACAATCAATGTACAAAGGCTAATAATGCCACTGCAAATGGCTGGTAAAGTTTAATATCATTTTGTTTTCCTTTCAAACTATTACGGTGTTGTGCTAAGCAGAATTCCTGGGGCTGAAGGAAAACTCAGGTACTCCAAACAAATACTGTTTGAAGTGAATGGTTTTTGGCAAGGTGTTTCATGGTATGCATTGAATAATTCCATCCAAGATATTTTGATACCTTGTTTTAGGAAAAAAAAGCTGAGGATTCAAAGTAAAATGAGACTGCGGGGGAAAGAAAACTAATTTGATTTCTTGGAATATCCCTCAGAATGTTTCAAATCTTGCAGAAATTTATGGGTAGCCAGAAGTATCAACTGAAGACCTCAGTATTCACCAATATGTTACTGAAAATGAACATTAGAGAATATTTCCATTTTATGTTGGTTTATACAACAATTTTAGGATCTACTGAGGTCAGGTTCAGACTAGCTCCTTAGGAATGTCACTCTTTAAACTCACCCCAAAATTCTCATTGTCCATTGTGTTTTAAAAGGTCCACTCAAGTTAAATTCCCTGTGGTGAAGAAATCCCTAATTTTGGCATCAGGATAACAACAAAGGCATTTCCAAACAATAGCCAAATCTTGAATTCTAGAGATATCAGGACATATGTGTCCCAGTGCAACCTAGAGTTGATGAGATGTTTCTACTTTTTCTAAGTTTTTATAAGGCTGGTGAGATACCGGCACAGGTTGCTCAGGGATGTGGTGGATGCTCCATCCCTGGAGATACTCAAGGTCAGCCTGGGCAGGGCTCTGAGCAGCTGATGGAGCAGTAGGTGTCCCTGTTCATCCCAGGAGAGGTGGACTAGATGACTTTGGAAGGTCCCTTCCAATGCAAATGCTTCCATGATTCTATGAAATTCTGTATGAGAATTTCAAGGCAGATATTACCCCTCATTGTGGATTTCAGTCTCTGAGTGGTGCTTAGAGATTGAAAAAAGTTGAAAAAAATAACTATTTCTTCCAGTTCCCTGGTTCAGAGATTCTTTTTTAAAGGGCTGTAGAAGCCCTGTGTAATCAAAGTGACTGGCATGACTAGGGGACTATTCTCCTCCAACCATGAGCTGCATACACTCATGGGACAGAAGAGAAACTTGGTTACAGACGTGAGAGAGGTATACAGTCCTGTCCATCTGCTTCTAGGATGTGTTAAAACTCATCCTAAATAACCACAAATTAATCCAGATGGATTGTCTCCTAAGATGCTTGGTTTGCTCCTCTGGCTGGGACAGTCTACAGGTGGACATCCCCTGCTCAATGGAATGCAACCCAGCTTAGCAGATTTTGTTTCAGTGACTTGCTCCTACATGAGTTACGGAACCCTTAACCTGCTTTCTTACTCTAGCCTTGGGGTGACTGTTTCATTGGCAAAAGCAGTGGCCACTGATGCTCCAAGGTTAATCTGCCAGCTGTAGAAAACTTCCTCTGTGCCTTGTCCACTGATAGGATGTGAAGGGTTGTTAGGTCCCTATTTGGGTCTGGAGAGATGTTAGGTCTTGGATGTTTGGAACTGTCATCAGCATCATTCAACTCCATGCCTGTAGGAATGGGGTCCAACCTGACGGACCATTGGCTGCAGCAGAAGCACCTCTCGACCAGGCACAAAGTCTGCATAAAAGCCTCCTGTATTCACATCATGCCAGGACTGAGACAAGGCCTTGAAAAATGATGCAGCCGGCATGAAGACAGCAGGGGGAGGCTTCTGAAAACCTTTCTGGAAAGCTGAAAACAGGAAATGTTTAATCAATCTCTGAGAGAGAGAAAAAAAAAAACTAAAATAAAAAATAAAAAACCCAACTCTGTGCAGCCAGGATGTTTGTGAAATCCCTGCTCCGTTTATTATGATGCTGAGATTCAGCTGGCTGTTTTATTAAAGACAGCTGGGACACATTACTTGCGCATTAACACTGAGCCAGTTTTCATTTTAAAACTTACCCGTTGCTGGGAGCTTTCCTTAATGTGTTCCTGCTGCTGCCAGCTCCATAATCCACACCAGCGGTCGTGGGGGAAGATCACCTCGCTTTACCATACTTCTTATTTCCGGAGAAAGGCCTCATAAAAGCCAGGCTGGCTGTGCGGGAGCAGGATGGCCTCACTCCTTGCTGTGGATCCAAGGTGGAGCAAGGCTTGCTGGAGTGAGAGGTCGGCTGTGCATCCGCCAAAAGGACATCTGCTCATAAGGCAAAACCCTTAACACTCATATGCAACTCTCTCTTAATTGCTTTCCAGGGACATATTAGAGCTTTTTGCAATGTAAACTGTGTTTCAGTACATCACAAATCATTGCATGATGGCTCCAGGGTCGATTGCTGCAGAGACTGGCAAGCCCCACTCTGAAAGCCAGTGGGGATGAGCTGGTAAAAATTTGCCCATGAAGTGCATCAAGAGGGATTTCTTGGGGTTTGGCGATAATTGTCTGTGTCCATGTCCCCCAAGAGCTTGTTCTTCTCAGGGATCTGGAAAACAACTGCAATCCTTCACCCAGAATCTGCCCTCCATATAAATACTCAGGTGTGAATGAAAGGAGGTCAGTGTGTCTCTTGTGCCCTCACCCTGAAGTCTGGGATCATACAAACATACAATCATTAAGGTTGGAAAAGACCTCTAATACTGTCTTGTCCAAATGTCCACCTACGACCAATACTGCCCACTAAGTCATGTCCCTAAATACCAGATCTCCACATTTCTTGAAAACCTCCAGGATGTTAACTCCACCATCCCCCTGCCCAACCTATCCCAGCACATTACCACTCTTATGGGGAATAAATTTATCATAAATTCCAGCCTCAGCCTCAAGCCAACCCCCCCTCACTACAGCCTCCTTTCACAGAGTTGTAAAGAGTGATAAGGTCTCCCCTGAGCCTCCTCTTCTGTATAAACAGTCTCAGGATGTCAAAGGGCATTTGGCCCCTGCCTGCAATCAGTTCTAAACATGGCTATGGATGCTGTCCCAGAATGCAGGTGTAGGATGCTGCTGTGGATTCATGTCCAGATTTTGGGAAGGAGTGAAAGAAGTAACGTTTGTGAGTCCACACTGCTATTTATGCCATAATGGCATACCACTTGTGCCATTGCTCAGGATGCTCTGTGTGTGCGTGTACATGTTTATGTAGCAAGTGCCTTTCCTAACTAGTTTTGAACTCATGGGCCAATTTCAACTACATGTAACAGAAGGGGAGAGATTTCAAACATACTGAATTCTTACAGGAGTAAATAAGCCTTTGGATAGAGAAGAGTTGCTTTGTTAACACCCTGCCTTCACCAGGACCTCACGCTTTATCAGACATAGAAGAATTCACTCAAGCATGCTCCACTGAATGTTTTAATTGCAGAAGATATTTCCATTCTTGTTTATGTCTTATTAGATAGAATGATCATGTAGAAGGGGAAATGTTATCAGATCTGAAAGTATCATCAGTGCTGGCAACCTACTGTTCTCTCAGAAAGAAGGTGGCAAAGGTGTCCAGCCTGTTACAGTTCCCTGAAATCCCTCCTTAAAACTTACCTTCAGCATATTTCCTCCAAAGGACTTGATAACTGGTGAGCTTTAACATGCAGAGACTGCCTTTTAGTGGGCTATTCCATAATGCCTCATCATGTCCTTTTACTTCCCTTACTGTTTGTATCTCCCTGTTGCCTATTTAGAGTTGGATTACAAGCACACTTGGATTAGAAACTGTAGGCAGGAAGTGTTGTCATGTATATATATATATATTTACACCATCTAACACAAAATCTCAGTCCAAGTTTAGGGTTCATCTGTGGTAATATCACTGTCTAGAGGTACTCATGTCCCTTGTCTCCTGCTGTCATCATCTGGTGCAAATCAGTATAGGAGGGTCCTTTGTTGGTTTTGATGCAAACTCAGCGTGGTTATTGCTACTCTGGCTACTGACAGTGTTACAGGCAAAGCAGCTGAGCACTATCCATATGATCTCTTTTGCTAGATCTGCCATTGATGGAGTGATAGAAAACAGCTGCAAACAGCATCTTAAACAGGCCTCATTCCTCCCTTGGCAAAAATGTATTTCCACCTTAAAGCATCTTTATACCAATATAACTGCTCCTGAACTGGGTCTAGTGCTGATGAATCAATAAAATTCTCACCAAACCAGAACTAACACAGCATGGAAGTAGATTTTTGTTCAGACTACATTTATCTGCCCTGTAAGATATACAACCTAGATCTTTACACTTTTTAAAGTAGAGTTTCTGATTCTCTAGTAATTTAGGTAGATAAACAACTGAGGTTGTGGAAAGTACTAAGGATTTTCCTTAAATATTAGGCCAAATAGTGTAGGGTTATAAGCCAAAATGGGACTGATATGTGTACAGATATCCAAAAGTGTATATGTGTGTGTGCATCTGCCTGATATTTCCAAAACCATTTCCCCTCCCTGGTCAAACACATAGATTGGAAATGCTCATGAATAATTTTGGTTTCCTTTGACTGGCACTTGTCAAAGGAAAAGCTGCTCTCTGGAAAATTCCTAAGGGTCTCCAAAGAACATCACATGAAGAAGGGGAGGAGAGAAGGGAGGTGAGCACACTGTCCTCCCAGGGTGTATGCTTTCACTATGAGAGGCTGTTTATGGGGGTGACTTCCATGAAATGTCACTAGTTTTTGGTGGAGCAAAGTGCCACTGAGGTGAAGGAGCTACTTTCTCATATTTGTTTTTGTCTAAAAGTTTCCTTTCTTTCTACATCCTGATCAAGCAAATGACAAAGTTGTCCTGTGACCTTCAGCCTTTATACAGGGTGATGTTTTGCAGCACTCCTTCATTTCCTTGCCTTGAGCCACCACATCTTCACTAGCTTCTCCATCATTATGACGAAATAGTCATCTGAATAAAAGTGAATGTGCTATTTCATACCACTATTTTGCTCTAGTAGGGAATTAATTACTGGAGTTAAGTATAGGAAGGAGTTCTGCAGTTCATTCATTGCAGTTTCATTTAATGAATTCAAGGACCACTGGTTCAGACCCTGGGCTCAAGTAAATCTATATAGCTGCACTAAAGCAGGTGATGATCTGCCCCATTATTTTTCTTACAGTGCGGCAGTTTGCCTGGGACACTTGGTTTAACATTCACATCCTGAGTCTTGCAAAAAGTGCCAGGGGAAATTTATAACCACAAGTTAATTAACCATGAATCAGTTAATATTTGGGCATGTGAAGTGCTATATACATGCAAGGGATTAAGCTGTCAGAAAGAACTTTGGTTTTAAATCTCCCAGGAAAGCTGTCACTTCTGGCAGCCTGCTGGGCTTCAGGTTGATGCTGTACAGGGTGGCTGTAGAAGCACTGGTTTGGTAGAAAGGTTGCTTTTGATATTTTCTACAGTTTCTGGTATTCACAACCAAATACTCCCCTTCTTGCCTTGAAAACATACTCAAGAAAACAAATACCCAGTTCACTGGGTGAGATACATACACCTGTGCTGTACAGGTCACAGTGACTGTAGTGTGTCCCTCTGGCTCTGAAGACAGACATCTGTATGGTCCCTTAAAATTCTGCTGTCTGCAAAGATGCTGGCAGTATCCATGAGATGAGCGCTGCAGAGAGGGAGGGATTCAGCAATGAATTTAAGGACCCATCTGCTCTTGCTCCTCTTCCTGTCTGGTTTTGCTGGAGGATTTATGCTCTAATCAATCCCACATTGCCTTTTTCCTTGACCTGTGCTACAAAGAGTTGGTACACTGACCATCTGCTCTTAGCTAATGCGTTCTGTCATGCCCCAGACCAAACCCAAACCCAATGAATACAGGCAGAGGTGGGCATCTGCACATCGAAGCCAGTTTCTCATACCACCCTGTTACTTGGATGGCTGTGCTTCCACCAGAGCTTTAAAACAGATGCTGAACTGATCAGTCTCCTCAGTTCTCCCTCTGTAGTCCTCTTGTAAGGCCCCATCTGGAGTGCTGTGATATGGAGGTGGAGTGAATGCAGAAGAGAGCCACAAAGATGCTCAGAGAACTGGAGCACTTCTGTGAAGAAAGGCTGAGGAAGCTGGGCTTATTCAGCCTGGAGAAGAGAAGGCTCTGGGGAGACCTCACTGTGACCTTCCACTACCTGAAGGGAACTTAGAAAAAGGAGGGGGACTGACATTTTACACAATCTGACAGTGACAGGGTAAACCCATCCCACAGAAGGGGGTTGGAACTAGATGATCTTTAAGGTTCCTTCCAACCTAAGCCATTCTATGATTCTGTGTTTAGTCACCAACACAAGAAAACCTGAATTTAGGCATAAAATAAGTATTTTGTTTAATACTTTCCCTGGTAATGGAGACTTTGTCCAACAATGCTATTTGCAGAGCTATGTGTTGCCTGAGCAGAAGGAGAGACACATTACACTGTAGGTGACCCTCTGGGGACATTAAGGGATTAAGGGCCTTGGACAGCAATGCCAGTGACCATGCACCACTGTGAGCCCAGAGAAACTTACACAACCCTGCACAACCACCCAAATTGCGAGAACTTGTCAAGTTTGGGGTGTTGACATGGTTGTTCCCAGCTCCCTAAGGTGTCAACAACCTCATTCACACAATTTCATGGAGCCAGGTTTGACATAACAAACCCACTTTTTTTCCTGCTCACTTGAATCTAATGAGTACACTGCATCTACAGTAGTTGTTGAGTAGTAGTGACAGCGTATATGAAGAAAATGATCATGAATGGAACATTAATAAAGCTCTGCTAGAGCCATTTAAAGCAGGCACTTCCCAGAAACAGGAGCTGATATATTAAGTTGATGGGGTCATATAACTGATGGAAAGGACTGGGCTGAATTTCCCCTCATATCATAGTCCTCTCTAAAATATTTGGAGATTTAATGTTTTTGTAAAGACATACAGCATTATTTAGGGACACTTGCTATCAGTTTTCTCCACTGGTAAGGTTCACAAAACCTTTAACATTTTTATGACCAGAGAAGCAGGATATTATTAATAATGATTTTTCTTGCTAGGTTACAGCTTTGTTCATAGGTAGGAAAACATCTCAGATATTGTGGTAATAGTCATGTTCTTTCACTGGGACAGCAACAACCACATCCCCAGCCTCTCTGAAAGTCATTTTTCCACTTTTTCTGTATGGAATAGCAAGTTATGTTTACTTGTAGACCAAAGAGTATAGACTCATCTCCCCTTTCCCCTCCAAGTAACTAAATGAATCATTAACATTTCAGAGGCTGCTTAAAAATGAGCAAGTGCTGTTTGCAACACAGTCATTTTAACAAAACCTGCAGGGTTGTTACTGCTGTAGGAGGCTGATTTCTCAGTATTTGGGCTGTTTGCAAACTTGAGCAAAGCAAAGAAATAACTAGTAAAATGCAAGGCCAGATGTTGTCCTCTTCCTCTGTATGAATAGCACCATTGAAATCTGGGGATCGCTCCTAAAGCAGCATGCTTGCTCCAGAGCATGATGCTGCTCCAAGGGCCCAGCTCTCAACTGTGAAAGTAACACAGAGGTGTCAGCCCTTGCATCTTTGTTATGGAATTGCTTTCCAGTGTGTGTCTGCAAAATCAGACAAAAAGTCCTGTGGGCAGAACAGGCTGCCATTTACTCTATTCCTCAAAATATTTACTCTTCTGTAACACCTACCAGACCATCTCATCTTGTGCTAGACAGCACTAGATGGGAATGTATGTGCTGAGCTCTTGACAAGACCATGGTGTGAAGGTTTCCATGTGAGAAGGAGAGCAGTGTGCAGTGAGGGAGGTGGATATCCACTTGGTTTCCCACAAAAAAAAAAGAAAAGTTATTAATGATTTTGCAAGCTCCCCTCAACACTAATTTCCTGTTTAATTTAATAGGTGGAGAATGTCAGTGCTTTGTGGACTTAAGGGCTCATTTTTTGTCCCTATTTCCAAGTCCCTGATGAACCAGACCCCTACAGCAAGCCTATGTGATCAGATACAACCCAGGATGTTTATTTCTTGTTCCAACACGTGGTTTCTAACTTTTTGCCTCCCCTGATTATAAATCTCTTGGCTGCCAAGAACCTGGAATGTCACCCAGCACACTCAGGAGCTGGTCTTGAATTCCTTTACTGTGCATCCATCAGGAGCAGTGTTACTGCAGGAAAGAAAGTCACACCCATGAGATTCTCACAGCGTGAGATTAGATTTCCTGAAGATGTTCACAATATGTGGAGATGTGGTGTTCAGGGACATGGTTTAGCAGGCATGGTGGTGGTGAGCTGACAGTTGGAATAAATGATCATGGAGGTCCTTTTCAACCTTTACCATTCTATGGTTCTGTGATTAGAATCAGATCTGCTCTAGACCTTTATCCTGAAACCAAACCAAACCAAACCAAACCAAACAAAATCATCAAGCAACAATAAAAGTTACTGAGTTAGTTCTAGGATGAATGCAACCCTTGATTGCTAGAAGGTGCCCTCCTTGTTAGGGGTTGGTATGGCACATGGGAGGTGGTGCCCTCATCAGTGCCATGGATGGAGTTACAGAGAATCCCCATGAAACATAAACAGGTTGTTAATGTAGCTTCATCACATTTTTCTGAAACCCATTTGCCTGCACCATTCTGGGAGCACCATCTGATTTAGATCAGTATAACCCAGATCAGAGTGTGGTCTCCTAAAAGAACTCTTTAATTTCTATCACAATCTATCCTCCAGTGTTCAGTCTGCTGGCAGCTCAGAGCATGCACATGTACTTTTGTTACAAGATCTCTGATGACCACAGGGAAAAGGCCCTGGGGAGATGCTGGAAATGCATGTGCTGCATGGAAACCATAATTTACTCAGGTGCACAGCTCTTGAAGAGTCTGATCCTCTGAGAGACTGAAAAACTCCATTTCCTGTGTGGGAGGAAAAGGTTTTGTGAAGGTTTTCAAGTGGGAGCAGCAATGCTTAAAATGTAGACAAGAAATTGTTGTCATTTTCCTGGCATTCCTTTGGATGCTAGGTTTTTTGGTGGTGTTCATGCAAAATCAAAACACACATCCCACAGTGAAAATGAAAGCAATGTGAAGGAGGGAGAATGGTCAATTAAAAAAAAACAAACACCTTCACTGATACCAGAGACACATTTCTTGTTAGCAACATTGATTCCTCTGCTGCTAACATCATCTTGTTCATTGGCTCCCAGAGCAGCAACAGCTGTTTCCTCAGAAGGTAATGAAGTATTTGTTTTACCCAAGGACAGGTAAATACCTCAATCTGCCAGTAGCAGTATAGCAATCCCAGGGTGAAGAACATGAGTTACATAGTCATTGCAGGTATATACAGAGGAGGCAGAGGAGTGTGTCTTACTGCTCTGTAGAGAAGCATGTGCAGATGGCTGACCTGAATATTGATTCTCAAGAATATTCTCCTTCTTGACAGTGATCTACAGTTAAACTAGAGGTAGCATGTATCTCTTGTACCTAGTGGCTCTACATGGCTTCTGCTTCCACCGATTTGGCTAGTGCCTTTTTGAATTGTAGAATGGATTGGGTTGGAAGGGACCTCAAAGACCATCTAGTTTCAGCACCACCAGATGTGGGCAGGGCTGCTTGCCAACCACCAAATCCAGGGACATCTACAGACATTCCAAGCATCCAGGTTCCAAGGTGTCTCTTTCTGTGTTTGAAAATGCTGTTTTTGTGTGGTGCTTAGAAATGAGTACCCACCTATTATTGATTTTCTCTTTGCCACCCTAAGCTCAGAAGCTCCCTGTCTCTTGTAGCTCAATTGCTGCATCCACTGGCAGCTGAAGAATCCAACTGTGAGGGGTCAAAGTCAGTGCTATTTCTTTTCTTGCTTTTTCCTTCTAGAATTATCCTTCTCATGATTAACACAGTTAATACTTAATTAAATGTTTAGAAACATGGATAAACTACTGTAGTTTGATTATACTAATCCTTTGCTATCTTTTTTCCTCCCTTTTCCAATTTTTCTCGGGTCTTGCCCGCCAGTTTAAAAAACTGCCTTACTGCAAAGCAATGAAGACAGTAGGAAGTATCCTTAAATTGTCTTTTATGTGACTGAAGCATTTATATGTGATCAGTCTGTTTGTGGTTTGAAATGGGATTTTACATCTCCTCAGCAGCTCTCTCACAGCTCATAGAGCAACCTATCGACATTAATGGGCTTAAGTTTACAAAGACTTATGAGATCAGCGAATATTAGACATGCTTCAAGTGTTGCCATCTCACTGAAATGATGAAGTTTCAGCTTTGGAAAGAGCAAAGGAAAGCTCTGTTAAATGTTTTCCCTTATTTTGGTCTCAATCCAATATTTTCCCTGGTTGCAGGGATTTGGTAACTGAGTTATGAAGACTTTGGGCTCAAACCCTAAGCAGAAATGGGGCTGATTAATGATTCTCCTCTCCTTCAAGATCCTAAAAGTCTTAACTGAAATGGTAACGAAAGCAGAGGAAACATAGCACCATGATCCACGTTACTGTTTCTATTACACCCTGGCATTTCATTTCAGGTGCAGTGACATACCCAATACACAGAAATTACCCAAGAAATTACTATCAGGTGATTTATCTTTGAAAGCAGAACAAACAGCAAGTATGGTGTCAGATGCTTTGAATAGGAAAACATACCAAGAAATGCCTAAGAAAACAAGCTTCTGCCATAGGTCTTTTCACTACTATTTACTCAGCATAGGCCATGAATAAATAATAAACAGCAGAAAGCTACATGGGATTAAATTCTGGTAATGACAGACATTACAGATAGGATGAACAAGCTGGAATGCCTCCCTTGTCACAAAAAGCAGAAGTAATTAGACCTGGCTGTACAAATGCCAAGTGAGCATTTTCACAGGGAAACATAATCTTGTTGAAACATAAGTACTTCCCTAAGTCATGCAGTATCATTTAGAAACCCTTACTGGGGGAGAGATATAGTTCTTAGAGTTTCAAAATGAACAGAATAATTATTGTTGCTTATATATCATATTTTGTTTTGACTTGTTAACATTGTACAATTTCAAATTCAAAAAAATAATTTGATTACTGTGTAATCAATCCTAAACACTACTTCTTCCTTTAGAGGAGATTTCTCTGCTTACAACATGGTGAAAAGGAAAGGAAATATATTTTAATGTAGCGTGAAGACAAATGTCAGCTTCTCAGAAGAAATTAATCTCTACTGTCAGTGGTACCCAGGCCAGGGAGTGACCTCTGGCTCCAGAGGTTCATTTTCAGGCATAGAAAAATTAGAGAATGTAGCAGTTGGTTGAAATCTTTCAGATTTCCAGGTGTTGATAACGCCTCATGGGAATTTTGAATTTCCATATAAGAAACTCTAGGAAACTGGACATCTTTACACAGAACTCCTGTCCATTTTTGACTAGTGTTGTATGGAATGTGATTGGAGTAGAAGACTGAGATATGTCAACAAGTCAACATGAGAAATCAAGTGCAGGTTGTCTTGCAACCAAAATATTCATGACAATCTCTGGAGCAAAGTGCATGTATTCACACAGTGTGTCCAGCATGGATATTTTTGTCCTTGTGTATATCAGGCAGACACTGGGATGAGTGAGACAAAGCTGTGTAGGTGTCCAGTCCTTTCCAAAATGGGCTCGTAGAGGTAGCTCATGAGCATTGTGGGACTGCAGCAGTGTCAACAAATAGAACTTCTTGACTACAGCTGTTGGGATTTCCAGGCACAGAAAATGTCCCAAAAGGTCTTAGTTGTCCAAAATCCTGCTGGCACCTCCTATCTATTTTCCTTCAAGACAAACATGTCTGGAAAGTACGATCAGACGTCACACTTATCTGTTATCATAGACTGGTAACATCAAAGCTGTTTTATCTGGTACTCTCATCCATGGAGGTAGTGCACAGCCAATGAAGAGAGGGATCTGCATTGCAAAATATTTTTTCTTTCTGCAAGGAAGCACAAATCTTGAGATTTTATTCTATCAAGTTGAATGATTTTTCTCTCGGAAGTTATTGTGACAAAGAATTATCTTCATCTTGCATACAATAATTTGGTTTGGTTTTGAAGTGCCTTTATAATTATGTAGATATAGGTGCAGGGAGAATCACCTCATTTAACTGTGTTTAAAGTCAGATGAGCTCATTTTGCAGCCCATATAAGGATAAGCATCTACAAAAGATCAATCACCCCAACTGCTGTAAAAGACTGCAAACAAAAACTATATAAACGTCTCCTTGGAAAATACTAAAACGGAGTATTCTAGTGTGTAACCCTGGTTTCCTATGGCTTTTAGGTTGCAACACTGAAAAAACATTCCCAAGTAAATCAGTTCATTGGAATCAGCATCTTCAGTGAAAACCAGTCCAATGGAAAATCCTTCCTCGTCTGCAGTTAAGGGCTGCTTTCAAAAGCTGGGAGCAAGGAGATTTTTTTTTTGAGCCTTAAAGACATACATTAAGGTCATATTTACAGTCTTGGACCTGCAAGACTCAAGACCAGAGATGTCTGCCCCTTGAGAAAGCTGAGATCCTCTCTTAATCGACTGAGTAAAATAGCTGATATTTAGGAAAAATGCCAGTTGTGGTAAAACATCATGAAATTATGAGAATTGGCACCACTACACTGTAGTGTGCTGCTTATTCCTGACAGTAATTCTGAAAGACATTTATACGTGAAAGTACACAAAAAGCCACAGTTAGACCATATGGATGAGTGGTTCCTCTGGTGTCACTCAGCAGAGCAGCACCAACTTCTCATTTACTGCAGTAAAGTGCATGGAAGGGTTGGATGCAACCTGGAGGATTTCCATTTTTCTTTTTTTTGCAGAATTATCTTTTCCATCATTGTAGAAACCTTCCATTATTGGACTTCTGGGGTAAAATATGTCTATATCTTTGATCTCAACCACAGCCCACATGGTCTATAAAATTTGGAAAGCTGGAGTACTGGCACAGCCTCTCTTCTCTCATCTCAGAACGGAGCAGCCATTCTTCACATACATATATTTTTAACGTTTTTGTCACGGGAAAGATACAAGGCACCAGTGACCCAAATGAAACTATTGGCATAGAGGAAAATATTGTTTATCCATATATATTTGCTTAATGCACTCTGAACAAAAATACAAACAAGTCAGGGAGCTAAATGGAGTAGAAAGCTCATGTATGAAGGGAAGGTCTGGGAGTCAGCCTTCACAACAGGCACTGTGTTACTGCTCACATGAGGGCAAGAGATATAAAGAGAAATAATCACAGCTGTTTGTTTCAGCTAGAACTTGGGCTGGGGTTGGTTGTCTTTGCTCTGGATGGAGTTTTGAGCAACTTCTCTGAAGTCAGCAGAAACATGGTGGAGGTGAAGAGGAGAACCAGCTGAATTCATGTGTATTAGATCTGTTAGTAGAGACCACTGAAATTTGCGACTTCGGGGAATCCAATATCCCAGTCATTGGTAAACTGAGGCAAAAATAAAAAGAGTACATTGTTTCCCATGGAAACAACATGGATAGTGTGCCTGATTTGCTGTCACAGCCCTACTGATTGTATAAACATCAGCATCCATTCCTAGCAAATATTTATAAGGGTCTTGATTTTGCAAGGCCTAATCACCTTATTATCAATAATAGTTTATATTCATTTAGTACTTAAATAAGGGAAGGGAGCACAAAATATCTTCCTATGGGTTGTAAAGGATAGAGTCCCTGGTAAATGGCCCATTTACATTTACATGTCACAGATTTTCTCAGTAAATCTTCAACATAATTGGTCATTAAATTACATTTGGTGCCTATTTCAATGTTTGAATCACTAGAATTTTAGAACTTCATTTACTCACCTTTTATTCTCTGTCTTGCATTCACTTGCCTTTATTTGATTTACTCTCTATTTACCCATCCTTCTCACTTGCATGTACAACAAAACTGTTTCATTCTCAGGCACAGAGATGTCTGTGAGTATAACAGTTTGTTGAAATCTTTCAGATTTCCAAGCATGGATTACATTTCTCATGGGATTTTTGAGTTTTCTTCCAAGAAACTCCAGGAAATTGGACATTTTACACTGAAATCCTTCCAGTTTTTGACCAGTCTTATATGGGTTGTGGTTGGGATGAAAGACTGAGATATGTGGACATGTCAACAAAACTCAGGCAGACGGTGCCTAATACTTGTGCAAAGTCAGATCTTCAAATTTATTCAAATGTATTTTTTCCTGTGGCATAGACGAAGCCTATAAAGGTCTGTGATAAATATGGGACACCTCATGTCTTAAAAACTCTTTGGACTATTCAGAGACAGCCTGGCTCAGATGTCCTGGTGGGAGTGTCTTGTTGACACATTTCAACCCTTTTAGCATTTTGTAGAATAGGCCATTGATATCTAAGCCGTGAGCAAGTGTGGCTTGTCTCCTCAGGCTGCTGAGCATCAGAAAAATTGAGATTCAGTCTAGGAGGGTTATAGAGACGCCAGAAGGCCCCAGTGTTTATTAGTGTGGTTGGTGTCTCTATTTCGTTTGATACCTCATATGTTTTTGTGGTGGTGGCAAGTGGGGAGGGCTCCTCTCCTATCTTGTGGGAAGTTCACTCAAAGGGAATAAGGAAAGTGCAAGGGCTCAGTCCTCTGCAAGCCAAAAAGATCTTGTGGGGCACTGAAATTATGCTCGTGACTGATACAAGCAGTACTGGGTTTATCAAATCATAGCTGTGTGCAGCTCTTCAAAGGGACCCTCACAGTACGTCACAGCAACAACATGATCAGTCATGATTTATGAACATCTTGCAGCTCTTCTGCCAGATGTGCCTGCCCTTTGTTTTCTGCAGGAGTTGGAACTCTTCCATGCCGGAGCTGTCCCACGCAGAAGGAGTGTGCAGAGGAGAGAGCTCTTGGAAAGGGAAACCGAGTGCTCTGGGAATGGCAGAGCCCCTGGGGGCAGCTTGCCTTTACAGAGCTGCTCTTTACAAACTGTAGGTTTCAAAGATGCACAGATGGAATTGTGAAAGACAGTTGTGACTGGGATGTGCAGCAGTTTGGAGGTAAACTTTTGGATAGCTGACCGCAAGTGCTGTTCTACTTGAAAATCAGAAGAGTAATAGCTATGATTGTTTGGGGGATATAAAATACTCAAGGCTGATGGAAAGATTCCTGTTTGTATCTTGGGGACAGAAATAAAATGTGAACTTGTGATTCCTGGTAATATCTTTAGACTGAAAGGATCCACGTATGTAATTCCCTCTGCATTCATTCAAAATGCTCCCTAAGGCATGCTGGAGACTAAATTTCACTTCCCACTCAATGAGGACAGATACCTCTCTCAGATGGGCAGGTGCTCACACTTTGGACTTCAATGGTGTCTTCATCTCTCCCCATAAACAAAGTAATGATACTTTCTTTACAAACCCTCATTCACAGGGCAACTACTCTTCACTCNACCCTCCCAACCTGGTTGCAAATATTTCACTTCCCACTCAATGAGGACAGATACCTCTCTCAGATGGGCAGGTGCTCACACTTTGGACTTCAGTGGTGTCTTCATCTCTCCCCATAAACAAAGTAATGATACTTTCTTTACAAACCCTCATTCACAGGGCAACTACTCTTCACTCTTGCTAAAGTAAGCAGAATCTGTGTCCACCTCATTCCACCTGGTTTGGGGAGAGAGTACAAAGCTACGGCTAAAAGTTCTCAAGAATTACTCGGACTCTGAAAGGAGAATTGCATATACGACTTCCCAGTCTTCTAGAACTCATTTCTGTGAATCACAACCATTTGCTGAAAAGGTATATAAATAGAAGAAAAATATACATGGGAGTGTACGCTGGAAAAGGCACAGTCTGAAGAGTATGTAGTACAGGAGAGGACATGCTTTTTCCATGAGCATTTAATAAACTTCAATGAACACCGACAGCAAAGGTAGGAAAATTTCCACTTCCCTGTGTGTTCCCAGGCTGTACACGTACGAGGTTTTGACATCACAGATCACAGCCAGTGCTGTCTGCAGGCACAAGTGCAAATGAGCTGAAGTCCCCAGCCTCTGTGAGAAAGGCAATGCAGGTATAATAGTAGGAAAAATGACTGGTTTTAGTCATTAGTGCACACTAGCACACAATGTGATGAAATAATTGGAAGTAAATGAGTTTGGAGGCAGCTCAATTCCTATCAGTTGTTGGCAGTTAATTCCTTTCTAAATACAATTTCTTGGACAGCTAGGCAACAGAGGAATCTCACCTGGGACTTCCCACCTTCATATGCTTGGATTTTCATTATAGAAAGGGAAAATATCAGGAGAGAAAACTGGAAATGCAATTCTCCAGGAACAGCCACTTTCACTTGGATTGCATATAATTCTTTTAGAGGCAGACAGTGTCCATGTGACCTGCCTCTAGAAATTTGTCATCAGCAACAAAGGTTGCAAAATCCACATAGCTATCAAGATTTATTGCTGCAAAGAGAATTTGCAAGTTGTGCAAGGAGAAGCACTGTTAGTTGGATGATGCTGACTTGCGCTCCTTTAACTGGCCAAAGAGAACTCACCTAATAAGTGTATGTATTTTTTATTGAATTTACTTTAGGTACTTTAGGTACAGCTTTTGGCAAGGCCATACCTATATCCTCTGTTCCCAGGATTATTCAATTTTTGATTTTTATCTGGGGACTCATCACACTCTCTAAGTACTGATAAGAGCAGCAGAAATTACTTCCTTTCCTTTGAGTATCTGAGGAACTTAGAGGGCTGAATTCTGATGTGCTTCCCATGACATGTGGGAGTCATAGAAAATTCTGGGCACCAAACTGTTGTTTACCAGTTTCCAGGCCTTGGCTCCATGGAAATGGATATGGCATCCCCCAGATAGCACACCCTTCCTGAACTCTGTCTGCCCTAAGTCTGGACAGCCTGATGATAACATTGTGTTGTACCCTCTCATCACTTAAGCATGGAGCTCAGTGGAAGTGTTATCTAGGCCTGGTGGGAATGAGGACTTGGGGGCTCAGATCGAGAGATCTGAGATGAAGTATAAAGAAATTAGAAAATGAGAAATACGTGTGGAAAGTCTTAGAATTCTTAGAAACAAAGTGACAAAGGTCAGAGTCTTATGAAATATTTTTAATAAGGTTCTCTTTCTTGCTTTATGAAAAGCTATTGGTATCATAAGTTAGGATTGGTCTGTCCCTACATCCCCAGCCACCTAGATCCTAAGGAAATAACATATGGATTCAGAGAGATATAAAGAAGGGGAAATTCACCCTTGAGTCATAGAGCAGAATGATGGATTGGACTAGGGTTGGGCTGATGGTGCTTTCCGCATCCAAAACAGGCTATCAGCAGCAGCATGCACAGTGTAGGTGTCTGAGTAACGATGAAGTGCCCAGAGGACACACCTGGTTTTGGAGAAAAGTTCTTGATTCCATCTGAGACCACAAGACCCGTCACTCAGTATCTACATATGTATGTGGCATGTCTATAGGCAGTGTTTGGACCCAGAATAGAAAAGATGTGGCTAATACTAAAACACAAGCGCATGTTCACAAACACAGAGGGTAAAGCATTGTCTCAGCATTTGCTTTGGTGAGTGAATTGCTGTCAGCCACAACAGGAGCTTGAAACAGAGCCAGGAGCCCTTTTCTGCAAGAAGTGACATGCTTTGCTGGCCATGGCAGTGGCAGCAGGACAGATCTTCCCAAGCACGAGCAGCTGCCAGACCCTTGCATCATGCAGACATGGGCTGTGTGCTTCCCACCAAGCAGGAGGGCAAACATCATGCAGTCCCTGCAGATTTCCCACTAAAATCTTTACCCTGTGGATTTCATACTGAATTCATCCCTTGGGCCAAGAACTGCCAGGAGAAACTCCGATGGTTTGAATGAAAGGCTCCTGTCTGCTCAGTGCAAAGCTATGGTAAGATCAGGGTCAGAAGGTGGTGAATCAGGTCAAGATTAGTTGCTTTTTGTCCCTTGAGAAGGAGCTGGCATTTCAGTCATGAGATATAATAAGGATCTGTTCTGACCTGTTCATTTCAGGTTCTGTGCACAGCCCAGGAGTGTTTGTAGGGACAGGCTGAAGTTTTTGGGAGAAATGAATCAAGCTATGTAACACTTCATCCTCCCAAGGCTGGAAACAGTTAGGATAATGGAGGTGATTAGTGTGTTTGCAATCATAGGCAGGGTGTTTGTGCCATATCATTTCTCTTCTACCCAGATTTTGTGTTGTGATTCCTTTTCCACTGCTGCTTGTCATGTTCTGTCTTTGCTTGTTATGCCCTGATCTGGCTGATAAATCTCATATATTTGATCAGGCAATTAATGCATGTGAAGGAATCATCTTGCAGGCTCTAGTGCCTTTCGTATGAATCATGCAACATGCAGTGTCTCCTTTGAATCTTCAGCAATGGAGGCAAACAGTTATGTGCCAGTATTTACATACATTGAAAAAATGCCTAGGCTGCCTGGGAAAGATCTTGAAACACTGACCCAAAAGAGCTTAAAGACTTAAAAACCTGATATTCAGAAAATCCCAGCTTTTATTTTGTTTAACTACTGTCATGGACTTTTGAGTTTGATTTATTAGTATGGAGCACCTGATAGTAAGCATCCTGAGAACTCCTGATCCAGATTGTACTTTAAAGATCACTAAAACATAAATCATGGAATGCATTGTAGTGATGATGACTCCGGAGCACAGGACTAGGAAGTGTACATGGGTCAAAAAATGTAGAGCTATGCCTTTGCAGGCAGCCTTTGGGGGATCACCATGCATCCACTTCTCACCAGCCAGAAAATTTAAGACTTTTGCTCCACAGCTGCCTCGTTCATTGTAACCTGCTGTTATTCCCCTGAAATGAGATGTTTTCCCAACACTGTTGTAAAAATTTCAGCCACCGTGCAGAGCCAGGCACCTACACACACCTTTATCCCACTTCTGCAGAGGACAGGGGAAACCTCAAACCCTGATGCTATGTGTGGTGCCAATATCCAAAGTCAAGAAATAAGGAATATCTTCCTTTAGTGGATGAATTCTGACATCACACTGCCAAGACCAGCATCACATGTCTCTGACTTACTTCTAAGGCCGTTAATGGGAAAGTCCAGATGCCTACAAAAGAGTCACTAGGTATTAAAGCAATCTTGTTTCTGATATTGAGGATTTCTGTTCGTCTTTGAAGAGCTTTCAGGCTCTAATTGCATTGTTCAGATTTACCCAAACCTCAATCCAAATTTGCAGTGCAAGGGAAAATAACAAAAGCTTCAGCAATATGATCCAAAGCGTGTAAGCATAAACCCTTACTAACTTGTAGTTGAGCTCAGTGCTCATCTATATTGACCCAGAAGGGAAATAAAGACTAAGGAATAAAAAAAACCAAGATAAATATTCTCCTTATTGGACAATGCATCTTTATATTGGCTATAAATCCCCAGTCAATTCTTCTTGCACCCTCAACAGAGAAAACTGAAAAACAATCAAGAGGAACAAGTACATTTTAAAAGAGAGATATGCTTTTTCAAGCAACATAGTAATTTGTTCTGATCTCAGAACCACTTGCCTCATTGATTTTTGGTCCAAACCACACAAACATACAGCCTATCCCAACTGGGCATTTAAAAATACAGAATCCTTTGGTATTTTTCTTTGTCCATATAGAATGTNGAGGCAAACAGTTATGTGCCAGTATTTACATACATTGAATAAATGCCTAGGCTGCCTGGGAAAGATCTTGAAACACTGACCCAAAAGAGCTTAAAGACTTAAAAACCTGATATTCAGAAAATCCCAGCTTTTATTTTGTTTAACTACTGTCATGGACTTTTGAGTTTGATTTATTAGTATGGAGCACCTGATAGTAAGCATCCTGAGAACTCCTGATCCAGATTGTACTTTAAAGATCACTAAAACATAAATCATGGAATGCATTGTAGTGATGATGACTCCGGAGCACAGGACTAGGAAGTGTACATGGGTCAAAAAATGTAGAGCTATGCCTTTGCAGGCAGCCTTTGGGGGATCACCATGCATCCACTTCTCACCAGCCAGAAAATTTAAGACTTTTGCTCCACAGCTGCCTCGTTCATTGTAACCTGCTGTTATTCCCCTGAAATGAGATGTTTTCCCAACACTGTTGTAAAAATTTCAGCCACCGTGCAGAGCCAGGCACCTACACACACCTTTATCCCACTTCTGCAGAGGACAGGGGAAACCTCAAACCCTGATGCTATGTGTGGTGCCAATATCCAAAGTCAAGAAATAAGGAATATCTTCCTTTAGTGGATGAATTCTGACATCACACTGCCAAGACCAGCATCACATGTCTCTGACTTACTTCTAAGGCCGTTAATGGGTAAGTCCAGATGCCTACAAAAGAGTCACTAGGTATTAAAGCAATCTTGTTTCTGATATTGAGGATTTCTGTTCGTCTTTGAAGAGCTTTCAGGCTCTAATTGCATTGTTCAGATTTACCCAAACCTCAATCCAAATTTGCAGTGCAAGGGAAAATAACAAAAGCTTCAGCAATATGATCCAAAGCGTGTAAGCATAAACCCTTACTAACTTGTAGTTGAGCTCAGTGCTCATCTATATTGACCCAGAAGGGAAATAAAGACTAAGGAATAAAAAAAACCAAGATAAATATTCTCCTTATTGGACAATGCATCTTTATATTGGCTATAAATCCCCAGTCAATTCTTCTTGCACCCTCAACAGAGAAAACTGAAAAACAATCAAGAGGAACAAGTACATTTTAAAAGAGAGATATGCTTTTTCAAGCAACATAGTAATTTGTTCTGATCTCAGAACCACTTGCCTCATTGATTTTTGGTCCAAACCACACAAACATACAGCCTATCCCAACTGGGCATTTAAAAATACAGAATCCTTTGGTATTTTTCTTTGTCCATATAGAATGTGTCAGTATGGAAGAAAAAAACCCCACAAAAAACAGAAATAATACAAATGATAAAAAGGGATTATCTGCATTAATCCAAGAGATGCTGTGGTTTCCCACAGCTGGGGGATAAGTTGTGGTCTCAGGCCACGACAGAGAAGTCAGTGGTATCATTGTCCCCAATGCCAGTGTTATAAATGTTTTCTAGCTTGTAGGCCACAGAATGCTAGTGCTTTGTTAGCCAACGAAGTTCAGGATAGGCAAGATGTCCCAGTGCAAGCATGCTGACGAGCATATGGGAATTTGACAGCCTTCTCTCCTCACAAAGCTCCATTTCTGCACATGCAACCAGGAATCCTTTGGGGTCTAAAGTACTGTATTCCATTAAAGCAATTTTACCAGGGGAAAAAAAGAGCTCTTTGTGACTGAACAGTTACAAAGTGCATCAAGGGGCTTCCTCATGGCAGTCCTATTGGAATGGTGCAGGGGAGTCAGACCCTGTCCTGGAGAAGGCAGATGCACCAGATGACCCCTCCAGCTTCCTTGGAACCCTGTTGTGTAAGGATGCTAATGTCCATCAACCTTGGGGTCATCTTTGATCTCCAGCTTGCTTTTGTTTTCAATTTTCTTTACATCGTAAAACTCTGCAGCATCCAACAGGCTGCTGACCTTGCCGTTTTGGGAGCACACCAAGTCATTTGTTTAGAACATACAGTTATACCAGATGGCTATATCTGATATTCATTTATCACAATCATTTTGGGTGGACTGAAATTTCAAGTATGTGACAGGTTCTTGGGAAGCATGATATTTCAATATTCATATCCTGGATATTCCTGTGTTGAAATTTCTTTGAATTAACTCACAGAGAACTAATTTATATTGTTATGTCAGTGCTTTAAATGCATATTATGGGATTACAGCTTTCCTTTCCTTTCCATCTTGTTGACTCCATACGGAGTAGCAAAGGATATATAGATATTCCTCTTTCACTGGCTAAAGGAATGTGTTTGCCCAGCTTCACCCTGCCTTTGAAAATTCATTTTTGAATTGGTAGAAGCTCACAGCATGCCACATCTCATAACTTCACAGCATGTTCCTAAAATACAAACCCAAAATGGGTTTTGAATTAAATGTTTTCCCTTGGGCACTCTTAAATCGTGTAGAAAAATGAAATCAAGAGGAAAAGAATATTTCAGAAGCAAGATTATTTACTTTCTTTTCCTTGTTACAAAAGCTTGATCCATAACTTTTAATAAGAGAACACTCCTACCCTTTTCGTGGGTGAGAGCACAACAAATCAAGTATAGAGGCCCTACGTGGAATCCTATTTTACTGTTGACTCACTCAGGCTTCCTCAACATGCTTCACTGAAAAGCCTGGAGATCCTTATCAGCTTCATAAAAACCCACTGGGTGTTGGTACCATAGCAGGGCTGTCAGTCAATGGGGTAACTGCCAGGGTGCATCCTGCGGAAGTATTTACAGGAGCACACCTGGTGCTGAGTAGGTGTGTTTGTTCAAACAGTGCTGGGAAGGACGTTCCCGACTAGAAGCCAAATGCCTCCCAGTTCAACGTGCTGACATGCCGCAGCACCCAGACATTTGCTCTCAGCCCTGCTCCTGCTGCAGGCCCGGTGTGCTGTGCCAAGAGATGAGGCTGCCTTCAGAGGCCAACAAAACTGGCAGGAAGTAGCGTGCTTTCCTTTGAAGCTGAGCTGCCTTGGCAAACACGAGGTGCCTCCTCAGGAACAGAGGGGAGGAGAGAGGTGGACATTTGGTTTGTTCAGCCCAAAGCGGAGGAGCTGAGCAGAGTCCTCATGGTGACTGCAGCTCCTCACAGGGAGCAGAGGTGCAGCGCTGAGCTCTGCTCTGTGTGACAGAGACAGGCCCCGAGGGAATGGCATGGAGCTGTGTCAGGGGAGGGGCAGCTGGGGGTTGGGGTCTGCACCAGCTGGTGGTCATGGCCTGGGCAGTGGGCACGGCTCCAATCTGCTGGAATTCAAGATGCATCTGGACAGTACTCTCAGACATAGAGTTTGGATTTTGGATGGTCTTGTGGGGAGCCAAGAGTTGAGCTCAGTGATCCTTTAGGGTCGTTTCCAACTCAGGATATTCCATGCTTAAGGTGGAAGCAGTGACAGAAAGTATTGACTTGAATTCCCATGCTGGCACTCCCTTCCCAGCAGGAGTTTATACCATCTTTCTTCACCATGACCTTGGAGAAATGAGGTAATTGGATGAAACTGAGAGATGAAGATGGTGGGAGGACCACTCTCTCCTGATGCTCTTCTCAGGATAGGATTTTCCACTGGAAAAATAATGACTAAGGCAGCAAAACTTTGGGATTCATGATGCTGCTATTTCAAGGCTCTGTCCTACCCTGCTCCAACCCAAAAGACTCCACTGAGAAGGGTGGATAGGAGGAGTAAATCTTACATGGCACATCAGAGAAGCAGTAACAATAGAAGTGTAGTGTTTTAACTGTTGTGCAAGTGCCATTTCAGCAGCCTCATCTGGGATGCATTACGACCAGGCACATACAGGTGCAAGCTCCTATAGAGAACAGGAATATCTCAACAGCTGTCCAGGTGGGCAAAATATCAAAAGCACTCAAGAATCACTTTCAGATCATTTTGCAGTGCCTTATTTAGGCTGTAGGACCTCTCTTCCTGGTAACACAGTGGAACTGGTGACCTGAAATCCTCAGGTCATATGAGCTTATTCTTGAGCTTAAGAAGACAGCTGCTTGAAGATGGAGGCTGACAACACATTGCCCAACCACAGCTGAAGGTGACTTTAGGGGCATACATCCCATTTAGGGGCTGAGATTGTATATGAACAGTAGGAAATTATTGCCCAATGAGCTCTGGGTTCCTCTCTCTGTGGGACATTAGGTCACTTCAAACACCACAGTTGAGATTAAATTTTTATGGAAATGTTTACTTTGGGAAGGGAACTGACAAACAAACAATGGAAAGAATTCAAAGGAGGGAAATATTCGGGGCTATAGGCAGTTCATGGTCTGCCTGTGCAGGTTGCAGGCAGAGTTGGGAACAAAGTTTGTTAAATCTTCCTTAGATACTGAGGAAAAAGGCAAACCTGAAGTAGTGATTATTGTTAAATACTTTGTACATAATTGGGGCTGGAGGCCTGGAAATCCTGGAAGGATTTTACCTTGTAAAGTGGCTCATAGACTTATGTGAAATAGATGAGACTGGTCTGATTTGCAGCAGAAAGGCATTTGAGTGAAAAAGACCCTTGGAATAGCTTCATTTTAAATGACTCTAGAAAATTAATAAGGAGCCTGAAAGATGCAGTGTTTTAATCCCCAACTGGAGAAGTCTTAAGTGTCAAACCACAGAACTGACACTGCAAATGGCTTAGAAAACAGCAGTCACTCAGGTCAAAGAGAACAAATAACCACGTCTGGAAACTGTCGCGGTGCCACTCATCTCAGTAGGAAATGCCACAAAAGCGATGATGAAACAGAGCAGACTGCAACTTCACCCTGGGAGGTGGGGAGCCCATGGGAACAGGCTCAGACAAATTCACTAAAAACAACCAGACAACTTGTTTTTATTATACAGAATAATATATGATCCTGAAATTAACCTGCACATTCATGCTGGCCAGGTGGTTTACTGTAAGCCAGAGATGGCATGGAATTACAACGGCAACAAAAAAACCCTCTATAAACACAGACATTCGGCTGGGATAATTGATAGATTGTATCATAAAATGTCCAGAAGCTTTCTTGACAGCTTGTAGGTTTTCCTCAACAGGCACTGCAGTGGTTTCACAGTTTACTCTCTGATCATTCTTCAGCGTTATCACATGTAGTTCTCTCCAAGTTACACGACGTTTCCTGTTTACAAAAACAGCAGATCGATGGAGCAGAAAAGGGCAGGTTGCAACAACTCATTTATTACTGTTGGGTTTTTCTCTCCTCTTGCTAACTATCCCAAAACCGAAAGAAATGTTGGCAAGAGCACGCTCCATATCCACTCAGCAAAGCAAGGGATGTTGTAGTTCACCGCCTCTCTTGCTGGCATTGAGCTACACTGTCATTTATCCATGTAGAGACAAGTTTTGCTTTACTGCTTGTAAATGCAAATACGTTTCCTGTATTATTTCTAATCGATGTGTAACTGAAATGAATCCATGTGTTAATTACTTTTCTCTCTGTATGGTGTCTGCAAATTTCACCAAATCACAGTAGATTCATTAATACATCTGCTTTTGCAAATGGGCACAGCATCATCCAATGCTCTACTTGGAACAGTTTGGGCATGAGTACATTTTCTTGCCACTTGGGTCTTGCAGAGTGGCACTTTGTCCTCTGGTCTGCAAGGCTGGGGATGGTTTGAATTGATGTACAAGTGTCTGTGGACGGAGCTGCGGGTGTGAAGGAGATCCATGTGAGCCTGCGCCTCCTGCAGCATGGTACAGGGTCACTGGGGTTTTGTCCCAGCAGCTGTTGTAATGTGGGACTTGATTCAAGGAGACAACACACAGATTCCAGCTCCCATTATTAAAACTGTCATTCAAATACTGTTTAATCTAAGAAAAAAAAAAAAAAAAAAGTGGGATATTACCATTGGGAAGGAAGGCAGCAGAATGGAGAGGCCCTGAACACCAACTCCTTTTGCACTTGGGTAGTGTGAGTCATCTGCTTCCTCATTCCACTGCCTCTGTAACAAGGCTGTCAAGGCTTCCGAAGATACCAGCACAAACTGCCTGTTGTCATGAGGCAGGGAAGGTGTTTAACACAGGACACATTTTCTATGGGTCCTACCTTATCAGGTCCTGCTGTTAAGTACAATGTTGGTGAGGATACATCCTCTCAGCGAGGGGTAGGAGGTGTTAAGAGGAAGGCTAAACTCCTGGCTAGGTGCTGAGAGTTGTGAAAGTCGCCCCTCACTTCGTTTGACATCCCCTATACCCACTCCAGGCTCGGGGCTGGTTTCTGCCTGTGGATCTGTCATGGACAGTGGTGCCCCTTGCAGCATTCTGCTGCCTGCTGGCACCCATGGGCTGAGCTCCTGGCTCACACAGCCTATCTGGAGACTCTGTCATGAGAAAGTGCCTTTTTCTCATCGCCTTAAGGGTTTTCCACAGAGGCACTTGAAAAGGAAAACCGACAATGGCTGCTTCCAAAGGAGGCTTGGCAGCACCATCCACACAGACTTGCAGCCTGTGCCACCCCACCAGTATGGGCAGCCTGGGGCAAGGTCGTCTCAGCTCTGGGGCTGAGCTGTGAATATTTTCCATGGGATTTAAAAAAAAAAAAAAAGAAAGAAGAAAGCCCTAATTCCAAAAACAATTATCTCCTCTGGCAAGTCTTTCCCTCCCAGAGAGGGTCCTGCAGCCCCACAGCCTGGGAGTATCATGTAGGGAAAGCAGGTAGGGACATGTGCAGCTAGGATATGGTACATCACCTGGGATTTTCTCGGAGGAGTTTTGGACCCTTGGAGACCTGGAACTGGTTGATTCTAGGTACTCTGTTCATAATCAAAAGCCCTTTGTGGTTGTGTTGTCCTCGTCCCAAGATGACCCAGATGCTGTCCACACTCCAGGACACCCATTATTCCCCACTATTTATACAGCTTCCTGTTGAATGCAATGGAGCTTGAACTGGCAGCTGGAGAATGCATGGACAGAAAAGACCCCCTCCCTCCCTCCTTCCCTTGATCCTCTTGGATCTGCTGGCACATTGCATGGCAGGAGGGAGCAGGTATCCTGGAGCATTGGCCTGTTACCATACAGTGGTCTCTGTGGAGCTGGACACACCAAAAACAGAAAACCAGCCCCCTCTGACTGTCCTTTAGAGAGCTGGTGTGGGGGCTTTGCTGGCTGGACTCCCCTCACTGGCAAAGCCCTCTGCTTTCACAGCCAGTCTGTTAGCATTAGAATAAAGGAGAAGAGGGAAATGCACTTCTTCTGGTGCCAAACTGGAAGGAAAACTCTGCAGAGGACTGGAGGAAATGAGGCCGTAATGCACAAAGGGGCCTGACGGCAATGGGAACTGGGACATTTCTGTGGATTCAGTCTATACAACTCACTGGGTCACACTGGCAAAACAAGGCTTGGACCTGTAGACCTAGCCTGGGTGTTCTTTCTCCACTTCTGCATTGTGGGAGGAGTTGGGATAGATGACCTATAAAAGTCCCTTCCAACTCAAATGATTCTATGACTCTATGACTCTACAGCAAAGTTTTCCACTTTGGATTTAGAAGCTTTCCTGGAGGGATGCTGCCCGTGATGTGGCAGCAGTAAGACTGGGATGCTGTGAACAGAAGCAGCCCTGCCTGGGAGACTACAGCAATGACAAAGGAGTTGACAGGAAAATTGCATGCTTTAACAAGAGCTAGAGTTTTTTATTTTGTGCTGCTGAAGCAATCTCTCCTGGCAGTACAAGTCAGCCATCTCTGGCTGATAGATGCTGGCAATTAGTGGTGTTTGCAGAAGGGCAATATTACCCAGGACTTTATTTGTATAACCTTTACACAGGGAGCAGGAATGTTGAGAGCCAAGATTGCATTTTCTAGCTTGAGTCAGTCCTTCCTCTTATATATTGTGCTAGGAGGAAAATATATACATTACCCTGGAGAGGAGGAAACAAGGCCTGTGTGAGCACACAGCTCCTCCTGAGTTTTGGAGAGACTGGCATTGATATGGCTGGTTACCTTGAAATGCTGTGGCTGTGATGCTGCAGGTGTCACAGATCTGTCACATCTCACATGGTGAGGATGACCATGGGATTGTCTCAGTGTGAGCAAGACATCAGGCAGGCCATGAAAGTTACTGTTCAGGATCCCTTTGAAAACAGCAGCAAGAATTATAGAGTCATTAAGGTTGGAAAAGACCTTCAAGATCATCTAGCTCAGACATCAGCCCATCCCCACTAAACCATGTCCCTTAGTTCCACATCTACATACCTCTTGAAAACTCCCAGGGAGACACTCATGTCCAGAAGAATACCCCTTAGCATCTCAAATGAATCTGGAGATGATTGGGCAGACAACTTAGTTGTGTCCTTATCTAACTGTACATTTTTGTGTCTAGTTTGTGTGTTGAATTTATTCCTTAGCAAACTAACTCCCTCCGAAGCCAACTGAGAAAGCCAGGCAGTTGCCTTCAGAAGGCAGAATACCACTAAAATTTTGAGGGAACTGCCCCATCCCGTGGCTATTGCTCATGGATTGAAATTGAAGGGTTTCAAAAGTAAGTTTTTTGGCAGTGAAACACTGTGGCACTTAGTGAGAAAATTGATGACTTTAGAGCTTATCTAGAACTATTCTCAATCACTCAGTTTTACTGAAGAAATTCAAAGTAGGTTTGTGATAAGTTGCGTGGGCGGATAATTGACTTTTTCTTTAGGTTTGGAAGGTGCCAAGCAAATTGCTTTTCTCCATTTTTCTCTTCCTCAGAACTCACTTATTTCACTGTTTTGGAAGTTTGCAGTATCAAAAACATTAACATTTGCAGACTGCGTTGCTTTTAGCCATGGTTGTTTAGGTGCTTTCCGACAGACTGATTTTAGCCTATGGAAAAAAACACCGTGGGAGATAATGCTGTAGTTGCAGGAAGCAACGCCAGCGAATCTTGTTTTGAGGAATGCATAGATCCAATTACAGGTTAGAAATTGTTTGTGGGTTGCTACCGTGGAATACATAGCAATATAATGCAATAATCAAAATTATATGTGCTTAGCACATCACAAGGCAACCACTTTGCTCAGCAAATCTAAACAAAGGACCATTTTCCACCCAGGCATTGTATCCAGGTGCCCTTTTTATAATGATTGCAGGCTTCTGGCTGCAGCTCCATATCTAGTTCTGTCCTGCAGGGAGCTTGGCTCTCTTGGAGCTGCAGAGAAGTTGAGGTGTTTCTCATGGATCTGCCTGTGGGGCAACAGGAGATGTGCATGGGTTGGCTCAGATTGTTGGTGTGTGGGATGAAGGGATTACTGTCAGCCAAAATACAAGTGCACAGAGCTGGTTTTGCAGCCTACATATAACAGGCATTCAAGAAATGAAGGAAGTATAATGTGGGCTGTAATTAGGTCCTGTTAGCTGATACTTCTCCCCTTTAGAGGAGCAGTTTTCTGAAAGTTCTTATGTGTTATCAAACCGTATTGTCTCTTTAAGAACAATTGTGTGAAGAGTCATCAGGTAGCAGGATCAGTCCAAACACAATTGCATAAGCTGGGCTGCTAATATAAAGCACGTTGCTTTCTCTCTGCAGCAGCACTGGTGCACATGGCAGCACATCATACTTCCAACCCCAAGGCAGGCTCCCTGTCCCAGCCAGAATAAACTGGGTTCCTGTCATACCTCAGCATAAACTTAAGTAAGCTTAATAAATATTATATTTAAACGCATGTGGCTCCATGTGCAAACCACTGTGACCAAACTGAAGCAAACTGGAGCTTGTTTCACAAGAGCTGTGGAAATATCACCATTTGGCTCTTTTAATAGCTCGCTGTTACTACTACCAAGCAACAGGCGTTCCAAATAAGATGCCATAGCAAACCTTGCCACTTCCAGATGCTTACTATCTAATGGAGACCAGATGCAAAGGGATATCTTGCCTGTAGTGAGCCTGTAGCAAAATGGTGGTATGTATCCAAAAGGGACCAACACAGTGTTGTGAGGACCCGGTATTTAAGGGGACCTCCAGTTGCTTCCTTTGTCCTGTATGAATTCATCATGAGTTCATCAGTCTGTTTGCCCAAGCTGTCATCTCTGGATTGCAAGGGAAAGGGATGCAACAAAAGGGCTCTCAGAGTATTACTGAAAGTCCTCAGAAGTCTATGATGGGATGTGTTGTGTGTTGGTGTGTGGGTTTTTTTCATTTCTGTCAAAATCTTTTTGACTGGAAGTTCCCCAATAGTTCCTGTGGTTAAATTGCATTGGGACTTCAGTGTTCATGCTGAGGTGTAGAAGTTATACTGAAAATGAGCAACAGCCACTGCTTATTTAAAATAACTATTCAGATTCCAGAAGATACCCCCTTGATAAGAAGGAAGGTACACAAAGCATGTGCTTTGTGTGGGGGGAGGGATAGCCTGTCCAGCATATACCAGAACACACCACTCTCATAGGGAAACAAAAGATGCATAATCTGGATGAAAATACTCAACACCGGGCAAAAACGGACTGGAAATATGCACTCAGAGACAGCTAATAAAAATAGCTTGCAGTCAAATTAAGGATATACTAAGTGGCCTCCCAAGGCAACAGGACAGAGAGAGGCATGTCAGATGCTGAGAGCACCAGGATGGGATGAGCTGGGAAGAGAACATAAAAATTTGCTTTGTAGGACAGTGTTTGAACTTAAAAATTATTTTTACAAATTGTAGGTAAAGACTGAAAAAGACAGGGAGCAACTCAAGAAGACATGGCACCCCATTTAAGCGTAGTTAACTGTCTGAAGAAATACAAGAGCAACTGGTTAGACAGCAGAGTGTCTAGGAACTGTAGTGAAATACAAGTTAGTTGGAGGCATCAGTATCAGGCTGTTTCATAGAAGGTATGAACATTGTTATAAGCATAAATCTTCCATGAATAATGAGTTCCATTCTGCTTAGCTTTGGTAAAAACTCTCTTAGAGTAATTAAATTTGTCAGAAAGGGGGAAACTGTAGTCTAATTTTAGTTCCCTGTCTCCATTATTCATGGTGCAAGATGTCAGCTGGTTCATAACCATCCTCCTTTGCCTTTCTTGCTCTGTGTGAGAAGTGCTTTTGTTTTTATTCTCAGACATGTTTGTTTAGGAACACGAATATATTTGAATAGTTATAGCTATGGATGCATGTAGACATCATATAAAATTATGTGCAAAGACAGCCGTGTGAGGTTGTGAATGCAAGTGCAGTAAGGGCTTGGATACATAGAGGAGTAACTACACTTACCACTGAGATGAAGTGGCTGACTGTAGATTCCTAGCAGCGTGTATGAAATAAAACCCTCTTCAGCTGCCAGCTGGGATGCAAATTTAATGGGTCAAAAGTGCAGAATTCCAGCTCTGCTGAAGCATGTGTCCCAGGAGGTCAAAGGAACCTGGGAGTCATGCTGAAGCCTGGTGTGCTGATCCATCTCCCCTCTCATGCACACACACACAGGGTAGACATACATCTTTCCCTTAAAGGCCATCTAGTTCAACTCCCCTGCAATGAACAGACACCTACAGCTCAATCAGGTGCTCAAAGCCCCACCCAGCCTTACTTTGAATGTCTCCAGGAGCAAGGCATCCACCACCTCTGCAGTCACCTGTTCCAAGTATGTCCTGTGGAATCTCCTTAAGATACTTTAGGAAAAAGAAATTTGGATCTATGTGAAGGACAGAAATTGGGCATGATTTGAAAGTATTCATAATGGATAATTGAGTTTTTTCTAGCATCTGCCACAGCGTCCTCCTGTTCATCACCATTATCTTACTGAGCTGAGTGGTGGGAGATGCAAAACATTAGGAGATAAATAGGCTATATTTGAGCGCTATGTCTTGATAAATAAGTTGTACATCCAGGCTGCCTTTCATCTCTGCAGGAAGGAAGGGCATTTCAGAGCTCTGTGATCTCCTAGCCAGAGGACAGCTATCTCTGCAGTGCCAGAGGCAGCCAGTGCATTAGCCCCTTTGCCCCATCAGTTATCAGCACATTTAAACAAAGCCATCCCACAATTATCACTCTGCTATTTCCTCACCACTGCCTGTGATTTGGGAATGTCAGTGGGCTGCTTCCAAGGGGATTCATGTCCTTTGGGTTGCTGTTCATGACAAAAGACTTAGGTTTCCAGGCACCAGTGTGTGAGAAACTGTTTTTGCAAAGGGTGCTTGTGTCCTTCTTGGTGGGAGAGGTGCAGCCCTTCTTGTTGGGAGAGATCTCTCTGATTGAGGCAGAAACTATGCAAAAACTGGAAACCTTGATGTCACCACAAACTTTTGTTTCTTCCAACATCTGCCCAGGAAAGTCACTTTCCTACAGCATGTCCTTCTGAGGGAATATAAGCACTCTGAATAAGTCCCTTGTGAGATCTGAGAGATTTATCTCTGTTCTCAGAGTGAATTTAACTAAAACTTTGTGGTTTACCATCAAATTTGCAGAAACTGGGATTAATGTAGAGAAAACCTCACAGGTATAAGATCAAGAAGGCAGAGCACTAGTGACATCAGCTGATTCCCAAGATACCCTTAATTTTGAGCACATGAAGATGTTTTTGCTATTCCTTCTGCTTTCATGTCAGAATAAGAGGTAAAATTTCTGACCTGTTTGCATCAGTGCCTTTTAAATTGAAGCCTCTGAAAGCTAAGCAGGAATTCACACTGGATCAATTCTTCTACTGCAAAGCTATGTGCTCAGGTCCTCCAGTCTAGTTGAGACACACTTTTGGACCTTCAGAAGTTGAGCAAAAGCGTGATGAGGAGCTTTTACATTCAGTGGCATTCAGTCCAGTTCACTTGGGAACAGAAATTCAACCTCTGAAGGCAAAGTAGACTGTTACAGGAGAAAACAAACCCATTAACAGGCAAGGCAAGGCATGGAATTTATTTTTATTTTTTATCTTATTACAGCAAAATCTCTGGAAAAGTTTATCTGAGGAGAATTAAAGTGGATTATTCTCTGGCAGATCAGGATCTTGAATAAAATGTATCTTTTCTTGATAGGAAAGTATCAAACTAAAGAAAAGATGGATCGGAAGTCCTTACCTTGATTTCCCTGATGGACATGAACATTTCTCATGGTATTCATAGATGTTTCTCTATGGATATATATACTTTTTGTAAAGCATATTCCTGTTTCAGTATCATTTGTATTCTAGTCCCGTGAGATCTAGTCATAATTGCATTCTTTTTAAGAATTTAATGATAAACAGGTTACAGGAGAAGTAAATCAGGCCTCTATGGAATCCATGTAATTTCATGCAGAATGCTAAATGTTTATTGTTGTTGTTATTATTCTTTAAAGAGCAATGAATACTTGCAAGTAAGGGAAAAAATGTGCTCTTAGCCTTTTTTATTAATCTCTTAGTTGCCCTTTACTGATCTTTCTTCTGGCTCCAGTTAACTTCATCTGAAAGAACGAGATGATGCACAGACTTGATTCATGGTATGCACTTCCCCAGTATTTCCTTTCATGCCTTGGCACCATCTAGCAATTAATACTGCGTGATTAATTGCTACATTACCACCTTAAACAAGGAAAAACTTGAATTAAGCTTCATGAACATGATTTGCAAGATGAAGAGCTCTTAATTGAGCAACCTGAAAAATTGAGACACCCAAAATGCTGTGCTTGGGAAGATGTCAATGTTTCCTGCAACCATGGAAAACAAGAGTTTGCAGACTTCATGAGAGGGTGGCCTTTTCTTTAGACAAAGACAAAAGGACACATTTACAGATTAGAACTGTCAAAATATTTACGTCTTCTTTTTGGTTCCAGAAAGCCTGGAATTAGGAAATACTCTTTTGCTTGTGACACAGATTTTACATACTGTGTTGTATGGGAACTGCTGAATCATGGCCTGAACCACTGGTTGGTCACCTGAGGTGAGCACCGAGTCAGCCACAGGGGCACAGGTGAAGGTGATATACCTGTGTGATTGGAAGGGGTGGAGCCTGGCTCCACCTCTCCCAAACCCCATTTAAGGGCTGACCACCACCAGGGAAGGATCTCTTCTTGGAGATCCCTTCCATGTGGAGTCAAGGGCAAGCCTCTATTGTCATAAAGGTGAGCCGCTCTTTTTTTTGCTATTTTTTTGCTATTCTTTCTGTATATAAGCCTACTTAAATATACCATATTCCATACTATTTCCATTGAATACCCTTCTTGGGGGTTATTTACCCTACACTATGTGCAGCTAGGAGGTGACTGGAAGGAGACTCTTGTCTGCTGACTATTCCCAGCTCTGATCCTCAAAACCAGAGATGGAAAATAGCTATACACTGACTTTAAGGAAATACCCAGGTGAACAGTGATTTCTTTTATCCAGTGAAGAAATATCTCCTGTTTGAAACAGGGATAATCTCAAGCTTATGTCTGAATGTCAGTCCTTATGCATCCATTGCTGATGGTGGCCAAATTTGTCTAGAGTGTCCCACTGCTCATCCCATCAGTGCTCACCATCCTAATAATGTGAGGCCACAGGGTCACCACTTCAGCAAGTAATTATTGTTATTTCTAATATTAAGTATCTCTACCAATTGCTCTATTCATCAGCAAAAAGTCGAGGTTTCCATATTTGTCTTAAAGATCCAGCTGAAGGACTTTCAGTCTTTAATGCTTTTGTGGTTACCACGTGATCTTCCCCTGTCTCTGCCACTGTTCTTCATGCTGGTCAGGACCCTGAGACCTGAATCATCTCTGGGAAGTGGCTGCTAGCCAGTTGTAAGTGTGAAGCTCTTTGGTGGTTGCTGTGGTTTCTTCTCTCTGTTTTGCAGTATTATGCTCTTTTCTGGTGTTCAGTAAATGGCAAATAGGTCTTTTTAGTGTGGTTTTGTGGAGATGGGTGGATTGTCTCTGCTGATACCTATCTGTTTAGCCTTTCCAGTAACTGTTAAGCTTATTTCCACCAAATTTGAGGGATGGGAGACTCAAAGATAGTTCTATTTCCATAGATTGCATGAAAATCAACATGTGAGAAGGAGAGAGAAACCCAAACTTGCATCTCCTCTTGTGGGAAAGCAAAGAAGACACCCTATGCAGATCTGTTTGACAGCATCCAGATAATGAAGAGGCCAGTGTCTACAGCTGGCTGATATACATGTGAGTGTCACCAACACTGCCTCTTATCCTTGGGGACATCTCCTGGGACAGTTGGGGTTAGTGAGTATGATGCAGAGGACACAGAACAATTTTTTTGAAATATGTAATTGACAGAAATCAGAATGAGGTGCAGCTTAGTGTGAAGAAAAAAAAAAGTAATAGAATGACATTGTATGACATTCAATGTATGACATTGAAGCCAAGAGCAAGATTCCCAGTCTTGAATTTTGGCCACATTTTGTGATAAAGGAATAAGGAATTTCAGACAGAATTTGGAAGATGCAATCCTTGCTACAGACAATACCTGGATCATGTGGTGGTTGATTCAAAATATTTTCCCTTGCAAAGATTGTACTTGTTTTATTTCCTGAGAATCATCCACTTCCCTTGACTAATCACCTCAGGGTGCCCAAATCTCCCTCTGAAGGCACCCATCCCTCTCCAGAAACATGGTGGAAATCTTGTTGTTGTTCCAGCTGCGAGGATGAGTGGCATATAAGTCACTTCATTCAAGTATAAAAAGCCTGAAGACTCCCCCCAGACAGAGTATTATGGTGTAAAGGAGGGAATGGCAATCTTCACCTGACTGTTTTTGAGGCTCACCATATGAATTGAAAAGTAGTAAAGGTCAGCACCATTTATACCCTTCTCCAGGCAAGAGAATACGTACGTCTCAGTTTTCCACTTGGTTCTGGAAAACTGAGACGTACTGAGATGTTTAAAAAGTTGTTTTCAAATGAGCTTACTCTTTTGTACCATTTAGGAACAACCATGAGCTATTAGCTGTCCCTCCAACTTTTAATGCCCATGACCAAATACTTGAAGGTATTTCTGGAGTGCCCATAACTATTTCAGTGAAAGTGGTAATTACAGAAACGATATTGCTTCCAGCCAGCGATATCCCACAAGATGAGAGTACCAGACAGCCCCTGGCCACAAGTAACAGAAATTTGAAAGAAAATAAAGGGTTTATTTAAAATAGAAAAAAAAATCATAGCTTTATAATAACATTATTATTCAAAGAAAAACACTTCCTTATGAGTTTGGAAAACCACTTCAGCCTTCAGCTTTTTTTTTCATGCCCCAATTGCAATTAATTCCAAACCATGAAATAGATCACACAATAACATTAACTGAATGTGGGTGTTGTTGGTTCCCCAAAGGCTGTCATTTTGCTCTAGGCTACCAACCAGTGTTCAGGATTCCACCCTGCAGGCTTTGAAGGTATGAGATAGAAAGTGATATAAAATGTTGCCTCTGGCTTTTTTTTTTCCTCACTGAAAAAAATAAACTTTATTGGGTGATACATGAATATTTGTAGTTCATGATTTCTAGTGAGTAAAATATGTTTTGATCCATTTGTTTTGGGTGCTACCAAATAATTTACATATTTGTTTCAAATTGAAAATTACTGAAGAGTTGACTAGTTTTTGTTTTTTTCTACTCATTGTATCTGTGCAAAACAGTATTGTTTATGTGGGCGTAGTGGAAAGTCATATTATGCTGAATTCTGTTCCAGATTCTTTATGACAGATACCTTCAAATTAAATCCAATTTGGAGACCTTCCATGAGACTTAAGTGCTGCACAGATATATTTTTTGTCTTTATGCAGCAATAAGCTTGCCCTTTTTGCCCACAAGAGTGAAATGGCAACTCTGTACCAAACCATTTGAGTTTATAGATACCAAAATCATTTTACAGGCAATATTTTGACACCAAGCTGTGTGGTGCAGTCAACATATCTAAGGGACTGGATATAACCCAGAAGGACCTATGCAAATTGAGCAGTGTGCCCAGGAGAACAAAGGTTCAACAAAGCCAAGTGCAAGGTCTTGAACCAGGGTCAAGGTGACTCCTACTATTAATACAAGCTGGAGGATGAAAGAATTGAGCATAGCCCTGATGAAAAGAACTGGGGATACTGGTGGATGGCAGGATGGACATGCCAACACTGTGCCCTCACAGTCCAGAAATTCAACCATATCCTGGGCTCCATCAAAAGAAACATGGTCTGCAGAAACATGTCTGTTATTTTTTCTGATAAAGGTGGTGAGGCACTGGCACAGGTTGCCCAGAGAGCTGGTGGATGTCCTGCCACTGGAGACACTCAAGATCAGGTTGGATGGGGCTTTGAGCACCTGATGGAACTGTCAGTGTCTCTGTTCATTCCAAGAGAGTTGGAAGAGATGACCTTTAAGAGTCCCTTCCAACTCAAATGATTTATTTTAATTTTAGTTTTGCACTGCAGAGAATTTTCCTGGTTTTTTTTTTTTTTTGAGGAAAACTGAGCCACAAGTTACAGGCCTATTTATTAGGCGTATTACAGGCTTATTTTCAGCAAGTTTGCTGATGATACAAAGCTGGGAGAAATGACTGACATGCTGGAAGGTTGTACTGCCATTCAGCAAGACCTGGACAGGCTAATGATTTGGGCAGAAAACAACCAGATGAGGTTTAACAAGAGCAAGTGCAGAATCTTGCACCTAGGGAGGAATAACCACATGCACCGGTACAGGCTGAGGGATGAGCTGCTGGAGAGGACTCTGTGAAGAGGGACCTGAGTGTCCTGGTGGATGACAGGTTGTCCATGAGCTAACAGTGTGCCCTGGTGGTCAAGAATGCAAATGGGATCCTGGGGTGCATTAAAGAGAGTGTGGCCAGAAGGTCAAGGGAGGTGACCCTCCCCCTCTACTCTGCCCTGGTGAGGCCTCACCAGGAGCACTATGTCCAGTTCTGGGCTCCCTGGTACGAAAAAGACATGGATCTCCTGGAAAGAGCCCAACAGAGGGCTACAAAGATGATGGAGGATGTGGAACACCTCTCTTATGAGGAAAGGCTGAGAGACCTGGGTCTGTTCATCCTTGAAAAAAGAAGACTCAAAGGGGATTTGATCCATGTCTATAAATATCTAAGGGGTGGGAGGCAAAGGAATGAGGCTGGACTCTTCTCTGCAGTGTGTGGTGATAGGATGAGGGGAAAGGTCCACAAACTGAAGCATAGGAAGTTCCGCGCTAATGTACTTGGGAACTTCTTCACAGTGCAGTGACGGAGCACTGGCACAGGCTGCACAGAGAGGTGGTGAAGTCTCCTTCTCTGGAGATGTTCAAGACCCTCCTGGATGCCTACCTGTGCAACCTGGGCTAGGGAGCTGCTTTGGTAGGGGGATTGGACTCGATCTCTAGAGGTCCCTTCCAACCCCTGAAAGTCTGTGATGCTGTGATTATGAGATGATTTACGAGACTGGAGAGATCATAGATGGGCCTGACTGTGACTGGTGATAAGTGTTCCCGTGCTTGCTTGATACTTTGTTCAAGTACGTCACATTAAATTGGGTGAAACACAGAAAGTTTTGAGCATGGTCAGCATCACTATTTTGCTCTCCCATGCAGAGCCCTTAGGTTATAATGTCATGTTTATTCATTCCCACGTATTCACAGAAATCTTTTATTTTTGTACAAAATGACAGAACTTCTACTGGATAAGAAGATGCTGATTCACATCCAAGTTGTCCTATAGCTAGGATTCCGGGACAATTTTCAGAAGATGAGAAAATTTGAATTTAATTTCTCCATGCCAAGGAAAATTTCTTAACATTGGTTTTCATGTTCTGATGGACCTCCTACTATCCAACTATTGTAAGGGGGATTTGGATTTAGTTAGGGGTTCTATGGCTATGCATATTTTCCTGTACAGGACAAGCAAAATTAGCGGGACGTGTCTCTGTGCCGCATCTCCCACACTTACTCAGATGGCTTGAATGCTCTGGTATATCTTGGACTGCTCCATACTCTTTAGACAAATTAATCACACTTTTGTACTCCACTGAATACTGTGGGAACTTATACTTACCTGTGGACTCCTATGTGGTATATACCTCAAATTAGGGGAATGAGTGGCATTATACCAAGGTAAGGTATGGTGCAGGATGCTTCCTAGGTACACATCAGCCTTGGGAATTACATTAATGACCTCCACTTTTATGCAGTTACAGGTTTTAACCACTCCCTATAGGAATACTTACCCATTTGGACTTCTCTCCTGTCTTCAGTTCATGACACAGCCTGCTAGAGTCAGTATGCCAAGCCTTGCATGTTGGGAGATTCCCAGTGACCCCTATTTTCTGTACTATACCCATTACACCTTTTTCTGTGACGAGAGAGGATTCTTTCCTGTGCTTCCCTGGTGTAGGCAGGATGTTTCTTATAATCCCAACTTTTTTTCCTGGAGTAGGCACTGTCCAATTCCCAGCCCAGACTGTATCAGATGCCCTGGCCATAGAGCAGTTGGATGGAAAATCCATTTCTGTCTTTGAGCCATTAACCACTCCATCCTCCAACACCTTACCCAGACAGCAGGCGTGGATTTTACGTGGAACTCAGTGCCATCATCTTTCACCCCTGAGAGCCAGGGTAGGCTGATTCTTGTGCCTGACACAAAAGCTGTGATCCTCTGTGATTCTTTACCCCGATTATTGTTTTATTAGACAATTTTCCTGTTTTCTCTCAGTATTTCATATATCCAAGGGATCCGCATGCATTTTGTTGTCTTAAATCCCTGTCCAGCAGATGTTGGTGGCTCATGGTTTCTGGCTTGGTACCTTCATTACTGTATAGATATATTGATCTTGTCTTTCTCCTCAATAGCTCTGCATGAGGGAAGCTTAATATGCCAGTGAGGTAAATGATAACACAGGGCTAACACCATATCAAATTTCCCTTTACAAAGCTGCAACGTATGTTTCAATACCAGAGCTCATGTAGTTCCTAAAATGTGATACTTTCCTAAGATGTGCCAAAGACATGAAGAGGAATTTCTGTGTTTGAATGCAGCACAGGTTTGAACGTTTTTTGCCTTTTACACCACCACTGCTACAGCTGACAAAGAAACCAGAGTGACACATTTGTATAGTAATGTGATGAAACAAAGTAATTTTATTATTTCTGAACATGAATAGGAAATTCTTTTACCAGAATTGGAGTACTCTTGAGTCAGGACAGAGATTACATTGAAGATTCAATTGCTTCAATCCCCATTGGTATCTCAAAAACCTGTGATTTATCTGAAGAGAGAAGACAGGGGCCTGGTACTTGGCTGAGGCTCCTAGGTGCTGCAACAACAGTGAAAGCTATTTCCAGAAAACAACAAAATATAATAACAGAGTCTCTCACCTCTAAGGTTCTCGTAGGATTGTGCTAGAGAAACAATTACTGTGGCCCTTAAAAAACAAGGGGAAAGGGTTTAGGACATTTAACTTCCACTTCTTGCACGTACTTTCCCCCAGAACCAAGGAAAGATGGGTAGTTGACACTATTTATAACACAGATTAAGAAATATCCATGCCATGGAGATCTGAAACCCAAAATCAATATTTGCAGAGGGTGGATCTCACTTGCAGACATGGCATGGGATGGGAAAGGAGGCAGTGAGACTGCAAAACAAGCCAGCCTCCACAGAGCACTTAGGAAGTGCCGCATTGCCATGCCATCCTGAAAGGGAAACTCATCTAGCTCTGGTATTTGTTCTTTCAAAACATTCCTGAAGCGTTGGAGCAGGTGCAGTAAAAACAAACAAACAAACAATTTGATGGCTGCAGGAAATGATGTTCAGTGAGACCTTTGGTGAACTCCAATTTCTTATTCCAATTTATCTTAAAAGTTAAAAGAGGACTTCACTGTAGTGTGTAATTCACTATATGCCTTCAGGAAGAACATGCTGTCTACCTAAGGCAGGAAGCTTAAACAAAGCAATTCCAAACTGGAAATAAGGCACATTTTAACTGTGAGGTTGATTAACTGTTGCAATGAACCATGGAAAGATTGATAGATTCCCTCATTTCTCAATGTCTTCAATTAGAACCGGATGACTTTCTGAAAGGCTTGTTTTAGCCAAACAAAACTTACTGGCAAAATTAAAGGCTGCACAGTACAGGAGTTGTCGAGGGCTTTTCCTCAGGGAAGGAGAATTTATATCAACTGTGTAGTTTATTGTTTCTGTTTACTTTCTGTAAAACAACTCAAATACAAGAGAGATGCTTCACGTAAGTATAGAAACAAACAAGCCAACTCTTGTTTTCTCCTAAATATACATGTCAGCAGGAGTTAATGTGTCTGAATCAAAGGTGGAGTTTATCTCAAAGAGTCTGTAAGATGAATCTGTTCTGGAGAACATTTATTTAGCTATCCTCATAGGATTTTTCTGCATACTTGGAAAAAAAAAAAAACACATTAGAATTTTAGAGTTGCCATAACCAATAGCTAATGAATTTGTCTCCTTTCCTCTCTGATTTATAAGTCCCCTTAATCATAAACATTCCTCCAATTTTGCTAGCTGACCCAAATCAAAAGGACAAAGTCAAAGATCATTGTTGCACATTTTAAAATGCAAGACTGTCTCCTTCCCAATAAAACATGATGGATTCATGGTTCAGCACAGAATTCACAACCATAAAGCCGGGTGGTAGAGGTTAACCACCACATTGCAAATTCCAGGACTTTAATTCACAAATTCAAGAATAAAACATAACTGAAGTTTGCAATTTTGCAAGCTATTGACCTCCCTCAAAGCTGGACCTGCCTTTTCTCTGCTTGCAAAGTACCTGCTTCCAAAATGAAATAAAGACTAAGTAAGATGGGCTGTATTTCTGAAAACATGAGAATGTCAGGAAGTCAAACCCAATTCCCTTCATTTGTTTCTCTGATTGTTGCTGTGTGCATCAAAGCAGACAGTTCTCCTGATCTATTTAGCAACAGATTTAGGTATTGCTTCAGAGATCTCAAAGATCCTGCTTCTATTTTTTCAAAAGCAAGGAAAATCTAAAGCCAAATGATGTGCTGAGCAGAGCAGTTGTCATCTCACTAATATTTCAGGATCTGTGTTCTCTGCTGTAGAAATTTCCACTTCACAGTTTATTGTACTTTTTGTATTTCTCTTTTTGTGAGGACACAGTATCCTAGAAGTAAAAGACAGAAAATACACCAACTGCAGAAATAACCTGCAAAGAACCTGTACCAAAGCTATTTTCACTTTTGTTCTCTTCTTCTGCAGCACGGAATAACACAGTTTACCATAATTACATTTTTATTCTTCCTCCTTTTCCAAAGATTGGTTCTTTATGCTCTGCTAGTACTCTCTCAAATAATGGTTTATGACTAGTCTCTGCTGTGTGCAGAGTCCTGAGGGGCAGACTGGGGCCATTAACTTAATTTTGGGTGAGTGTATGTGCAAGATAAATGCACTTGAAATAGCATCATGTATACAAAGATCAGGTTCATGTGCACACTGCAATTTCCCTTAGCTTAAATGAGGATTCATTTTATTAAAATAAGAACTTAATTAATACACATGGGCATTTGAGGATCAAACTCTATGTAACATTCATATGGATTTGATTTAAAGACCCTGAAATTAATTAAAAGTACTGGTAGAGGAGTTTGTTTCTAATAGGAATAATACTGATAACTTTCATTGGATACGGAGGAGGTTATGACTGTCCTCTCACAGACAAAAAATAATGTATTGCAAATGTTTCATGAAGGGTTTGATCCCATTCAACCTCACTCCCCAGAGTTGGGCTGTATACCCAACCTAGAGGAAAGGAAGGGGGTACTTGAGGTTTGCTTTGCCTGTAAGGACTGTGGTAAATTTTCTGCTGATTGAAAACATCTGTCTTTTGTCCCTTTTGCAACCTAAGTTGCATGCATTTCATCTTGTTTGTTTCAAGAAGCAGAGCAGTGTTGTCGTTGTGTAAGACTTGGATAGGCGACTGCATGGAAAACCTAGCTACTGTGGGAATGTCAAGGAAACAAGGGCAAATCCTTGGTAAACAATAGACCACAAACACTAGATGTTCTTGTCTGTCTGCACTGTCATTTGAGGTCTGCTGGGAAGTTCTCTGGAAGACCAGATCTGTTGTACTTTCAGACAGGGCACCTTAAGGCCACTGGCCTTGTGCTTGAATGCTTGGGCACTTCTGAGAAGATGCCTGGACAAGCTTTGCCTGCTGCTGTCCAGCCTCACTGCCTCTGAAAATATCTGAATACAGAAGTAACATGAGCTTATTCTAATTGAATGGCCTCACAGGATCTGTAGACCTTATCAATGACTTGTCCTGCTATATGAGATAAACTGTGAGGAAGAGGAAGGTTTACAGTGGCACAGCTCTTGCAGGCAGGAAGAAGGCACAGTGGCACATCGGTAGCTCTGTGAGTGAGGATATTTCAAGGTTGACAAAATAAATATCTAATGAAACAGGAATGAAATACATCTTCTTAATGAAATCCTATTGGACTAGTTTCTAACATGTCACAATGTCTCCATGGATTTAAAGAGGTCTGATAGCGATCAGGTGGAATGTTTTTGAAGAGGGGAGATTTAGATTAGATATTAAGGGGAAATTTTCACTCAGAGGCTGGTATTGCCCTGGCACTGGCTGCCTGGAGAGCTGTAGATGCCCCTGGAGGTGCTCAGCGCCAGGTTGGATGGGGAAACCAGTCCTCAGCAGGATGTTGAACTGGGTGGGATTTAAGGTCTCTTTCAACATCAGCCATTCTACGATTCTATGCAAATGAATAAATCAAGTATCCAGCAGGATGCCTATGCAAACTACAGTTTAATTTTGCCCTGAGTAGCTCTTTGGAGTTGCATAGAACTTTCTCCATTGGATATTTTCATATGTTTTACTATAACCAAAATAAAATAAGTACTGACTCTTCTGAGAAATAGCTAGCAAATTCAGTTATTTATATTTGTCAGATGAAAGAGGAGGGAGTGTGTGTGGGGGGAACTCAGTGCTGTTGTGCTTGGCCTCCAACTAAACAAAATCTCTTTTGCAAGTGCTGAATGACTTTTTGGTACTGCCCATGAGCTTGGCACCTTACAGAAGCGTGTGTAGCCTTCTCTTGTTTCAAATTTGCCAAATTTTGGGTATGGTAAGCAGAATATTTTCTTTTTCTCAAATATTGTACTTCCTCTTGGGCTTAGAAAAATAATTAAAAAAGGAATTCTCTCCGTCACTTTTTGCAAGAGCAAGATATGTTTTTAGCTCTCTCATCAGATACTGCACTAATTTTTTGGGAACGTTTCCTGTATTCTTCTTGTAAGTAGGATGTATTAGTAGCCAAAACAAACACAGAAATAAGCCAAGGAAATAATAAGATATATCTACTCATATAAATGATCCAAAAAGGGAAATCTCCAAAAACTACTGTGAGTGCTATAAGATTTCAGGTGGCAAACTCATCCAAAATTAATGGTTAGCAAAATATTTAGTTCTCGAACACCAATAGGGTAAACAGAACAGCTTCCAACAATAAATTTTTAAAAAATCATGGAAGTACTGTATTGTGGTTAAGGCATTGGCCTTAGATTCAGGAGACTGAGGTTTAGTGCTTCTCTCTCTGGAGGGATCCCATGTAAGTCAATCCATTCTGTTGCATATTTGTTCTTTGTCTGAAAACAATGCTAGCACTTCTTTCTTATATATTTATTTCTCTCAGATAACTACTTTCTTGCGCTATGAGCTCAGTGCTATTATTGTATGGCACCTTAAGCAAGAGGCCTTATTCTGTGTTTTCAAAAAGAGAGCACAACTTCTTTTAAAATTAGTTTGCATTTTTTAATAGAAAAACATCTTTGCTCAAAGTTTTTGCATATGATCGCAAAAAATATACTTTTCATAAAAATCCAGAAGACATCTTCGACATAGTGAAAGTATCTTGAAATGTCAGAGCCTAGCTGAACTTATATTTCTTCTCACACAAGGTCTTCCACAGGAAAGGAGCTGGACTGCCATAGTGTTATATTTTTACTTTATAAATTACATGCTGTTGTATTTTAACCTTCTAGAAATGTGACTATTGCCAGTGTCTTGTATTAGGTACCTACTCACAGGGAATGTATGCTTCCTGTGTAAAAATTACCTTTTCATTTTTGTCTTCTTGGTGTCATTTTTATTTAGAGACAAAAGAAATAATAAATCCAACAGGATGTGTACACCTATTTTCACATGCAAGGGACAAACAAAGACTTATGAAAATCCTATTGTATGTGAACCCTGAACAATTCAGTCTGAATAAACAGAGCTTGCAAACTACTGACCACACACATAAAAACTGGGGCTATGTATTGTTGCATGACAATATTTATGAAAGCAACTGCAGTTTGAATAAACTCAGTCCATCCAGTAGTGACTCAGAACAAAGCAGCATTTCAACAGGAAGACGTGAGCAGAGTTTTCTGACACACCCCAGTCTAAGTGGAGCTTTGGTGAGGGGACGGTGTCTGTTGACATTTTCCTTTAACCATTCACCAGCTGGATGAAATCAGACACAGAAAACCTCCAAAGAACTGCTCTGCGAGAATTAGCAAAGCAGAATATGCTTGCTCACAATCACTTACAGCCACTGGCCTTGCTGCCATGTCTCTATTCCACTTGAGCATTCATGCTTGAGAAAATCCACTAGGCAGTACAGATTTCACAAACTACTTTGAAAACAACTGTAAAGCTATCCTTGGCAAAATCACTTTCTTCTTTAGATATCATAGAATCACAGAATCGTTTCAGTTGGAAAAGACATTTAAGGGTCATCTAGTCCAAATCCCTTGCAATGAACAGGGACACTTACAGCTCTGTCAGGTGCTCAGAGCCCTGTTAAGCCTTATTGTGGATGACTCCAGGGTTGGGGTATCCACTGGGCAACCTGTGTCAGTAACTCACCACCCATATATTATACAAAACTCACAAGCCTAGGATGCTTTTCTGACAGGTCTCAAACAAACGGCTGCACAGAACTGAAAAAAAAGTAAGTTTTCTAGACAAGATAGATGGAGAATAGAGGAGTCGTTCCCCTTCCAGTCAGGAGCGTGAATGTGGAGCAGACAACATCCCCAGAGGTCATTTTCAGCAAGGCAGCAGTAGCCATGCCCTTCAGCCAAATCACATTATGGGGATCCTTCACTGACATACTATCCTTCAGCAGCCCCATGCTTTTCTCTTGTCAGCAGCATCTGCTTTATGCACCATCACACAGAAGTGCAGTTGCTGGCAGAGAGTGAAGACAAAGCAGTCAACCCTGCAAAAAAGCCTGGGAAGGATTCTGCAATGGCTGCATGGCAGTGGGAAGGCACTGAGAAACCTGGCTGCCCTCTGCTAACTTGACCCACGTTTCTCCATCTTGGCTGGCCTGGTTGACATCTATGCAGTTACTGCAAAGTTGATCTTGGCTCCGCCTTTGTTTTTTTTTTTAATTGTTTTTTTTATTCCCCCCCCCCTCCCCCCCCCGATGTGCAGCGGTTTGTTTTTAAATAGGAACTGATGAAAGCTGTTGCTGTTCTTATTTTTCCTTTCAATGAACTGAAGTGATGACAACAAAGTTTCTAGTAAATTATAACATAGGCAGTCAGTTCCAATGTTCCAGATAAGTTCTGAAGTTGGACTTTTTTAGAGGTTTTTTTTTTTTTCAAAGGGAGGGTGCAAAATGCAACCAGACAAGATTTAATTAAATACTTGTATTTCATAACTGTAATTTATCTAGTTCAATATGTCCTTTCCCATGGGTCTGCTTGGATACAGGGAATTTTTAGTCTTCAGACTGCCAGGCCTGGAAAGTTCTGTGCATCCCCAGGATGGGTAGAAAGCAGTCAGTAGCAATGCCAGTGTGCCCACAGTGCTCTCCTCTTGGGTCTTCTCCCTCATCCAAAGTGGCTAACTCTAAGGAGGAGAGGATAGTTTTGAGGCCATTTACCATCTGGTCTCTCACTTTGCCTGCCAAGATTCTATGTTTACCAACTTAAACAAGCCAACATATTTTCATTATATCTCTTACTACTGTGGCTCAGAAATAATTCCATATGGTTGCAGTCTTGCTACAGCTCTTTATGGGCTGGATCTGAATCTTGTTGATGTCAGTGGAGAAAGTCACAGTGATTTCAGAGAGTTTTGGAACCGTCATGCGTACTTGAGTTAGTAAGCCTTAGAAAAAGATGCACGTGAAATGTTATCTTTAATCCTTCGTAAAGCTCTTTGCACTTCACCATTCATGAGCACAAATCTGGTTGAGATGGCCCAGGCACAGCTGGTGCTTGGTGCAGCAGTAACTGAGGGCTACACTGCTAAACCTGGGTTTCCTTTTTCCAAGACTCAAGGTAGATAGGTTTAGTGTTACAGCCAGATCTTCTCCTACACATTTCCTATGTGCACCCCTTCACTGGTTGTAAATATATCTCTTGTTATATATTTCTACACTTTCCTAATGAGCGATGTAATACACTTTTAGTTTCATCATTGGTCTGTAACAACTGCCTTAGCTGCCCTTGTCTTTCTCCAGATTAGCTCCAGAACACCACAGTTTTCCTGCCAGTCATCCCACAAATGCCTGAGAAACAATTTGTATGTCCATACATTCTCTACTATCTAATACTCCATGTATGAATCTCAGAAATCATCTGTCTGGCAGCCTGGAAAATGCTAGTTTTCCTGTGTGCAATGAGGATGAATGAAGATTTACTTCTTGCTTGTCATTTCTGTGGAGTGTTCAGCATGGAAGGAGATTGAAATGCTTTCTAGTTCTCTATGAACCTTCTGCATAAGGAAAGGCTAGCATCATGAGGAGGGAAATCACGTAACTCTTCTTCCATAGAGATGATTCCTCTGGGAGAAGATTGGGGCCCATGGGCACAGTGTTGTGGGGAAGGCTTGCTCTGTTGCAGAGAAGTAGAGGACTTTGGTGCTCATGACCTTTTACCTGGCAGCCCTCTTCAACCCACAGTCCTAAAAAAATTGTCTGGAAAAGATACAAAACAGGACTGAGTTTCTCAAAGGGACTTTTGTCTCAGCTGCTGCAGGACATGCTGACTGCACACATTCTGTCCTCTCTCCTGCCTGGCTCCCAGTTATCTCTTTCCCTTCTCGAAAGTTTATGATTTTGCTTTTGCGAAATTTCTTAGCCTCTCACTTGGGGACTGAAGGATGTTTCATGGACAGAAACAGTGTGAATGACTTTCCCTGTAACAGATGATACTGAATAGTAACAAGCAAAAAAAAAAAAAAAGAAGATAAAGAGACTAGCACAGACATAATCAAAGTATGTCTGCAATTTGCGAGGGGAAAATGATAAACAGAGGTTTGGCTGTGCTGATATTTTCTTTCTTTTTTTTTTGCCTTGGAAAATATTTGGTATCAGAAGCTGTAGATATGACACATAGTTGAGATGGGGCATCTGTTCCAGATGTTAGAGGCTGGTCTCGCTTGCCACTTGCAAGAAAGCACCCATTTCAATCAAATCTTGTTGACATTAATAGAAACCAAAGGAAATCAGCATCTTTTGGGGAACTTTCATGGTGTGTTCAGGAAAATGCCGCAAAGTTATGCATCCTGATTTTTGACACTTCTGTGTTTCTCTTCAAGGCTGTTTTACATGGAAGACTTTGAATCTAGGGGAGATCATAGGATTGGAGAGCTGTTGTGGTTTAAGCTGGAAAGCAGCTAAACACCACACGGCCTTTCACTCACACTCCTTCCTCCCTAGGGGATGGTGGAGAGAATTGAAAAAGAAAAACCAAAAAAACAGAACTCATAGGTTGAGATAAGAGCAATCTAAAAAGAGAAAAAAAGGAAGAGAGAAATAATAATGATAATACATATATATAGTACTGATATGTATATTCTTGAATATATATATTATTTATATATATACATACGAAAGATGATGCACAAGCAATTGCTCACCACTTGCAGACTGATGCCCAGCCAGTCTCCAAGCAGCAGCTGCTCCCCCAGCCAAGTCCCCACCATTTTTCAAGACTTTTTTGTATGATGTCATATAGGATGGAATACCCCTTTGTCCAGTTTAAGTCAGCTGCCCTGGTTCTGTCCCCTCCCAGCTCCTCGTGCCCCCCAGGTCCCCATGCTGGCAGAACAGTATTAGAAGCTGAAAAACTGAAATGTCCTTGGCTCTCTACAGCACTGTTCAGCAACAACTAAAACGTCAGTCTGTTATCAACTTTTCTCCCAAAGCCAAAACATAGCATTGTGCCATACACTATGAAGAACATCAACTCTGTCCCAGCTGAAACCAGGAAAAAACCAAGGAGCAAGGTACAGCAGAGCTGAATTTATAGTATTGTTGGATGTTATAAAAGTCCTTTGTACTGTGAGACTTGCTTTTTAGAGAAGCTGTGAACTCTTAGCTCCTGTGGAGATGAACAATCACTGTATTCATATTTTTTTAAGAAACAAACTATCTTTTTCCCACTTTCTTCACTTTTCTCATGTTTCTATTTTAGAGAAAGATTGTGACTCTTTAAAACTTTTAATAGAAAATGTTAAAAATTTTAAACTCTTTAAAATTTTTAACACAAATTTGAGTTTGCGTACAGGATGAAAACACAAGTTCCTGTGAGTATTGCAGAGAGTAGTTGCATTTTTGCATTGCATGACTGAAGATGGGCTGGAAACTGTGTGGCAAGATCACAAGATTTTGAGGTAGAATACATCATATTTGGTCCCTCTTTCTATGAATGTACTGCGAAGGGACAGTAAAAATATAGCTTAGAACATGTTGCAAAGCAATTTATAGCAATTTACAATGGTAATTCATGGAAAAGAGATGACCTGCTTTATGAAAGTTCACTATCAATTCAACATGTAATGCTCACATACTTGGCAGGGTTTCATACAAACTGGATACAAAACACCAAGTGTACTTTGGTTACCAATACAGTAAATGGTGGATAGGAGGTTCAGAGGTAGCCTCTAGCCAGAGGCCACCACCCAGAGGCAATGATGGGATCCCATACAAGAGTTTGTAAAGGCTAATAACAGCAAAAGCATGTGTATTTGTAGAATGAATTCTGTGTCTGAATCATAGAGAAAAAGGAAGTGGAGAAGCTGCCAAGCACAGCCAGGACAATGTTATCAGACACTGAATCTGTGTTATTGACCCCCTGAACAGAACTGCAGGGCTTCCTCAAAGAAAGGGTTGTGAGTAGGACAGAAAATCATGAACGATCATAAGGCAAAGAAACTACCAGAAAGCAAAGGGGCAGGCTCACTTAGAAGGAAACTCTTCTATTATTTTGTTATCCCCTTTTATTTGGATGTGGTTTATGACACAGTGACTGACTGTAGGATCTTTTGCTAAGATGTTTATTTTGGAATGGTGATATCACTATCACATCCCACTTACTGTCAATAACTTGTTTTCATCTTAAGTAAGCCCAGAACATAAAAACTTCACAGATCAAAAGCACATGTATTAAGCTGTGGATGCAAGGAGAGAGCAGCAAAGCTGTGTAAAATGGACCATTTTCATGGACAATCCCCACTGGGTAAAGTGGGGCCTATTTTGTACTAATAGCAAGCACAGAGTCTTTTCTGCATCTGCTCCACAGTACAGAGCACAGGTTCATGGTCCTGGCACTATGTCCCTGTATACATGCAGTGACTTATCCTTCACACTCCATGAAGAGCTACGATGGCAGTCTGTGTGAGAAAGGTGTCTGCAAGCACAGCACCTTTTGCATGCATCTTCCAAACACTGGAAAATATTGTTTAAGTTGGATGCCCAGGTTAAGGGGTTTAGTTATCCATCCCTACTCAGTAATGCTGTCATGAGTATCCACCACAAGTTTCCCTTCCCTTAACACCTCAGAGAATTAGTACTATGCTTGTAACACTGTACTGTGAAACCTGCTAGGATTGTTAAGGCTTCTATGATTACTATGTCCTTCAGAATACTAGCTGAATGTCTAATGAAATCACTATAATGAAATTCTTTCCATTAAACAGAAAAAAGGACTGATTTCTGAATTTGGACATTCAAACTAAGCGCATAAAGTTAAAATGTGTGTTCCATCTCCTTTATTTGTCTCCTGCATTCAGCCTTGAGAAAATCTTTGAATCAGTAATTAGGAGTAATAATCTTAATTTACAGGATTGGCTGGAAAGCTGTTACTCAAATTGGCAGAGTCCCATCAAAAGGGGACTGCCCTTCCTCCTGTAAAACATCATTGCTGGACAAGAACTTATATACAAATGACCCTGGCAATACCTCTGGGCCATGCTGTTCAGGTGGTGCCCCCAAATGACCCTACCTGTAAGGGACTTGACAGATGAAAGCACATGTATTTTTCTATGTGGATTACTTCCTCTCCTTTCTTAGTCCTGTTGATCAATAGGAAAAGAGACATTCTGCTGGTAAACACATCCAGACAGAGCTGGAAAACCACAAAACCATTGTGCTGTTTGAATGACCTCTGCAGAGGTTTATTTATGTGCTTACTTTAGACTCTTGTGATCTTCAATTATGAATGAGAGGTGGGATTTAGTTTATTCCCTACATTTTTGTTTGGACATCATTTTTGGAATTGCTGGCAGTGATGATGAATTCGTTTGTATCAAAACTGAGGTGGGGATAGAAAAGCGAGGACAGGTTTTTCAGACACTTTGAACATAGTTTCACTTATTTCAGCAAATAAGCAAGCATTAGTGATTGTTAACACTTATATGTGCCCAGAAGTTACACACTCACACACAGATACAAAGGCTATTAATACATGTATTTCTCAGTGTTACTGAATTGTTCTTGCAGTAAAAACTTGGGTCTGTTCCAGCCTTCCATAACTAGGTAGGCTGAGCTAATTGGGATGAAATGAAACACATCCTCAAGCTTCCATGAAAAATGTTGAGATAAAGGAAAGATCTGTTTAGTATTTCTTCCTCCTTATTACTCATTTTCTTTTTGCTCTGCCCCTCTGGTCAATAACCAGATCTGCAATATGTACATACATCTAGACTATTCAGTTATAACTAATGCTAATAAGGGATATTTAACCTAGAGCTACTGTGCCCTTTCTAACTTTTAGAAATAAGCCCTCTGCAGGTTATTCTCTTTTCAGTCTCTGCTGTGGTTTAGGGCTACCTCTGAACCAGCTTTTCAAGCACTCAGAGATTATTCAGATTTAGAATATCAAACAGCATGAATGCTAACCGAGTAAATTCTTGTTTCTGAGAACACATAAGGAACAAGTAAATAGCAACAGTATTAATCTAAGTCAGCTCTGGATGCACTAGGCAATCTGGAAGAGGTGGGTCAGCAGATCCTGGACCTGGTGGGTGTATGCAATGGATTAGCACTGCTTGTACAAGTCAGACATCAGTGACAGTGTATACAAGACAGAGTTGATAAGCAGATGGAGAGTAATAATTCCTCCCAACAGCTGATATCTTGGGTATTTGGATTTCTAGAAGATCTAAGTTGTCTTCTACTTAAATCCTGTTTTGGCTTGAGAGTCAGCTGAGACATTGTAGTAACTGTCAGGGTGTGTGCTCGGAGCATATGGATAATGGGAGAGAGTGCAATTTATCTGAAACTCCTTCCATTCTTTGAGTTGAGTTAGACTGCAATAATTCACATTTGCTGAGTGAGGATAGCCAATCCTGGCCACCGCAACTAATCTGTTTTGCTGCTACTTCAGATAAACGTGTTTCTGTGTCCGTGTCTGCAGTGGTATCAGCATCCTTCAGCTCTAATCTCATGATTCAACTGGAAACATTTGGTCCTGTTGGACTGTGACGAGCACCATGATCTCCTCAGTGCCTGGAAGAATCAGAACTCTCATAATCTTTCAAGAGTTCTGGTAGTTAGAGATGAAGCAGGTCTGCGTGCAAAGACCTGAGTGGCTTTTGCTGTAAATGATTTAACCTCTTTCCCTCTCCCAGCAGTTCAGTGCTCCATGATTTATACCAGCCCGAAGCAACACATCCATCTGGCTGAACTTCTGCAGATTACCCTATATCTTCTCCAGACGTTTTGGGCAAATACAACACGCTAAAAATCTGTATCTGCATCGGGCTGAGTAATGCTTCCTTACAACAAAACTTTCAGTGTTCAACTGAGATAAACAGTGGGAGAGCATCCTGTTGGGCCACTGGGAGAACAGGCCTCAGTCCTGAATTATTTTTGAAATATTTAGATTTAGTTAGTACCCGAGCAGCGCACTGTAATCCCATGCTTGCCAGCAGTATGTCGTTCAGTCACTAGATGTCTCTGCGGCCTGTGCAGAGGGGCCACCAACTTTGGGGTCTCTGGTAAGCAGAGAAGAAAAATCTGAGGCTAGGGCAGGAGAGGAAGCCTTAGCTTGCTATGTGTGAGTATGCCTGTCACAACTCTTTGTGCCTAAAGACCTGGAAGTCTGTGTTTCTTCAGCTGTGTCGTTCCCTTCTGTGTGAGCGCATCAGCACTACAATTCAACAGCAGTATCACAGAATCACATATGTACTTATATATGCATTTATGTTCATGAAGCACTTGAAGAGCAATAAGAAGTTCAACTTCAGGTGTGTCCTTGAGAAGCTGGATAACAGTATCATAGGAAGAAAACTGGGAAGAGAACAGATGTAGAGATTGAGCCATGGTTCCTTAGCGAGGTAGGAACCCAAAGAAGGCTACAACATACTCAAGAGTTCTCTGTATTGAGACTATCTACTGACACATTCATGCTCAGCCACATCTCTGACATCACCCACTAATGCAAGGAGAAAATGACAGCACCAGAAATCCCACAGCAAAACCTGGATGTTAGAGTCTTCGAGTCAGTTGTGACATTTCACTTTCGTGGCTGGGAGTGCTATAAAAAGCAGAAAAATGAAATGCCGGCTTTCCTTGTACATCTGGAGATATTTCTGCAGAAAGATGAAGGATAAAAGCACGTATTTCCTTCTGAGAGAGAAAAGACTCTCATCTGAGAAAAGTAGAGTCTAGAAAACTGTAGGGGAACACTCCTGAGCCACAGCAGGAACAGCTCTGATTCACTGTAGTTGCAATATTTCATCTTGCTGGTACCACAGAATATGTGTAATCAAATGTACCGCAAAACACAGAAGTTTAAAAGACCTTTGATAGGAAAGGCTGAGCACTCAGTAGTTGAAGAAAAGAAACAGTAAAACAAGATACAAGCACAGAATTTAGAGATAATCCAGGCTTGTAGCAAAGGGACCGTCCAACTTCCATCCGAGCAGTGTGTGGCCTTTGAAGGAAGCAAAAAAAAAAATTCAGCTCCTGAGATTACTGTGGAGTAATCAATGTCATATTAATTATACTTGACACTTCTGAGCCAAACGAAGCAACTATTTAATTAAAAGCACAGCACCACCTTAATGAGAACAACCCACACTTGTCACATCACAGGGGGGTTTATAGCCTCCCTCCCTCCCCTCTATTCTTTGAATCCAAGTTCAAATTCAAGGGAAAGTTTGTCTATGGATTATGTCCAGATGTGGCTGATGTTTCAATTCTTGTTTTCAGCATTTCCCTCTGTGCGCAGAAGACTTGATCTGTTTCTGAGCACGCTCTGATTTCCACTGTGAAAGATCTTCACAGAGTGTAGTTTTAAACTGAGGACCGATATGTGCAGATCAGGGGAATGGTTTCCTTGGCTTCCTTCACAGCCAGAGGCAGGATATATGCCATGCCAAAGGTCTGCTCAAAGACAGAGCCTGATTCGTCTTCTTTGAATCTTCCACTTGAAATCTTTCTCTGTAATAAATACAAATGGAATGATATCTTAATTTAAACATTTTAATTTCTAAAATGGTTGATGTGAGCATTACCAGTACTGTGCAAAGCATGGTTTGCTTGCTCACCTTTGTAATTCACTCTTTCCATTTTGCCAGTACAATTAATGAAGCTGTGCTTTGGGAGCTATCAGAGTTCCTAGAGGAGCTGAGAACTTAACGAATTTGGGTGGGTTTTATGGTGATGTTATTGGTCAGCATATTCATTTGTCTAATTGCACAGAGTTGCTTCATACTGAACAGAGCTTTTATATTGTTGGAACAAAATCCATACCAATGTACAGTGGTGTATTTTATGCATTTGTATTCTAGATTGGAAATAAAAGCAATACCAGAGACATCACATTTTACCCGTGGTAATTTCAACAGTTCCTGTTTACTTAAACAAAAAGACTTTAAACTGGATACAGGTCCTTCTGTCACCAAGCCTGTTACCAACTGTACAATGCTCAACATGAAACTAAACCTAAATTTAGAGTAGGATCCTTTGTATCTCAAAATTTGGTGAGGACTCCTGCTTTCAAGTTTCTAATAGTTTAAGCTCTAGTGAGAAAGTGGCACCTGTTCCCTATAATGTGTCCAGAAATCTTATGTACACTCACACACTCCTGATTGCAGCAGTGACAACACACTACCCACAAAAATAAGTTTGCTTCAAAATCAGTTTCAGTTCTGAATTCAGAAAAATGTAAGAAAAACCCATAGTGCTGATAAAAGCCATTAATATGATACAGCAGGAAGAGGAAAGTTTTGCAGAGCACACATATCAGGACTGTGGATTGTACAAAGCTTTGGGTGACATCCTCTGGTAAACCTGACCCATTGGAACATAGTTCACAGCACTGGAAGGTCTCCAGAACAGTTAAATTCCAGATGATAGTGGCAGTGGACATAGAACCTTGGTTGTAAACTTATCATATCCCCTTACATTTTTTCTCCAGTTGCTGCTACTAGGATGTGTGGTTAGGGATGTTATTTGAACTTGTAGCCCGCAGTAGTTTATGTATCAGTTACCATTCAACACTTCCTACTTGGCTGTCATTTTGGGGTTACACAGTCAAAACATTAAATCTTCTACTAATACAATGCTCTTTGTTTTGAATTATAGCTGAGACATGGCTAAAGATGAGGGAAGGATTTTGAGAATGTGACTTGCTGGATCGTGTCTGAGCTTTTCTTCTTGTATTGAAAGCACTTTCTCCTGATCATTGCTTTATTTGATGATTGCAGCTTGATGTTCCTATACAGCCTTGGCTATTGCAGCTGTTCAGGCTTGAGTGAAATGTTGAGGGAAATATTTTAAAGTTACAGAATTGACCACTTAGTTTAATATTGATGCACTGTTTTTTACTTGATAGGATTTTTGCGTTAAAATTTATAGAACTCAGTGAATCAGGGGAACTACTTGGTCCAACTCACAAAAATATAGGATACTTTTCTGGGTTCAGTGTTTTCCCTGTGAGTTTGGAAATGTCTGATTTTCTTCTAGTGGTCTGGATGAACTCCTATCTGGCAGCTCTGGTATTTTATCTTCCTTAAGTTTTTGACCCAAGAGTCATGTCACTGGTAGCACAGATTCTCCTTGGAACTGTTTTCTTTAAAAATTAAATTATAATTCCTTCTCTTGACAAAAGGAAGTGAATCATTAACAGGCAGCTCTCAGAAGTTTGTCCTAAATCAGCAGTGCTGCCCTCTCCTCAGAGGACTCTATCTCAAGTAGATCTTAATATAATTAGGAGGCATCCTGGGATTTTGTACTTACGATGCATTACCTCTCTCTCTCTCTCTATATATATATATTTTCTTATTTCTGGTCTTTCAAAAGAAACCAAAGGCAACCGTACCCCCATGACATAGTTCAAAAACCTCATCAAAAGTAGAATTAGAAAATGTCTGAAAATCCTTACAGAACAGACATTTTGAATTGGTGGAGAAATTGATGAAAATTGTAATGGTTAAAGGAATATCCTGAGGGTTCTTCAGGACAGTGAGGTTATCTCTGCAGGCTTATCTCTGAATCCATGGCTGGAAATTGACTTGTTGAATATGCAACAGTGGAACTACATATAGTTGTATTTAATTGTATCAAAACTTGATTGAAAAGGAAGTACCATAACGTCTTCAGTGCTCAACTTTGTAGAAGAAAAGCTAAAGAAAAAAACAAATTTATAACCTTAGCTGATATCTAGGTTTTATTCTGAAGCATGGTAGCTTCTATTTTGGTGGTGTTACAGGCAGTTATCCCATTAGATCTTAGGGTTAGTCTAAAAAACATTCACAAAACTAATTGAAGAAAGATCTCCTGTAACTCTCTAAACTATTAGCAACGAGTTTTTGTTTTTTTTTTTTCTTTTTCTTTCACTAGTTATGTTGCATCTGTTGCATCTTTTCTGTGATGAGGACATGGAGCAGAATATTTTCACAGAATCACAGAATTGTGGGGTTTGGAAGGGACCTCTGGCATCGAGTCCAACCCCCAAGCAGTAACCAACTTGAAATGCATGTACCTGTGCGAAGACAGCATGTTTGCTTATGCAAATTAATATTAATATTTAATTAATTGATGTTTAAGCCCAGATCTGCCTCTGCAGATTTCTGTATTGTACATGCAATCACTTTGTTGAGTGGAGAAACAGAAGCTCTGGCAAGTAGATGTGTCTGTTTTATGACTGCTTCTGGAGATGTGCTTGTACTGTCGCCAGTATGTGTCTCACATAAGAGTAGGATGCAGTGAAATAACAAACCTGTAGTCTCATTTAGAGATGTCTACAAAATGATGCAAGTTCCCCATGCCTTTGCTGTGGGTTTCAAAGCTCACATCATTGTCTTGAGCATGGAAGTGGGTTAACCTCTGCCTCCTAAGGCTGCCTAGTGTCTACCTGTAAAGATCACAGAATCATAGAATCATAGAGGTTGGAAGGGACCTCAAGAGGTCATCGAGTCCAAACCCCCCTGCCAAAACAGGTTCCCTACACCAGGTAATCATCATAAGAACTAAAGAATCTTTGATAAATTCTGTCAAGCTGTCATCAAGTAGTTGTGCATGGCTTACCGCTCCATACAGCTGACACCAATATCTTGTAGCTGGAGAGAGTACACAAGCAAAGCACAGCTTTGTTGAGAGAGCTGAGAATGAGTTACACAGTTGTTCAGATGATGTCTCGCTTACCATTTCTTTCCCTTTGAATAGAATGAGTGGGATAGGAAGCAGTGCAGTCATTCATCTCTCATTTTGCTGAAATGACATCAGCAGATGTCACATTTTTGTGGGAATTAGAAGGGAAGATAAACTGAAAGATCCAATTCTTGTAAAGGTTTTCTGAATTCAGGACAGAATTCAGTGATTTTCTGTATTTAACCTTGATGTTTCATACAGCTCCATATGAAGCACTGCATGCATAGGAGCCAGAGAACACATCAATTGCTGCCACAGCAATGCTGGCCATAGTTAAAAGTCCCACCAGGACAAAAACTGTGCCAAGAATAAAATTTGACAGCTCTAATTATTGGAAAATATCTCCACACCCTGGTTTTATTTTACTTTTTTATTTGACTTTTTTGTTGTAATGATCCCATACCTAGACATTTCATAGATTGTTGGAGCATTCTTACTTTTGGTTTGATAATTAAATTGAGTAAATTGTCTTCTAATATCTAAAAACCACATTGTGCCATTGAAGTGCCATTTTATTTAGGTTCACTAGAAGTCTGGTTCAACTAAGAGAGAAATAAAGACATTAAATCACCGTCTAAACTCTTCTTTCAAGTGAAGACACTATGACTGACACTTGTTCAATATTTAATTGTAGAGACTTTTAAAACACTAAATGTCAGGCAAACAATTTTCTTTTGAAAGAAAAACCCAGGGAACTCCTCAGTCAGAAGCAGGGAATCTGGAGGCCAAGAGCCCTGCTTAAAGTAAACATATACATAGATTTTATTTGCTGCTCTGTGGCAGGACAGCGATCTAATCAGCATCCTGGAAACAAAGCCTTTCCACAGAACAGATTTACCAGGCAGTCTGAGCTGAGTTATTACTGGCATTGCCTCATATCTCCACGAAGCCATTACTGGTGCTATCCATCGCATAATATCTATCTGTCATTATTTTCAATGGAATGAAATTGTTAGTGTTTGATCCTAAAGGCTCCCCACAACTCTAATCTACCGTATTTATTGTATTTGGTTCATTTCTTCAGATATGAAGTTCTTCATAGCGGTTTTTTAGAGGGTAAATGGGAAGCCATGATAGGAAGGAGTCCTCTGATATCTGTGGCAAAATCTGCCTCAGAATACTGTCTGCACAGCTAAGACAGTGATTTACTAATACACTGATCTGATCGATAGTTCATAAATACTTTCTATTGCAGGTGGAGATGTTATAGGAAGGAGAAACTCCTCCACAATGCAAATAATTCTCCATGCAAAAACTCTTGGTGGTGATTTCCCGTTTAGAATCATAGCATCATTAAGATTGGAAAAGACCACTAAGATCATTCAGCCCAACCACCAACACATCACCGCCATTCGCACTCACCATAACCCTCAGTTCCATACTTCCATGTCTTTTGAACACATCCAGGGATGGTGAAAAAAAATAAATTAGAAGATTTACTACAGACATGAGTGCTGGTAGCACATTTTTCATCTACAATAGATGAAAGAGTAGACTGCTCTTCAGACATCGGGCTAACCGAAACTGTCAGGAGGAGATTAGTGACTTCAATACAGAGGAATGAGAACCTGACCAGGAGTAGAGAGTGACTGGAAGGGATCATTGTAAGAAAACTTCTTTGCAAAAAATCAAATGGTGACAGACCTGGTTTAAAAGAAGGCAGTATCTAGAGACTGCACTACCACTCCTCATTATTTCAAAAAAATAATGAAAGACAAAAAGGGCAACTGGGAAAATGATGTAGTTTCTTAGACAAAAGTGGAAAAAATATGAAAGCTTGTAGGCATGAAGAGGAAGATTAATCTGAAGTGTTGCCTTCATCACTGTAAAATACTGGTGGTGCTGGATTCCCCTGCTTGTTTTCCCTCTTCATAGAGCAAAGTCAGCCTTCTGATTTCTAAAGCATGTTATTTACTGGGTTCAGAAATCATGTATGTATTTGTATATCCTTTTAATTAGCCTAAAAGTACATAATTCTGCATTACTAACAACTGAAGCATTCAGCTCCCCTCCCCCCGCCCCTAAACAAACAACCTAACAAGAAAAAAACACCTCAGTTTTATTTTCTGGAATTTTGGGCCTGTTTCTCATTTGTACTGGGGATGCTTCATATCATCAAACAGTCTGAGGGTATTGACAAGGAGTGGGCATGTAATTCATGCTCGTCATGCTGTGAAATAGTACCTGAAAGGTAGGAAAAAGCCTTCTCCTAAGTGTTTTCCATTTATTACCCAAAATGTCCTATTTCTAGAAGCCCAGGTCCTTTGTGGGATTGTGACTATGATTGAAGCTGTATAAATGAAACACCATGAGAAAGCGAGGGCTTGGAAGTCTTTTCGTTTTTCCAGATATGGCTGTTCAGGTATATATTACTTATGGCAGATGTTCTCTGAATTTTTTCATTTCCCTCACCACTTACCTAAAGCAACCCACTGCGATAATTTTTCACGTCAGCAGCTGATCTGATTTATCAGAGTCTGTGTTACTAAACTTTCCATACAAATCTGCTCATTTTCCACAGGGCTATAAAATCTCAAACTCTTTCTCTGTTACACCTGTTAGATGTAATTAGTTATTAGTCAACAGCATATACCAGATGTCACAGATAGATTTCTTTGAGCCTTTTTCTCCACTCAGAAACATTAAAAAGCTGTAGTCCTCCCTAACTTCAGGTTGTGTAAAGGATAACAACATTGTATTTAGTTGCAAGAAGCTCCTCTACTATGCTGAGCACCCCAGCTCCAATCACATTTTTCAGTCATCTCAGTCCTTCACTTAGCCAAACTAAATACTACCTGATCTACATGACCAGAAAATGGCTACAGAGCAGAAGAATTTTTGCTTTTGGGTCTGTTCCCTGAATTGATTTATTGCACCCCTTTGTCAATCTACAGAGTAGACAGAAATGCATTGCCCTCCTCTTCAACCTAGACCTTTCCAGATATATATATAATCTCATCCTACTGCTTTCTGTACTACATTACAGACATACCTTTAGACCACAAATCCTTCCTAAGGTACCAGCATTCACCATCATGTTCAGTATTTCACATTCTTCTTTGTCCGTTGGGGAACTGAGCTTCCAATTAAATTAACATTACTGTGAAGAACTGTTTCTTCATCTTAAATGTTTACCCTAAAAATAAAGTGACACTTTCTTGTTTTTTTTGTTTTTTTTTTTTTGTTTGCCTGAAAATTTAAACTCTATTTTTTTTTCCTCTGTCCGTAAAACATTCATTTCACTCAAAAGTTTCCTCAAGATTACCTCCTGCTTTCACACTTCAGTGAGCTGTCATCTCCACGTTTAATGTCAAATTAAAGCAAAACTTTTGTTGTGAACATTCGTGAACTCTAATGTTTCTGCCAAAGTCCTGATCACAGTTTTATAATTTGAGCTAAACTCTGCAAACGTAAATAACACTCACTTAAGGGATCATTTAACTGTTTGTGAACACTTGTGAGTACCTTGAGCTAGGCTGTGTTTAAACTGGAATACTTTCATTGCATTATGTTTCTCCAGTAAATGATCTACTTTTACCATTCCAATGGAATGGTTCCTCAAAATGAAGGCAGAACTCAGCTGCATTTCACATTTCCCTGGGAAAGTTATGACACTGTGACTTAATTCCCCCACCCACTGTATTATATCTTTCTATACGAAAGCAATAGCAGGATTCACAACCTCAAAGCCCACAACCCCAAAGGGAATAGTGTAACACTCCTACAGTCTATGCATGTTTAATTAACTAATTAATTAATTAATTTCCCGTCAGATTTTTAATTTTTGACAGAAGGAAGCTGAAATTCTGTGCTGCTAATGGTGGCCACCTCTCTAGAGATCCATCATCATATAGTTGGTCTTTGATGTCAGGGAAGCTCAAAGCTTATTTGCCTGTACAGTTCTGTATGTTACCCACTGTGCTCATATTAGATAGTTCAGCTGATATGAAGAATCATTAAAGCACAGTCTAGGTCAGCATAGCAGTAGCTTCAGCCCACTCCAGACCTGGCTTTCCTCAGTCCTGATTTTCTTTGCATTATGGTTAGCTCTAAGTGCTTTCAGTAATTCTGTCTTTCCTTCATAATATTGTCACTAACTTCTGCTTAGATTTGTGTGCAAAATTGGATAGTGCCCTATTGAACTTGGCCTTGAGCTTCTCCAGGGATGGGGCACCCGCAATTCCCTGAGTAATCTGTACCAGTGCTTCACCACCCTCATCTTGGATTAACAGAGGTCCAGGTCTGTTCCTGACCTGTCTCATTTGAGCTGGGTCTTGCCCCATGGGACACAAATCCAGTGTTTGTTATTTCACTGGGAGGTAGTTCCCTGAAGGTCGGGCTTGTGAGCTGACTGGGAGACTGAGGGGTAATGCAACAGTCCAATGGGTGCCAAAGTCTATGTAAGCAAAGAAAATTCTTTGTGAATACTACATAAAAATAAAGAAACTGCAATATACCAGGCCCCATAGAAGTTTGAAGACCATGGAGCACACTGCCAGTCTTGACTCGACTGTCCTACCACACCCACCACATAGTTTGGATCTGGCACCCTCTGACTTCCATCTGTTTGGGCTGATGAAGATGAACTGCATGGGTGATGCTTTCCTAGCAAAGTTGCCAACACAGCAGCTGTGAAACAGTGGGTCACCTCTGCTGGCACAGGATTTTACAAGCACGGCATGCAGGTTCTTGGTCACTAATGGCAAAAATACATAGCTAATGGTGACGGCTATGTTGACAAACAGTGCTTTGTGTCTGAAATTTTGCTCTATCAAATGGTATTACTTTGCTCTTTGTATATGTAGTAGTTTCCAAGGAAATAAATAGGAGGCATTACTTTCAGAGGGACCTATGTAGTAGTGTATCCATACCCATACATGTATCTCTATCCATCCCTATCTACACCTAAGCCTACATCTGCACTTATATCTTCACCCATATCTACATTTTGCATTGAGACATACCCACAATTAACATTCATAGTGTTAGTGCTTCTGCAAACTTACAGGAAGAACATCACTAAGCCATGGTATCTGTGCATGAAATAGCTCAGCAGCTGGTGATTTAAACAAGCCCATGGTGTGGTGGTGGTGTGCATACGTGATGTAAGACAGTTTGTTCTGTGGGATGTGGCTGCAGAGACCAAAGGTTAGTGTCTGTTGGAAGGCAATTGTTTTGAACTGCAGGCAGCAAACAGACTGATTGTTGAAGTTTACAGAAGTCTGTCATTACTCTGCTATGTAATTTTTAAATAAACATGTTTTAGTCAATAAATATACACTCTTCAGGCCTCAGTAAGAACAGCAGAACTGTTAGTCAAGCTTTAATTCATCTGGTACTAGTTACGGCTCAGCTAAGGCATGTTACAAATAAGAGGAGGTATTTTCTGAGGGCAGTCTATCCGTGATAACCTCTAACACAGCAGGACCAAACTCTAGACTGTACCCACTTTATTGATGCATTTTCATTACTATTATATATTATATAACTCCAGAGAAAAACAGGGGACAAAATCGATCTCTTGGGGCTCCTCTGAGCCTTCCATTTTCATGATTAAATGAGTCTGTGAATTGTTACAGAGGTCACCACACAGATGAATGTTTTATAAGGCATCGACAAATGGCTACAATAGCAAACCGAATTTGCATTTGTACCATGTTTCATAAATTACAGACAACGAGGAGTATTTTCAAACAGGAGCATATTCATTCTTCCTCCACTCCCAGATCCCTGTGGTTTCTTTTTTTCATTTACTTTGCAGTATGTTTAATTGGGTCCTGTTTCTCAGAAGAAATATCTTTCTCAAAGTCTGCTTGTTAATTTATAAGCGGTTTGCTGGTAAGCTCCTCTGGTGAGCCCAGCTTTAAACCACCTATGTAGCCCTCAAAGAATTGAGGAGGAGTCGAGAAGGAGGATAAGCATTGCCTAGATAGGGCATGTGGAATATATTTCATCTCTCTCAATGTAATGACATTAATTTAATTAAAAATCCAGGCTGGCCGGTACAATTTATAGAACAACATGACTAATATTGTTATGCTTATGTAAGCAGAGAAATTAATTAAAACTTTGAAGCTTACTTGTTGACATAATGAAAGCACATTTTATGCTGGTGAGAGATTAAGGAAACCTTCTTGGTGGGCTCTTTTGCAGAAAGGGAAATAAACCCTCCTTGTCCCATTCTACAACCACAGAGCGTTTAATTAAAATCAGTGGAGAAAGTAACAGTGGGAAAATGAAAGCAGCAAGAAACATTTTTGTTAATATATTAGTGCTGGAAAAAGAGCCTGGGAATAGCCAGAAGGAGTCTGACATCAGCTCGGCTGGTGTGAGAGATATAAGGGAGTGTCATTTGTTATGGGAGCTGCAATGATGTGAGGGATGAGATGAAGGAGGGATGAAGTCAGGGGAGCACTGGTGTGGGGAGTGAGCTTCTTTGTGACAACATTACAAGATACTGTAGGGTGCTGAGTGGGATGGGATGACTCCCTGCTTGTTTTCAGGGAAGGGATGCCAAGGTCAGGTCTGCCCCTCTGCAGTCTTAGTCATCCTGCTTTTTGTTTGTTAGTTCCCATATCTGCAGATACTAACCTTTCTGAACAGCAGTAAGACATCAACGTGAACCACAGGGGACTTCTATTGTAGTCAATGTGAAGGTAATTCAGTTAAAAATCAATCTAGCACTCAACACAAGTGCCCGTGTGTTTGGCCATATACATATACACAAATACATGTACACATAAATGTAGAGTGTGGATTCCTCTTTAGTATGCATCCACGTTTCCTTGCTAAAGCAAACTGGGTCACTGTTGAGTTGTCTGAACTGACACTAAAGGACCTGAGGATGCTCTGACGTGTGACAAGGACTGGTCCAGGCCTTCCCAATTGCTTGGGCTGAGGGCAGAGTAGACAACAAGGGCTTAACTGCACCACCCTAAAAACAACTGGAGCCTAAGGTCCTGTGCTGGATGAGAACTTTCAGTGTCCCCAAGGGGAGATTGACACAGAGGCTTAATATCTCTTGGGTGTAAGGAGGAGAACTGAATGCCAAATGTAAAACAGCGGAAACTGCAGGCTTTTCTAGGTCTGGATATTGCTTAGGATTGTATTTTAGAAAAAGAATTCACTTTCAGTATAATGATATAGACTTATTAAAATAGAAAAGAAAGAAAATTCCCTTTGCTTCTAACGAGATCATAAAAGTAAGCATAAATGCACTGTGCATTCAAAGAAATAGTGGAAATAGTGCTCTTGGCAAGTAGAGGGAGCTCTTTGTACCTCATGTTGCCATCTGATTCTTCCCAATCTGAATGTCTTATTTGAAAACCAGCTGCCAGAACTCACACCTGAGTGTTCCACATCCCTCTAGAGGGAGAAAAGTCCATGCTGGTTGGCTTGCTGGGAAAAGCTCCATCACAGCTAAGTGGATTTTAGGATATGCAAGCCCAAGGGCTAAATGGATAAAATTCAACATTTATTACGATTCAAGTTAATTACCAAGCTTATTATTTTAGGGGATTAGTATGTTAGGCGGATGCTAAAAGGCCTGATTTTAAGTGGTTGTGGTCAGTATTTCCATTCCTCACCATGGGTTTCAGGGATTCTCCATATTCAGATGCCTTTGCCGGGGTTCTCCAGCCCAGGATGTGCTAACAGTGCTGTTTCCCTGTGATGACTGTGAAATAAGCCTTTTTTAGGAGGTTTCAGCACAATATGATCACACCATAGCAATTACTATCAGGTCCATTTGCAAAATGGCAAACGGGCTGAGTCCATGTGGAGCCACTCATCCCTGCCTGGATCTTTGCTCATACACCTTCAGAAACTGCTACTCCAGAACAGCCCTCATTTCCTTGTCTCTCTATGCTCTTGGGATGACATTTTCCAGGTGAAAGTTCTGAGGCTGCATCTAGAGCAGCAGATATAATGAACAGGGCCTTCCTGTTTCCTTGTTTCCTGTTTCCCTGAACTTCAGGAAAGTAACATGGCATAGATCACGACTTTGCAACTGAACCATTTTCCTTCAAAAAAAACCGTGGCTTTTGTCCGCATGTCATCTGAACAGTTGGTCTGTTCTTATCCATATCAGGAGTGGTGCCAGCAAATGTTTGCTGCATATGATCAGGAGACAGTGCACAAGGCCCACTCAGCGCGCCTGTTGGGACTTAAGAACTTAAATAACAACCTGGAGATGTTAACAGCGAGTCTCACACACCTCATATGGACTTGACTGAAGACTGCATGTGCAAGCCATTCTATGATTCTGATTCTATGCTGGTAGCATGAAGAGTTCAGCAGGACCTCAGAGAAGTCTGTCCTGAAAGTTTGATGCTTTCTACCAGCAGTCAGAATTTACCCAAAATGGAGGGAGAGTCAATGGATTGGTCAAGGCAACATCAGGAAAATAAGAAGGGAGTTGAGGGTGGCAGCACTAAATGAAATAAGAAGCTAACAACTCAGTGTGTTTTGGAAGTGTAGAAGTAAGGACTATATCCTCCACTGAAGCAAGCAGCCAGAGTCACAATCAGCAGTTCCTCCATGCACCCAGAAAATGTTACCCACTAATCGTAAGTTACTGAACATGTGTATAGGGAAACAAGATAAACACTCTGTCTTCCCACAGGAAGTCCCCTGAAATATTTGCAATATTTTTACATGCTTCATATGCCTTTCATTTTTCTTATTTCCATTGTGACGAAGACCAGAGCCACTTCCCTACCATCAGCACCAAGAATGCAACAAGCAGTTCTTAGAACTGTCTCTGAACTCAAGAGCTCCAGCTATTGAAGCAGGTTCAGAATTTCCAGAGAATGGATAAACAGATAAGTATGGTTTTGGAGTTAATATTTGACACAACTCATGACTGACAAACATTACACTAATTGTTTAAAAGGTTGCATGAAGTATTGGCCCTCTACCACTGGGAAATTAAGACAATTAAACACCACAACCACCAGGCAAGAAATTTGCAGTGACAACTGAATGACTGGGGTTTTCCTGTCCACCCAAAGAACAAAGTCCCCAGGCACAGCAGGTGATTGGCAAATACTAATGAAGCAGCAGATGCACAGAGGAGTCCTTCCCTTGTACAATAGGTCAAGCTGGCTGAAATGCCTTTAATCAAAATATCCCCACTGACCACATGGCAGTGCTGTGCTGATATTTTGTGGAGGACACACTAGAGAGTGTTGTGTGCATACATGTTTATCTTCAGGGAACACTTCTTTAGATGGCAGGTTCAGATTTTCTAATTTTTGGGATTCAGAAGGAAAAAATTGACTGGGGCTTGCCATTTACCACAAAATGTTGGTTTTTACATTTCAGAAATTTGAAAATAACCATTTGCTGTAATTTAAATTTTTTGTTTGTTTTTTTGTTTGTTTGTTTGTTTTGTATGCTTCTATGCTGAAATTTTGTTTGAGAACTTTTTATATTTTTCTAGTATTTTGACTTCTATTTCCAGTCTGTAACAGAGCATAATTTAGATATGTTGACGTGTCAAGCAGAATGAAAATATACTTTCCCTGCCTGTGTGAGCTATGAGTGATTTTCTTAAAGATGGGTTTCATAGCCCCAGAGCTGTGAACTTGGAAGCTGCTTCAGTGCAAGCCTGAACTCTGTCTGGCTCCTAACTTTTGTGGAAGACCAAGTCAGAAACTTGGTTCTTCATCCCTGAGACACTGAATATTTTTCTTTGAAGTAACTGGAATCTTTGTCATCGAGAGAAAGTAAAATGATGATCTTCACACAAAATTTTATGATCTAAACACATTTGTAAGACAAAGGCAGTGGTGTGCAGAGGTGAAAAAACTTGTCAAAATTGCAGATAGCAAAACAAGATTGCCAAAAACCTAAGCACTGCCTGAGATTTTTGTAGCACCCACAACAAAGGAAAGTTTTTAAGAGATTCTAGAGCTAGATACACAGAACTGTAGAATCATTGAATATTCCAAGTTGGAAGAGACCCACAAGTATCATTGAGTCCAACTTCTGGTTCCACACAGGATTGCATACTTCACAAAACAGAGCTTTCTAGATTTCATCTTTTGTTTAAGCCAGGTTTTCAGGAAAGCAGAAGAGCATTCACAGAAACACTACAGGTTTGTGTAAAGTTTTTTTTTTTTTTGTTCTCAACTTAATACCAGGAGGGAGAGAAAAAGTAGTGCATTTTCTCCTTGCTTTCTCACTGTTTATCAAAAGGTACCATCTGAGAAGAACAATGTTGAACAGCTCCTTTCTGTTGTGTTGCACAGAGCTGTAGTCAGGGGAGGAGAGGCTTCACCTGCAGTCAAATATCAGCGATGCTGTTCAGCTAAATCCCATGTGCCACCACTGCCTGCCCCAGGGCACTCCACACAGCCAAGAAAGCTTGTAAGCCATTCCACATCTCCATCAGCACTCTTCAAGTGAAGGTGGACACAAAGAAACCTCCCCAGCATCTAACTTTTGCTGTTTCCAACATTTGTTCTGGTGTCAGTGAGGACTTTGAGGTTAGCTGTGTGTTTATTTGTTTTCAATCCTGGGATGCTGTGTGATCTTTTTTAAGCCAGGAGATGCAAAACGCAGCTTTGTCTTCAACAGTTTGTGTGAGTGGCAGTGACTGATGCCTTTTGGAAGGGCACCCCGGGGGCTGGGAGATGTGTGTAGCTGAGTGTTTGTCCGGGTATCAGCAGCATTTGTACTGAGCTGGTTTCTATTATTCCAAATGTCGGGAAGAACATTTGCGCTTCCAGACCACTAGATGATGATGGTACTGTAATTACAGCTGCATCTTAATTAACATTCCCACATGAATAAAACATTAGTATGATTATTCTTACATTTTTATCCAGGGTGCTGAGGTCACATCTCATTTTAGCTACTTTTGTAACCAAGCCAAACCACGTGCTCTAACAAATGGAGATGAGAAGTAAGCACGGCGCATCAATTCACCTTTTTCACATTTAAAACTTGCAGCTGAGTAGAGGATTCATTAAACAGTAATGAAGTCCCCTAAAAAACTCTATGTAGACAGAATCATGCAGTAGTAGGAGACCTGAAAGTTTTAAGCCTTCACTTTATGCTCTGCTAGGTCTGTGAATGTTTGGTATGCTTGCATCTGAAGATTGTGAGTTGCAAATATTGGGCATGTAATTATGACTTTAGAAAAGGAAAAGTAATCTTCACATATTGCATGTACATGGAACATTTGTGCCACAGCAACAATATCGGTGTAGACACTTGGAGTCCCAGATGGTACAAAGCCAAGTTGATGTCCCTTTTGTTCTGAGCTTGAGGTGGAGGGCTTTCCTTTCATCTGTGTTGCTGCCCTGCATTCTTTACACTGAGGGCTGGACCAGCAACAGCCCATGAGAGCCTCAGGCTTGAAAAATCTTTTCAAGTGTGTCTAAACTGGAGCCAAAGGTGTGACTGCAGCCCACAGTAATGCAGCTGAGGTAGCTTCATGTGGCATGACCCAACTGCTGATAGCAGTGTGGCTGCAGTAGCATGCAGGTGGGCATGAGCTGCAGAAAACCACAGAAATGTACAAGTTCTTCTGCCTAAATTCAGTATTATGAATGCTTGAGTTTCAGTCCTTGCTGTCTCTCGCTGTAATTTTATCTTCACATTGGTAGAGGGAGGAAGAATATTTGTAAGTTTGTGTTTTAGCAGCTCTCACACTAGTTGAACTGTCCATTGACCTTTATCTACCGTAACTTTTGAATCCTCTTCCCAGTTTCAGCCACAGCTGGTGGGGCCATTAATGTCTCAGGGATACCAAGTTCTTTGAAGTTTCATATAAAATGGTGTTTCAGTAGAGGAGAGAAACATCAGCATTTTCCTGTCAGAGAAAACACTGGTAGTATGAATATAACTCCCTTATAACACATCAGGAGAACCTCACCTGAGAAAATGTAAGAGCAAGGGTTGTGTTTGCTTCAGATCCCAGAGGAACATAGGTCAGAGATTACATGTTCTTAGATATATGGATCAGCTAAAGAAAAGACCAGGGAATCACGTCCTACTGCTGAAACTACACTGAAAAACTACTTACTTTAAAACTACTGAACTAAACTACTTACTTTAAGAAAGTAAGGTAAACTTCAGACTCAGTACATTTACGTAGAGTGTTGGGAATAAGGGGCTTTGCCATTTTTTTTCATGAAATTTTACAATAAGAATGAGAGCACTATCACTGTAAGGATCTTTCATCATGCGCTGAGAAAGAACTGAAAACCATGGAGTGCGTGCTGTGAAATCTGTTCATAATGATAGGTTACAAGTTATTACCATAATGGCTGTGAATAGCCTGAACCCAAGTTTGAATCATAATAAGAATAATAATAGGTAGCTGTACATTCTCATTTTAGCTAGTGATAGTCTTCCAAAGGACGCATGGTTGAGGCCACAATTTGCTGAATGGTTTGGCTTCTTGAACGCTGAGTTTATCTGGCAATTATATGAGCAAAGTAAAACCACAGCTTCTTTTTATAGCAGCCTCAAACTCGACCAACATATTGGCCTAGGTGACATAAGTGGTAAAACTACAAAGAGGGCACCAAGAGGGATTCAGTTGTTTTCATCATTAGCCTTTTAAGTCAGGTATATTATAAGCATCCTCCTATCATATGCAATGCAAATTAGGCATCGAACATGCCTTTGAGAATCTGAGTCTTAGCCTTGAGACTTCTACTTTGTTCAAGAATTTCCAGTAATTTTTGAGGAAAAAGGTTGACAAGAAAATAAATTGAAACGGTAGCTGCAAAAAGATAAGATACTTGGAGTTTTAGTATGGTTGCATAGCTCACATCTAACATCAGACTCCCACATGAATGTGGGTTGCCAAATGTCTTGTCTTTGATGTTCCCCTAACCAAGCATAATGTGACTTAAGTGTGTGGAGATATAGACTAATCTGATAAGGAAGAAGGGAAATAGAAGAATATGACAGCAAGTGATTTCTGATCTATGTTTGAAAGAAGGGAATGTCTAGGCTCTCTGTGGCATTGCTGGCTTCAGGGTCATAATGGTCACCCAACAAAGAAAATGTGTATTGCTTTATATTGTTCATTCCTTTTCTTTCTATTTTAAATGTTCTCTGAATGTTCTGAAGCCTGAGAGTGTTTGTCTTTCTTCCTCAGTTTTTCCCATGATGCTGCATCTAATCCTGCCAGGAAGTGAATGTACTTTTGGTCTGGGATTGCATGTCACATTCTTCATGCAGAGTTGTGATCTGAAATGAACATGTGAACTCAGGACTGAATTTTTAAGGCACATTTACATACATTACAACTTAGGCCAGCCATTTTATAATTATCTTCTCCTTATCAATTCAGCAGTTTTCACCTCTGCACATTGGTGATAGGAAATTTCCTTCTTCATCAAATCTACAGTTCAGGTGGCTTTCTGATGCTGTAAATGTTCCTCCCTAAGGTCAGTATCATTCAAATCTGACTTGGAAATCAAACCAAGAACAAAACTGCACCTGCATCTCCATCCCACTCTGGAACTAAGGCCTGGGCCCAAGATAAAGACCATGACTGGTTTTTGTCAAGAGTTTAAGTCTTTAGAACTTCTACGCTGCTGCCTTCCTTCAAGATTTGGGATGTGATGTTGAATCTTTCATCTCAGTTAGTTCTAGCTAAGTCACAGAAAAGCCCAATGATTGTGAACTGAAACCTCCTCGACCTTCCTTTTTCTCATTTCCTGGTATTGTGGCTTTAGGCCTTTCTGCACTAAAGTATGTGCCCAGCCAGCAAGTATATGAAGAGACATATTTGAGAGCAAAGCCAAGATGAGCATGAATCTTACTGGTCCATGGCTACCTCGAAGACTGGGGTGTGGAAAATATTCTCTATTACAATTAAATCTGTTTTTTTTTTCCTTGTTTCCCATTTCTTTGGGTGAGAAATCTAACCCTCCAGAGTATAAAAACACAAGCTATGGAGGTCTTTGGTTGATGATAGCTCTGGTCACACAGGAGCCTTCTTCCACAGTAGTTTCTCTGGCTTTTGTTTGCTGTTGTCTTGCTTGTTTTAACAACCACATTGTCTATAACAGCAGAAAAACAACTTTATGTAAAAAAACAGCAAGAAACAGCACATACACTGGATTAACCTCGTGAGAAACTGGCATGAGAATGCCCTCCCTTAAATTATATACTTGTACTCCCCCACAGCTGTGATAAAATAAAATGAAAAAAAGTATCTTCAATTTTTCTTTCACCAATGTGTTAAGATGTTGTCAGGCCAGGCCTGTTGGTAGGGCAGCAGATGACTGTGTTTTTTAATTAAATGCTATCAGAAGAAAATGACAGATTAGTGTTCCCTCCCCCTGAATTTCCTAGAACATTTCAAAATTACTTTTTGAAAAATGGACTTCAAAAGAAGAAAGGAAAAAAAAAAAAGCATGAAACAATGATGGGAATTCCTCGTCTTTCTTTCTGGACCAGAATAAAAGCTTTCTGGCTGTCAGAGAAGGAAAATCTATATATATATATATATATTTATCATATTTCAATCAGTATAGCTCTGACTTATACCTGGCTGGGATTTCTGCAGCAAAAACAGATCTTAGCTTCATAGGTCTTACTGCAAGCATTTCTACTGCCACAGAAGTTATTTTTCTACTGTAATTTAGATCCCTGCAGCAAACTGCATTGTCTTGTAGGAGGATGGACACTCAAGATGCCCAGCAAGGGGTAGTCAAGTTGCACTCCACTTTCTGCTGGGTATGAACACTGAACATTTCTCAGAGAAGAGGGCATAACATGATTCACCTCAGTAACCCTCACATGTGATGAATCTAGACTAAGTGCCCTGGATCTCTCTATGGGCAATGGAGAGAAGAAAGTCATTCTGGATGGTTCTGGGGTTCACACATTAGCCTGAGGATGTTTCTTGTGCTGCAGCAGTAAAGTGGGAAAATTTCACCAAAATAGCACCGTTCATTGTGTGATGAACATGCTACTGCTATCGTTCAGATGTTTACAGAACAGCTTTCTGTATGTACAGAGGTTGTAACCACCTACTAGTGGCAAATTGCTGCCTACTTTTCTTCGCCTCTTTTGTGGCAGGAGTGCCACATAAAAGCCCAACTCCTCTTCCTCTTTCTTTATAACATTATTATGTAAATCTTTTATCACTAAGAATAAGCACTTTGCCTATGTCAGAGAAGAGATGAGAGATGTTATCTGGAATTCTCACAATCAAAAAAAAATAAAAAAGAGGAGAGGAGAGGAAAAGAGGAAAAGAGGGAAAAAAAGGAAAAGGGAAGAAAAGGGAAGAGAAGGAAAAAGTAGTATTGTAATCATTGTTTCCAGAGAAGAGATGTTGGCATTTGTGATATTTTGAGCCCTAATATCTGAAAATGATAATATGTAGAAGGCTGAGTGAGCCCCACATTTCTACTACTGAGACATTTACTGGGAGTGAGAGAAGGAATGCTTGGGCCCAAAAGAAGGAATAGCTTTCTTATTCAGAAGTAGTTCATAATTAAGAGCTACAGTTTTGCACCTACATGAAATAAGGGTTCAGAATTAGAAACTGTGCTTTAAGCAGAAACTGAAACCAAATATCTCAATGCAGATGACTGGATTACCATTTTCTCTTGAAGGATCTCTGGCCCTTTTTGTTATGTTAGAGCACTCAAACCATGAGAACTGACACAAGTCCTACACCTTCCATCACTTCCAGCGAACAGCTTAAGAAGGTTTTCATCCAGAAATAAAAGCCATTAAAGTGACTAAAGCCTTTCAGAGGGCTTGTTTTCAGTTGCTCTTCTCAGTAGAGGAGCTTAGACTCTTTCTGAGATACACATCAGGTTTTCAGTGTCATTCTGGATTCCGTCCAGAGTGAACAAGTGGTGGGGAACAGGAATGCAATCTGCAGATAAAATGGGGACATCATTAACTTTTTGTCCTCATTGTTATTTTTATTAGTGATGCATTTGGCCCCCAGAAGCTGGTGCATTTGTAATGAAGAAGATGCAAACAGCCTGTAATGCGTGCTATAAATTTGAGAGACTGGAAAATTGGGCTAGTGCCCAGAAGAACGATTATTTCTTTAAAGAAATGCATTTATGTCTCTCCTTTCTAGCTGAAAAAATGTGTCAGTACTTAGAGAGAGGAAAACCTTCTTTATCCTAATCTCTGCTGCACATCTTTTTTTTCTGAGACTTCTCCATCTTCTGATACGGCACACACATCCCTTGTAACACACAATATTTCAAAGTAGCAGAGTCCTGGCCATTAGCATCATGGTGATAACATCCTGGATGCCTTGCTGCAACATATCCTGTGCTGCAGCATGTAATGCCAATAAAATTCTGCTTACCTGCAATGGTGAGTGCAAATAGGATTGAGGGCCTTCCCTCTGCCAGCTGTACAACTTCTGACCAAGAAAATTCAAGTAATGTGCAGCACTCCTGCTGATGCTGATTAATTTCTAGATCCATCTAGTGTTGCAAGAAAAAAACAGAAGATACTTCGGGAGTTTATAATTTCTCAAAATATTTCATCTGAACATACTCTGAATGCATTGAGAGCATGCCAAAAATGCCATTTCAGGAGTGAAAAAAAAGGAAAAGGCATTTATGTTCCTGAAAATGCATCTGCGTAAGAGTTCATGGGCCTTTCATGTATCACGGTGACATAAACAGAGAGGCCATGTATACTTGTCACAGTGCCCTATGGCCAGCAACAGAAACACAGGCATTTCTAAATTAAAAGATCATTTCAGTATTAATTTATCACTCTGGTATACACTGGGCTAACTATTTTCCAGAGACCAGCTACTGCACCTCATATAGCTGACCAAACTTAAAATGGTATGAAAGAAATACAGTTCCTTTCTTGATGTGATGTATTTGGCCTCATGAAAGGGCATTTTGTTGAGGTGTGCATAGAAATCTTAGAAACTGCTTACGAACATAGATATGATCCCTGGGGGAAGGCAGCAAACCTGAAGAGAGAAAGTGGCATAAATCACAGGACTTCATATGCTGCTCATAAATCTCACCTTGGGATGAAGGTCTGATAAGGCAGGACGATGTCTGAGCTTTTGCTCTGCATAACACAACATATGACATTAGCATCTGCACAGCAGTGAAACAAGATGAGATTTGCATCTCATTTTAACTTCTCCATGCTAGGTGTAGGTCAGACTCTGACTACAGACTTCTTGACTACGTCACTTCAAATATGAGGAAAGCCCTCAGTTTCACAACATTTACTCCAAAAATAAACTCTCCTATTTGGGATGGGAGTCTGACCCTGTTCTAGTTCTGAATTATGCTCATTTGACATGAAATAATATTATCAACCTACAGATTTATGTCAAACATCTGTGCATGCTACTCACATTAATTTGTAAATATACATATGAACATTTATTTCATATTTGCATATTGTGCATTTGCATATTTGGAAGATGCACCATAAATTTTCATGTGCTTGGAGCTGTCTGAGGGTTAAAGTTACCACTAGGCAGTTGTTGTATGCTCCTTAGATAACAAGAGTCTGATGGACAGTTAGAGCAGTAAGGAAAAGGACTCACTGTTCCTCATCCTGCATGGTTAAAAACAGGTTTTTCATGGCTCTGGGCATTACTGATGGTGACTAAGACTGAACTACAATTCACATAATCCCTGCAGATGCCTCCCCATGGAGAGCCCAGCAGCTCTTAGGGCCATGTACGTAGGCTCTCCTGCATGCTTTGTCTTCTCCATTCACATGAAGCAGAGATGTGTGAGACCCTGCCCCATCAACCAATCACTATCATTTTCACAGGGATGTGTTTGCAGCTCCAACAGACTGAGCCACCAAGGTCTGCAGGATGGGAGTTCATGGAAATTTGCTCATGTAAAGTTGGAGACAGCCCATGGGCCTCTCAGGCTTATTCCTTATTTAGGGCAGAGTATGTGAATTGATTTTGACCTTAGGGATTGGACATTCTAAACACACTGTAGACATAGTGCAGGCTAAACAAGTAATCAGATATCCTGCCTTCTTTGTTATTTCTTCCTGCTCAAGCATTGGTGGATTTATTAAATAATCCTTCGAAATTCATTTTCCTTTTTTGTAAACCCAATATGTATATCTATGCTTTCAGAACCTAACAGAAATGATGGCTATGCAGCTAATTCATGTCCCTTATCCACTCTCACACGTTAGCCATGGAAGGCGGTAGATGCTTTCTTCTTTTCCAGCACAATTATCTGTAACATATGTTTGCTGCATAGTAATTTATTCTAATGCAAGAAGAGGATATTTCCCTAATGATGTATACTTCTGAGAAAAGATTGTCTCTCTTTTTTAACAAGCATAGGCAGTTGCATGAGAATTCACTGTTTCCTTTAATCTGTCTCAGACAGACCCAACAAAGTTACTAAAATGGTTTCTCTGTGTTCTTGATAAGCATAGCAAGAATCTCTTCTTGTAGTGTCCAGTGTTTCACTTATATTTCAAGACAGGAAATAGGAGGTTAGCCTAGAGTAATTTTATTCAATTTACTAACTATTGCAAAGTTGTCTTATCTCCTGCAGCAAGCTGTCATATGAAGTTTTGTGAGTTGTTCTTTAATGTATAAAATTATCCCTTTTTAAAGAAAATGCTCTCCAAGGCATGGCTAAAATGCTGTATAGCTCTCCACACAGAAGAAAAAAGTGCCCAATAAATCTGGAAGTGTACATTGTTTGATACTGCATTTCTCCAGTTTTTACAGCTCTTTCTATAATTTCCAAAAGTTTTGGTATTTTTTTCATAAAGAAAAAGGAAATAGTTGCTTCTCAGACCCATAAAGGGTCTGCACCAGAAGGTGGAGGGCATGGAACAGGTTGCCCAGGAAAGACCTGGATATAGTACTCCAGATGTGACCTCACAAGGGCAGAATAGAGAGGGACAATCCTTTCCCTGCCCTGCTGGCTACCCCTTTGTTGATGCAGCCCTGGGTGTCGTTGTCTTTATGGACTGCAAGAGNAGCAAACCTGAAGAGAGAAAGTGGCATAAATCACAGGACTTCATATGCTGCTCATAAATCTCACCTTGGGATGAAGGTCTGATAAGGCAGGACGATGTCTGAGCTTTTGCTCTGCATAACACAACATATGACATTAGCATCTGCACAGCAGTGAAACAAGATGAGATTTGCATCTCATTTTAACTTCTCCATGCTAGGTGTAGGTCAGACTCTGACTACAGACTTCTTGACTACGTCACTTCAAATATGAGGAAAGCCCTCAGTTTCACAACATTTACTCCAAAAATAAACTCTCCTATTTGGGATGGGAGTCTGACCCTGTTCTAGTTCTGAATTATGCTCATTTGACATGAAATAATATTATCAACCTACAGATTTATGTCAAACATCTGTGCATGCTACTCACATTAATTTGTAAATATACATATGAACATTTATTTCATATTTGCATATTGTGCATTTGCATATTTGGAAGATGCACCATAAATTTTCATGTGCTTGGAGCTGTCTGAGGGTTAAAGTTACCACTAGGCAGTTGTTGTATGCTCCTTAGATAACAAGAGTCTGATGGACAGTTAGAGCAGTAAGGAAAAGGACTCACTGTTCCTCATCCTGCATGGTTAAAAACAGGTTTTTCATGGCTCTGGGCATTACTGATGGTGACTAAGACTGAACTACAATTCACATAATCCCTGCAGATGCCTCCCCATGGAGAGCCCAGCAGCTCTTAGGGCCATGTACGTAGGCTCTCCTGCATGCTTTGTCTTCTCCATTCACATGAAGCAGAGATGTGTGAGACCCTGCCCCATCAACCAATCACTATCATTTTCACAGGGATGTGTTTGCAGCTCCAACAGACTGAGCCACCAAGGTCTGCAGGATGGGAGTTCATGGAAATTTGCTCATGTAAAGTTGGAGACAGCCCATGGGCCTCTCAGGCTTATTCCTTATTTAGGGCAGAGTATGTGAATTGATTTTGACCTTAGGGATTGGACATTCTAAACACACTGTAGACATAGTGCAGGCTAAACAAGTAATCAGATATCCTGCCTTCTTTGTTATTTCTTCCTGCTCAAGCATTGGTGGATTTATTAAATAATCCTTCGAAATTCATTTTCCTTTTTTGTAAACCCAATATGTATATCTATGCTTTCAGAACCTAACAGAAATGATGGCTATGCAGCTAATTCATGTCCCTTATCCACTCTCACACGTTAGCCATGGAAGGCGGTAGATGCTTTCTTCTTTTCCAGCACAATTATCTGTAACATATGTTTGCTGCATAGTAATTTATTCTAATGCAAGAAGAGGATATTTCCCTAATGATGTATACTTCTGAGAAAAGATTGTCTCTCTTTTTTAACAAGCATAGGCAGTTGCATGAGAATTCACTGTTTCCTTTAATCTGTCTCAGACAGACCCAACAAAGTTACTAAAATGGTTTCTCTGTGTTCTTGATAAGCATAGCAAGAATCTCTTCTTGTAGTGTCCAGTGTTTCACTTATATTTCAAGACAGGAAATAGGAGGTTAGCCTAGAGTAATTTTATTCAATTTACTAACTATTGCAAAGTTGTCTTATCTCCTGCAGCAAGCTGTCATATGAAGTTTTGTGAGTTGTTCTTTAATGTATAAAATTATCCCTTTTTAAAGAAAATGCTCTCCAAGGCATGGCTAAAATGCTGTACAGCTCTCCACACAGAAGAAAAAAGTGCCCAATAAATCTGGAAGTGTACATTGTTTGATACTGCATTTCTCCAGTTTTTACAGCTCTTTCTATAATTTCCAAAAGTTTTGGTATTTTTTTCATAAAGAAAAAGGAAATAGTTGCTTCTCAGACCCATAAAGGGTCTGCACCAGAAGGTGGAGGGCATGGAACAGGTTGCCCAGGAAAGACCTGGATATAGTACTCCAGATGTGACCTCACAAGGGCAGAATAGAGAGGGACAATCCTTTCCCTGCCCTGCTGGCTACCCCTTTGTTGATGCAGCCCTGGGTGTCGTTGTCTTTATGGACTGCAAGAGCACACAGCTGGCTCTTGTCCAGCTTTTCGTCCATCAGAACACCCAAGTCCTTCTCTGCAGTGCTGTTTTCAGTGAGTTATTCTTGCAGTTTTGCACATATCTGGGACTGTCCCAACCCAAGAGCAACGTCTTTCACTTGGCCTCACTGAACCTCATTAGGCCCACATTTCGAGTCTGTTCAGGTCCCTATGAATGGGGTCTCTTCCAATATAAATCCTGGAAGCACAAACAAATGTAATGGAAAGGACAAATGCACCAGCAGAGAGTTCCTGGGTGGTCATCAGACAGGGAGCACAGAGAGGGGATATGATGTGTGGGATCTGGTGGACCCTGGTCCCCACAGCCCTCCCCAGCACAAGCCCCTGGATCCCCCCAGGATTTTCGAGTAGCTTAGTTTTTTGAAGCATGGAACTTTGTTTACTTGGGGGATTTTCTTCTCTTTCTCTCCCCCTCCTTGCAGAGGTGCGAAGTATTAAAATAACAGTGAGGAAGGGGAGAAATCACGTCTTGGCATTTCTCAGTGAAAGCCTGCCAGCCATTTAATAAACTGTTTTATGTTGAAAAGATTTGAAGAATGACTCTGCAAACAGTGATAATACTTAATCGTTTAGCTTTCAAACAGCCTGGTCTGACAGCCTTAACCTTTGCACCGTGCAAGTGAAAACATAAGGCACAAACGAAACCCCTTCCTGCAGTAACTCCACTGCTGCACAGTGGATTACACTAGATATGAATTCACCCCCTGGCATTTGGTTCATTTCTAGCACCAAGTCATCGTGGCTTAGATTGAACCCCAGTGCCTGATATAAGGCTCCCAATAGAGTTAATTACTCAGCTCTTTATAATAATCCATCGCCCAGTCAACCCACAAAACATTTCATCACAGTAGCAGCTGAATGTTCAGTTAAGGGACCAATTAATCAAGTTGGCATTTAGAAAATATAAAACCACATTTTATAATAGTGTAAAACATCACGGTATTAACTTTAGTTGCATTTGGTGTGCATAGCCATGCACTCACGGCATCCCTCTACAGTTTGATTTATTACGCTTAAAACTGAATGGCTTTGGAAATCTATTTTATTAGACTTCATTATTTTCAAGCATATAATAAAGTGAAAGCATTAGTTAATAATAGCTTTTAAATTTTAGATAAAGATTTCCAAAGGGAACATAGAGAAGCCCTGGTGTATCATATATTGTTCACTTTTTGCACAGAATAATTTGGAGGTTTGGAAAAAGAAATAGTGTAAATTAAGGTGTGTATAAGGGGTCAGAGTTTGTAGGCATTACCAGTTGTCCAGTGTGTGCAGGAATGAATGGAAGTCACTTCATTGTCCCCAATGCGCTTCGGATCAGAAAACATAAATGTGTGGCATCTGTCTCATTTAACAACAACAATAACAAGCAAATGAGAAAATGAATGAGGAGCTGTCTTCTAAGAGACAAGAGAAAATCCCTTCTTTATTTGCAGATGTTTCCCCATCCAGAGCTGTACTGGGGGAGGAAGGAGTAGATGAGAAATCAATGAAAGAGCGAGAGATCTGTGTCACAGCACTGAGAAACTCCACCACAAACCATTCCCAGCAGTGTGTAACGTGATCTCTCCTGACTGCCAGCACCTGTGCCACGGGAAGGTCGAGAGCAGAGCTTGGTTCCAGACCTGTAGCAGTGAGGTGGGTGCACACTGAGCTCTGCAGGAGAGTCTGAACTTCTGGCTAAGATCTTTTTTGAATTGTCACATCTACCTAGTCTTGTCAGCATTAATTTACACTGAGGAACAGAGCTGGACTGTGGATGCTGGCAAACCAAGACCTGCATGAAACCTGAACTCAGTTCTTCCCCGAGTGCTTGCACCAGGCAGCTTCCCTGTGTGTTGCTGAGTGTGTTTTTATCCCTGGTGTAGTTCTGTCTGCTTCCTTTATTTCCACTGAGCTCCCTTCCTTTTTCAGCAGGTTCAGCTTCTCAAAGTGTTGATTCAATTTCTTTTTTCAGGGGTTTCTCCCTTTCATACAAGATTCTTCCTTTGTTGGTTTTGGTTTTTGTTGTTGCTGTTTTTTTGTTTTTGTTTTTTGTTTTTTAAAGAATGCATAATCTCAGGACCTCATCTGAACTCTCTTGTGCTCAAACATTAATCTGCATTGCATAATGTTTCAAAGCAAACAGCGCTGGAGTGAAAGCAAGCTCTCCCCGTCTGTATTTTATTCACTTTGCTCCTCTCAGCAAACAGAGATGACATTTTTGTGCACAATAGGCCAACGCAAGAAATAGAGGGATTCATTCTGGGAGGGTTTTTGTGTTTGCAAAGTCCTCCCAGTATTTTATAAAATGAAGACAAGTCCAGATGGGCCTCAAATGGCAGAAGATGTACCAAAGAGCCTGTTAGCTGAGGGAATGCATCAGTCCCTTGGGGATGGGGTCAGAGGACAAAGGAAAACTGAGAAATGCGAGCACATAAATTTTCTATCAAGGATTTATTGAACTTGTTCCTTATTTACTTTAATCTTATTTTCATCCCAAGACTCTTCCCAGTATGCGCAGCTGCTGTCTACTATACTAACTGGTGCTTACTTGAGTCAAAGCAAGAGCTAGCTTGAATGATCCAAAATTATAATTGATCTGATATCCTTGAGGATAATAATCCTGGAAATTGGCTCCACCTGGCCACTCCAGGCGCTGCTCTGGGAGGTACGTACTTTAGTCTAAAGCAGGGACTTTTCCCAGTTATTAATGTACCTTGTTTCTGAGAAAAAGACTTCTGGTATCACCCAGATGAAAAGAGGTTTTGTTAGCTCTAGAAATAGCCCAGGCATGTGAGGAGACAAAAGTTAGCTGTGAAGGGCAAGGATGAAATCTGTGGCACATGAACAGCAATCCTTCAGTCACAGCCTTATCAGCTCTGCTCTGTAAGTTTCTTCTATCCCAGTTTCATACTTTTCTTTACCTCCCTGGGAGATAGTCAAAAGAGAAGGATCTTTGCATCCTTGTTTTGGCAGCATTCAACTTTGCATGTAGAGATGAGAAAGCTTGATCTGTTGAGCATAGGACATAGGAACTAGTTTGGGCTTTTTGGGGATGGCTCTAGGACAAATGAACTACAGGAATCTGAATCCAAACAATATTTCCTATCTGAGTACTCTAAAAATATATTTTCTGAAAGGTAGAAGGAGGATGCATCTCCGCACTCAGTGTGATACTGAGATAGAGTGATCCAAGCCCTGGTGTATGATGTAAGGGTGTGTTTTGAGGGAAAAATGTGTCCTTGTAAGAGTGTGGAGTTCAGACCTGGTGCCACTGCACTTCCATGCAGTGCTGTCTTTCCAGCATGGACCAGGGAGGTCTGTGTCTCCAGAACCAAACCAGGGAGCGTGCAAACCATGAAGTCATGTAACTGATTGGTTGTCAAGTGTCTGCGTTTGTCCCACAGCCCAGTGTTATTCACCACTGCACATGCAGCTTATGCTTAACTTGAGTTCATGTAGAAAACTCATGGCAGAGCTAGGATGTCTCTGGAGTCCTAAGACAACACCATTTCCTCTGCCAATCACTGGCTTTTCTGCAGCATTGAGATACTGTTCCCATCCCAGGAATGCGGAAATGTATTTGCCTTGCTGCTGGGAGGAAGTACCGTACTGAGTGACCCACCTGGTGGATGAGGCTGTTCATATAGTCTACCTAGACTTCAGCAAATCCTTTGACACTGTCTCCCACAGTATTCTCATGGAGAAACTGCCAGCCAGTGGCTTGGACAGGTACACTCTCTGCTGGGTAAAGAACTGGCTGGATGGCTGAGCCTAGAGAGTGGTGGTGAATGAAATTAAATCTAGCTGGCAACCAGTCATGAGTGGTGCTCCCCAGGGGTTAGTGTCGGGGCCTGTGCTGTTTGATATCTTTACTGATGAACTGGAAGAGGGGATTGAGTGCACCCTCAGTAAGTTTGCAGATGACACCAAGTTGGGAGGAAGTGTGGAACTGCCTGAGGGTAGGAAGGCCCTACAGAGGGATCTGGATAGGCTGGATCACTGGGCTGAGGCCAGTAGGATAAAGTTGAACATGACAAAGTGCTGGGTCCCACACTTTGGCTACAACAACCCCAGGCAATGCTACAGACTTGGGGCAAAGTGGCTGGAAGATAGTGTAGAGGAAACAAAGTTGGGGGTTTTGGCTGATGCTCAGTTGAACATGAGGCAGCAGTGTGCCCAGGTGGCCAAGAAGGGCAACGGCATCCAGGTTTGTTTCAGAAATAGTGTTACCAGCAGGAGCAGAGAACTATTTGTCCCCCTGTACTCAGCTCTGGTGAGGTCACACCTTGAGTACTGTGTTCAGTTTTAGGCTTCTCATTATAAGAAAGACAGTGAGGCTCTGGAATGTGTTGAGAGAAGGGCAATGAAGCTGGTGAGGTACCTGGAGCACAAGTCTTAAGAGAAGAGGCTGAGGGAATGGTGACTGAAGAAGAGGAGGCTCAGGGGAGGCCTTATCACTCTCTACAACTACCTGAAGGGAGGTTGTGATGAGCTGGGGGTTGGCCTAATCTCCCATGTAACTAGTGATAGGACTAGAGGGAATGGTCTCAAGTTGCACCAGGGGAAATTCAGGATGGACGTTAGGAAAAACTTCTCCAAAAAAGTGGTCAGGCACTGGCACAGGCTGTTCATGAAGGTAGTGGAGTCACCATCCCTGGAGGTGTTCGAGAAACATTTAGATGTTGTACTGAAGGACATGGTTTAGTAAGAAATACTGGTGATAGGTGGACAGTTGGACTGGATGATCTGAGTGGTCTTCTTCAGCCTTGATGGTTCTATGATTCTACCAAGGTTCAGTGATGTGTATCCTGGACACTTGGGAGTTTTTCAGCATTGTACCACTGGGGGGAGGAAAGTGTGGGTCAGGCTGCCCTGGGCCACATTTGGCCACTACCTGGGTTGCCTCTGGCTAAAGCTGGTCCTTGATAATACTGTTGGCAACAGCCATAGTTTAATGAAAGTTTATCTAAGCATGGATCCTGTGGCTGTGTACGGTTGGGGAAGAGGAATCACAGGTTGCTCTATATGATCTCTCAAAAGATCCATTTCCCATCACTAGGGCACTGGTTCTCTTGGAGGAAAAAATTCCTGTCCTTTTAGAGAACTCCCGTCTGTCACAGAGAGCTGAAATCCACCCCTCCCCAACCCTGCAGAAGTCCACGTAATGAGCTGAAATCAGGCTCTGGCTGCAAAGCACAGCCTCAGACTTGAATTCTCTTTGAGTTCGGTGGATTCAGTGCTGGGAATTTGCTTCCACCCATGCCGGGGGTAAAGGGATTAGCTCCAAAGCCCTGATCCCACTCTACACTATTCCCAAAGCCAGGGCTCCCAGGCTGAGGTTCAGGCCTCTGAAAGTGGTTAAATAGGAACGTCCATCACTCAGAGCAAAGAAAAGCAAGCGTGGCCATTTTAAAAGGGGGCGATGACTTGATCAAAATGCTGCTTTGTCATATCTGTTTCATAAAAATTTGCCCCCTCTGGGCCAATCCGGCTTGATGTCAATGGTGACCGCCAACCACAGCCTTGTCTTGGTGAGTACTGCACAAAGCCTTAATTTCACAGCCTTCAAACAACGGTGAAAAATCACCAGGAACTCTCTCCCTGGCTCTGAGATCTCCCTAGCAACCACAGGCCAAGCATACTGTAATTCAATTTACGCCTTGAACTCCCTCAGGAGCCTCTTCTTTAAAATCTGTCACAGTCAACGTGCCTTGGGAAACTATTATGAGCGCCTGAACCTTTGACCAGCCGGAGAGAGCGAGCGTTGGTATAAATCTCCGTGAGCATGTTTGGTCTGTTTTTATGTTTGCTGTAGGGTGCGTTTAGCATTCAGCCCATAGCCTCCATCGCCTTTCTGCTTGGGAAAGGCAGCCCACATCTGTCACGCTGTCTGTGCTGGCCCCGGACAGAGGCAAGGGGGAAATGCCTCCGCTCAGCCAGAAGAATGGCATTGTGTGGGGATGCACGGACATGGCCCTGGGCGCGTCGGGAGACGGGGTGTCATGGGAAAGATAAGCAGGAGTGACCTGGCAGGTTTGTGAATGTCTCAATCCGGGACTTGGAGTGGACTGACAAAAGAGTGAAAGCTTAGCAGGAAAACACAGGCGATAATGAACTGCTCGTTGTGTTTAAATAGCCGGCCCCTGAATAGTTCTGCAGCAAACATTGTCAAGTTGCTTGAGTTAAAGCGAGGTTTATAAGCCTGTAATTTTCGGGGCTATTTGCTCAGGAGTCCTGTGTGAGCATGTTGAAAAAATTACTGCTTTCGCTGACAAATGCCATTTTAAAATCAGCCATATGACACAACATATTATAAATAGGATCCCTTGCTGTGTGCTAGTTGCATGTCTCAAGTGTGGTCAGAATGAGAAGGGACAGCGTTTTAACGAGTTGATGAGAAACCAGTCGGCACTGTAAATCTGAGGGCAAATTGGGTCAGGGTCAATCAGTTGAGGTTTACACCTGGAGAGGAAGGGAGGGAGGATGAGGAAGATCTGCTCACAAGAGGCTGCCCAGAGCCTCTTACACATTGGCTTCAATGAGATGGGCAGATGCTCTGTACTTCTCCGTCAGCTGCTAAAGATAATTTGCAAGCAATTGGTATCTGGCTATATTCCAATCCAGTCAGAGTATCTGTCGATCACACTGTGTCATCCAGGGAAAGTAAGTCTGTGAAGTAACAAGGGATTTTCCAGTGAGATATAGACATCCCATTTATATCCCACTCCTTTGCTGAGCTGCAGAGTGACATCCTGAATAAAGTGCCATGGTGTGATAACACACCTAAGTGGTGGTTATTGCTGGTGGCTCATAGGAATTGAAACTGCTGCTTCCAAAGCATCATGAGGCAGCTCTGAAGGAGACCACGCTCAGCCCATGCAATCCCTGCATGTGGAGCTAGTGGGTATCTGCCTGAAAAACCGTGTATCTGAGGCTTCATACTCACTGCAGGCAGAGATCTGATCTCAGCAGTCTTTCCTCACATTCCTTAATATGACCATATTTATGTTTTCTGTCCTGCTGTTCACTTTGAACTTGCAATGCAATCTGGGGACGGTATTTGGCCAGGTGGTATCTCCATCTACCGTCAGAGAACAGCCTTCAGCTTTATCCAACGCTTGGAGAAGTACTGAGATAAGGGCAATTTAAAATCAATGTGTCTGAATCCTTGTCTGCAGCTGAGTAGAGAACTTGGCATCATTTTATGCCAGAGGAACTTGCTTTGACTGTAGTAAGGCTTACAGGGATTTGGCATTGCAAAATAAGTGACTGCTGAAAGGAAGACAAGGGCTGAAAGAAATGACAAGGTAACATGCAAACCTGTGGAACTGGACACTGGCAGTGCAATTTTGGGGAGATGAACTTTAAAGGTCCCTTCCAACTCAGATGATTCTATGATTTTCTGCATCGAAGCTGGAGCAAATGCCAGTTCAGGACAAATGCAAATCTGGTGTGAGTTTTGCTTTTCCCCCAGTGTACTTTTCCACGCTTTGCTCTGTGCTGTTTCTGGTATGACGAGTACCCCCAGACTGCCATGGGGCAGGGCTGTCCTTCACCCTGCTGTCTCCTGCTTAAATAATTCCTTCCTGCTCAAAGGAGAAAATGCACAAAATATTACTAATTAACCAAAGATCATTGTTTTCCCGCAAACAGTGATATGAAATCTCATCAGTTTCAATGGAGAGAGGCTGTTTAGAGAAAGATTGATTAGTGACACATTAGCAATGTCCCCTTAACTGTTTGTGCCCCTAACAGCAGCCTGGTCATCATACAAAACATGGGGATCAATTTCATTCCCAAAGTGACTTATTCCATCAGTTAAAACAGGGCTTGTATTTAAGATGAACCATGCAGACCCAAACCTGCAAATCCAGAAAGATAGATCATAATAGGTGCATTGCACCAGGGGCATTTTGCTGGCTGTACATCAAGAGGGAAAAAAAAATAGGAAAAAAAAAAAAAGAAAATATCATTTATCTTTCTCTAGGGAGTTTATGGGCCAAGTTTTGAGGGAATTATCTTTTTCACATCGCCTGTTCGCTTGGCTGTATAAATACAATACCTGCTTGAGAAAGGAACAACAGAGCTCCTTTTAGCCTTGCAGGATTTCAATTCACAGTAAGTTTATCTGACATCTCTCATGATTAGCTGTGAACTTATCTTCAGCAAGAGAGAGGGGTGGAGAGAGAGCAAGGGTGAAGAAGATAAGTACCGAACAAAAGATTTTTGTCTATCTCTGGTTACTGCCTTAAAAAAGCCTGGTCTGTCAGGTACTGAAATATGAAGTAGCACGTAAATCTTGAAGCAGGGAGCAAGGAAGTGTGGCATAGTAACCCACTTTGAGCACCAAATAAGCCTTAAATATGATTTATGTTCCTTCACAAATTGTACAGCTAACTCCATGCAGTCAGTGGGAAAAATGCTGTTAGCAGGTAAGAGCTTTGAGGAGTAGTGAAAGATTCCCAGGGATTTTAGGTAGGTCCAGGTTAGAGCAGAACTGGCGTATGCTGGATATTGGAAATATGATGTTGAATTCAGGTTGGATATGAAGAAAATTTTATTCTCTGAAAGAGTGTTAATGCATTGGAACAGACTGTCCAGGGAAGTGGTGGAGTCACCATCCCTGGAAGTGCTTGAGAAACGTGGAGATGTGGACTGAGTTTAGTGGGCATCGTGGGGATGCGTTGATAGCTGGACTCGATCTTAGATCTTTTCCAACCTTAATGACTCTATGAGATGAAATGATCATAGAGATGTTGTAAAGCACAATGAACCTATTAGTTTTTTCCCACCACAACTGGCCTTGTGGAATTCACCTCCACAGGGTGTTATGTCAAAAATATTAATTGATTCAAATATGCTTAGACAAAGATGTGAAGGAAAATCCCTTCAAAAGCTAGTGAAAATAAAGATACAAATACAACCCAAAGGTTTCAGAAAGTCCCTGAGCTAAGGCCAGCAAGATCTTCAGGCACACTGCAGGAAACAGTATGCTCATTTAACTGAGGCTTCTCCTGTCATCTGCTCCTGGTTACCTCTGAAGGAGGACACAAGGCAAGATACACATTCTTAACAAATTAAAAGTGAAGCAAATAATCTCTTAACAAAATTTCTCATAGTTCTTCAGTAGAGTAAAAGAATATATTTTCAATGAAATGGAACAGTACAGTGATCACTCCTGGATTGATGCCTGCAAGATAGCTGATTGCAGGATGCTCTGCATTGTAGTGTCTTACATTAAACGAGGAATTCTTGTGGACAAGAAGTTATTCCAGAGTAACACTGAAGGAATAGTTGTTCCAGAGACATCTGTCTCTGAGTAACTCCATGTGTGGGCATTATTTCGGGTTAACAGTGTTTTCTTCTGGACTAACGTAAAATGGTTCCCTGTTTTTAGAAATGAGCTTTTATCCATGTGTTATTCAATAATGTCTGCCCTCTGAATTCATCTTACCTTTAACCTGAGAGACCTATCAAGTAAAAAGGAGCCCAATGACAGAAGTTTATGTGGTAACAGCTGGCACATGTTGATTTTTATCGTTTCACAATATTAATAGCGTTTTGTACACAAATGGTTTTTGCTGGAGTCACTGAAAGTATTTTTGAGAAATCATGGTGGAGTAAGCAGTCTTATTTCCATTGCACAATCAGGGAAAGCTGATGAACCAACACAAGAAGATGCAATTTTCTGAAATGATTAGTAAGCTGGGATCTTCCTTTTGGGCAAAACCTAAGTGGGGATCAGAAAGAGTCAGTTGATCTTTGAGATAATGGTGAGCATCTACATTTGGAGAACTAGGTCTTCTGAAGGCTCTGCTCTCAATACCCAAGATTGGAGGAGGTAACAGCTTTCTTGTCCCTTCTGAATAGGTTGTCTTATATGATGGTTATGCAGATATTATTAGCTTTGTTACTGTGGCCACAGACAAATCTGAGGATTCTCACTGCTTCGCGCTCTTCTCAAATATATGCTAAGAATGGTCCTTTGCTCCAAAAACATCTCCAAACAGCAACACATAATCACTGGGGTAAAAATGGGGCAAAGAAAAATAAGTGTTGTCCAGCTCCAAGATGGAGGGAGAATGGAGGGAGCTGGGAGGAAACACAGGACAGACTTTGCAAGTAAGAATTTTTCCTGTTCCCTCTCGTGGTAAGAGAAGTGATCTGAAAATACATTGTTGGAAAAAGTGGAGTGGGTGAGCTGGATCAGCCTCATGTCCCCCACCTGCCTAGCAATTTTGGAGAATGTTTGAGAAGAAACACAAAACCATTTTCTTTCTCCTCCAGCCTTTTCCCCTTCTCCCAGGCCATAACCTGAATTGAATTTTGTCTCCTTCCAACTGTCTTTTTTCTGTTGCAACTCCAGTGGTGTATCCTGGCACTTTCTGAAGCGAAGTCAGACTTTGGCACCATCCCTTCACCTGTGATGAAAGTTACAACAGGGAGGGTAAGTGGAATTTGATAACAAAAAACCTCTTGAGGCCTTTTCATCTTTGAACCACTGGCAGTCCCAATAAAATCTTGTTTCTGTCTCAATGTCAACATCCACAATTCTGAAAATAAAAAAGAACAAAAAGAAAAAAAAAAAGAAGAAAAGAAAAAGGAAGATAAAATAAATAGGAATTATCATAGCAGACCCCCTAAAAGATTTACTTTTTACTAATTCCAACAAATTGCTTAAAACACATCTTAAACTGCCTATATTTTCAGGAATGTAAATATGTCGAGGGACAGATTACACAGTCACAGCTTTTGGGGTCGGCATGTCAGAAGTCCTGAAGACAGAGTCGTAATCCTCCCCTTTGTTCTTCCTGGCTAACTATTCTTTATGTGGTCAGAGTGACCTACTGTACTGTCAGTCATGTCAGCTCCTAAGTGGTTTAAGATAAGTGTCCCTTGATCGCAACGGAAAGTGTGTGGAGATTTTCCAAGAAATAAGTGTTTTGAAAAACTGTCAATGGCTGGACTGTACTGAAATTCTATGCTCAAATGTAAATATAATTGGAGTATAAAGCAATAAATTTTTTCAAGCACCAACATAAAATAACTGCTAAGAAGGAGACAAAAATCAGACTGAACTCTAATGACCTTTGTGTATGTATATTTGATAACATAGCATCTCCAGCCAAGATTTAAAAATGGTTCGGTCTTGCATCAGAGGGTTGACTGGACCATATTTCTTAACTGTGTTCAGTATTAGACATACTCGTTTATCTTCTAGATTTCACAGAAATAAAGAGTATGTACTTGCCAGAGCACATGTTTCAGAGTAAATAGTGATGAAAAAAATGTCATGGTTTCTTTGCCAAAGTGCAGTATTTTCTATTAATGCATAGAGCACTCTCATGGTGGAAATGTCCCGACTGGGAGAATGTCCCGGTTCAGGGAGAGCAGTGATGGGGCTGCTTAGAAAAGCAAAGGTTCAGCACCAAACTGGAGAGGAGACATTGGGCTGGCAGCAGCCTTTATGCTGCTCCTTGAATGGGGTCCGTTTGCCTCTGCCCAGTGCTAAGCCAGTGGTTGAGAACAGCCCACATGATCACAATCTGCAATAAATGAGATAATGCAGAGATCACTGGGACAACCTCCCTTGGAAAAACAACTATAATTGCAACCTTGTAGGATTAGGATATACATTTTTATTTTTATCCTTCTTCAAGAACATGATGCTGACTACCTGGGGCAGATCAGAAGATTGGCTATATTGAGTTTTCCTCACTTTCCTCACTAGCTCTACATGGATTTTATAAGCCTGTAGGTAAGCTAAATCCTTTATGTGGACATTGAGGTCATGTCCCCTCATTGATGGTTGAAGTGTTTGGCACTGTATGCTTGAACAGTCTCTGAACACTGCCAGAAGAATATAAGTCACCCATGCTGCATACCTTGCTAAACACCCTTGACTCTGACTCTATTAGCTCGATCCAAACTTCTGAACAGTAACTGTGAAAATCTTTTATTGGAAGCTTCTGAAAACACGCTACTCATTGGGCTTTTGAACCTGGGGAGTTTCAGGTCTATGTCCTCTGGGTTTGCAGGAACATGCTCGTGGCTCCTCTATGGTCTATTCACCATCTCAGAAATAAGAAGTGAGAAAGACCTCACCACATTGCGTGAGCCATTTTTTCCCCCATTTGTTTTGTCACCGAAGTGTTAGATATCATTATTCCAGAGGCAACTAAAATTCAGTATCTGTTAATAAAAATACATTGTGTGTGAATCTCATTTGTTCTAGGATAAATTGCACTGCAAAAGATTTGTTGACTTGATTTTCCTTACATAATACAAGAATTCAAGAGGATTCTTGCACAATTTTCCACTGAATATTGTTTTTATTGTGGTGGCAATAGTGATAGTTCCCTCACAATTTTACTGGTGTGCTTTGCTGGCTCTGCCCAGCTGGGGAGTTATGATGACCACCGATTTTGCCCTGTAGATTCTTGAACTTTAAATTTCTTTTCAAAAGTTCCTGGTATGAGCAATACATCCACAATACAGTGACATCATCCCATGTTGGAAGGAGAAAAATACTCTCAGACCTTCCTTGTTTATAATATAGGCGATAAGCCAGATTGCACCCTGGCTTACATCAAATTCAAGGCTCGGTGACGTAATGTAGGTCAAGATTCAGCTGTGCAAAACCTGGAAGAGAACAGAAAAGACGATACTGACTTCCAAATGCCTTAATAAGGGCATCTTGTTTTAAAGAGTTAGTCTAAAGTAACTACTCTTATACTAACAGTTATGACTGGGCAACTGAAAGTGTTTAAATCAAGTGGGATTTTCTATTCAAGGCGCTGCTGAAGACCATGGTTTTAAACTGCTTAATCTGGTAGCCCAGGCCTGCTCAGGAGTGTCATTTGTTAGGGAGAGGAAGATTTAAAGTGGAGGAACGTGTATAAATGGCTGAAGTCACAAAAACCAGCCCAGATAGTTCATAAGTATCTCAACATGAAACAGTAAATTATTAAAACCACAGCTATGCTTTAAGGAAGGAAAAAAAAAAAAAAAAGAAAGAAGCTTTAATTCAGCCTCAGAAAGAAGATTTAATGCTCACAGCACATGCGCATGCATTCACATGGAAACTCTCTATTAATGGATGTTTTGAGATGCTATGGCATCACCAAACTCTACAGAGCCCCTTACAGAAGAGAGTTGGAAATACTTCTTCATTACTCCTGCTGGGTTGCAATTGCAAATTCACACATTGTAATGCCAGCTCCAATCTGATAAGAGTTTAATTCACCTCCAAGAAGTTGAGATCTCTGTGGAATTCTGAGACTTGAAAGGCTGGGGAGAGTCTTGGTGAGGGCTGGCCAAATTTAGTCCTCTGCTCAGAATGTTCATTTGCCCCACAGCTTTGCTCCATGGCTGCTCCACAAAGGATAGATGACAACTGGTAAACAACTTTCACTTCATTTTTACTTGATATAGATGTAGGTGTGTGGGCAAAGGTTTTTTTCAATTAATAGTAAGTACATTTTGCTGCTGATCTGCTACATCAATGCCTATCCACAAACGGAGCATTGATTTAGGGGACTCATTTCACAGGCTTGCTCCGGAATAATGTTGGTGGGTCTGAGAAGAGATTTGCCCTGACATCTTTTTTCCACAACTTGCAGACACCATTGTCTGTAGAGCATAATCTGATTTAACCTAATCCAGTCCTGAAGGAAACTCCCACCTACGAAACAGGGGAACAGGGGATGCTGTGAGATTTCCACTAGGTCATGGTGGTCTGTTTTGTTTTCACTCTTGCTAAAGAAAAACGAAGAAAAAAATCAAATCTGAGCTCCTCTTGGAGTGGTTGAAGGTAGAAGGGCATCTCCACAATGCCTTTCTGGTGATGAATTACCTCCTGTATACAACAGGCCTGAGAGTTTAACCAGAAGTTAAACTAACAAAAAGTGAATACTATTAATATCTGTCTGAACAATGGGATCTTTGCAAAGAGCACCTGATCTCCATGGCTGATGCCTTCAGAGGGCAATAAGGTCTGTGCCAACCTTTAAATCCTGAAATTGTTCCTAAACATTCACCATATACCTTGCTAAAGTGGGACACCCCAGAGAACAGACACAATGCACTTTTTTTTCCCATTGTTAATTGTTTTTCTCCTCCCTATTCTTACTCTCTATTTGTTTCGTCCTTGACAGAATAAAGAAATCCCTAATGGTGCCTTATATCTCCTTTCCCAGTAAATAAGTTCGGCCCAAGTTATGACTCCTTTGAATTTAAAAAAAAAAAAGTATTTAGTTCTTTTTATGATATCTTGTTGATTCTGAGAGAAATATCCAGAAAGAAACTTGCACAGATCAAACCCCTGGATAACACTGAAGACCATTATCATCAGGCTACTAACTGTTGTAGAACTAAATTTATAACTGAACATGTATTACATTAAAATTAATTCCAGAAGCAAAAATGAGAAACAAACGACATTTTTCATAGACATTCTGCTTATGTACTCAAATGTTAATCATTTATTCCTCATTTCTTTGTTGCTTTTTTTTTTCCCTTCCTGTTTATCATTCAGGCTTCATTAGTGGTCAGAGACAGTCACAAACAGGACCCTGAAGATGGTCACAGATGAGGCTGAGACAGCAGATTCATAAATGAATTTAGAAAAATACCACTTTTTCTTCTGAGAGTGCTTTCTCTGGCAGGAAGCAAGAGAAAAAACTCAGCTTCTTTCCTGAGATTATCTCAGGTACATAGCTCTCTTCCAAATACTGAGACTTTCATAGAACCATAGAACAATAGAATGACTTAGGTTGGAAAAGTCTTAAGAATCACCTAGTTTCAAAACCCTGCCTCGGGCAGGGATGACCATGTAGTGTCTGAATCTCAAATAGTGCTGAAATCATGGTAATTGGGCTCCTCAGCTGAATTACCTTACACAAAGTATATGAATCAGGCTTTCCTGGTCATTTTTCCCATCTGCTGATCCAGACATTTTGGCATTTTAGATTGAAATGTGACAAATAAAGATGCATTTGCTTTGGTCGAGCAAAACCTTAAAGTGTGCACTCACTTTTAGATACATACTGAAGTGAATATTGCAGGGTCTCAAGCACCTACTCAAAACCAGGCACGTGCCTAAGTGCTGAACTAATTCCAATGCCTGGATCCAAGTCTGATATACTTGGGAACCAAAATTAGTTCTCCCTATAATCAAAGAAAGGAAGAGAGGGCTACCCCACTACTCCAGGAAGGATGGTGGCAGTCAGAGAGGGGATAGTTACCATGTCATACATATTCCTGCCCTGGTGTCCCCTCGTGCCCCATTCCCGTGGCTCCAGTACCTCACCAACATATGGCAGCCATGCAGCAAGGCAGTGATGGATGTAGTCCTGCAGCTTGTCCCTCACAAGTCGATGGGTCTACAGTTGGACTGGATGATCTTAGCAGTCTTTTCCAAATTTTAATGACTTCATGATCCTAAGTGTCCTTGACCCCATCCAGCTTGTCTCAAAGCAGGAGAGGAGGAAGGCACTGGGTGCTTGCACTTCTCCCCAGAGCCCCTCTGTTTGGCTCCCAGTATTGCTTACCAGAAAGTGATAACAACAACAAAATAAACTTTCATCAGTTCTGATGGAAAAAAGAAAATAAAAGAGGCCAGTGTTTACTCACTGAAGGCTGAGACGTCACCCAGCTATCAGTGATACCTGGAAAACACTGCACTCAGTGCCAGCAAATCTGATGGAGGTTTTTATTTTAATGGCAGCACTCTGAAAGAGCTGTTTGTTACAGTCATTGTACACCATGGGAATGAGCTGTGGAGTGGTTTGGGTCCTGCGCTCTGTATTTTTTTTCACGTATGCCAGCAATCTCTAAGGGGGGAAGGAGACAACCCTGGGTCAGTCTGAAGGGCTCTGCCTGCTGTTCCCACCATGCTCGCATTGCTGACAGGATTGAAGAACTTCTGTTATACGCATCTGTGTTTCACAGCATCGTTAAATTGAATGCTTTGTGCCAGCACAATTGTTACAGTACAGAGATGTGCAAAGATTAACGCACTGCGTAATAAGAGAAAGCTTAGAGCAAAGTAAAATGTAACCAGTAAAGGACGACATTGTCTCCTCTGTCCCCACTGACTGGGATTTTGGGGTCAGATAAGGCATCCTGGACTTCTAGAAGAAAGGGCTGAGTATAGTATTGCTTGGGATAAACATCAGCCCTTCTAGAAAATTCATTCTCTTGCTGTAAAATCTGCTCTTTGGCAGAAGAACTGGAACAGAGCATCCACTCACAGGGCAGCAGACTCCAAATATTGATACCTACTTCTTCATGTTTTCCCCACTATGAAACAAACACACACACACAACAGGCAAAACTGCTGCCCTACCCACTTGGAAGAGCTGAACCACATCCTTCTGGCCTCCTGTCAGACAGGATGGTAACCAACATCCTGGGGTAATGCAGTGGACAATACCAAGAGTGTTACAGCTGTGCTTTTGGACTGAAATGCTGTTATATTCAAGGAAAAAATTTTCAAGCAATATTTTGTTCCCTTACAATAATATTCACACTCAACCTATCAGTTTCACAAGCCTTTAGTGCCATAATTCTAATATGACCCCTACTTGATAAGTCCTGAATCACAGGACTGGAAGAAACAGAGACAAAGTGTTGTAAGTCCCCAAATACAGTGGAAATAGTGCATTAACACTGAGGGGAAATTAGGCTTTCATTTGGCCCTATGGGGTACTATTTGTTGTTTGCATTGTTCGCATTGCATTGAGGCTGATGGAGGGATGTGGGCTTCTAGGACAACAGGCAACAGTCTCAAGTTGCAATAGGGAAGGATCAGATTGGTTATCAGGAAAAAAATTACTCTCAGAAAGGATGGTGAGGTATTAGAACATGCTGTCCAGGAAGGTGGTAAAGTCACAGTTCCTGGAGATTTTCTAGAAAAGGATAGATGTGGAGATTAGGGATGTGGGTTAGTGGGCATGGTGGTGATGAGTTGATGGTTGGACTAGATGATCTTAGTGGTCTTTTCCAACCTTAATGATTCTATGATTCTATGATTCTGCCTGTACTCAGTCCAGTTAAGACCCACTAGCGTATCTCCCCATCTTATTTTTTCCACTGCTTTGCTATCACTGAAGTGTCTCATGACCTAGCAAAGAAGTGACTGATGGTTAGACAGAGCTTCTAGCTTTTCAACAGCCCTATAAGGCACTGCTATTATTGCTGATTTGTGGACTGTGAGGTCTTCTCATCATCTGTGTCACTGCTGTGCACATTCACCAATTATAGGGTCCAACAGAAACCTCTGGGCAGCTGTGGGTAAGAGGTGTTGGCACTATCTACCCTAGTTCTATGTTTCAGGGCAGCTGAGGTGACTTCGACCTTCTGAAAGCTCTGTACTGGAATGAGTTCTGCTGGTTAGGGAAATGCTTTATTGAGCAACAAACGTAAGGGCTGAGTTAAGCCTTAAATAATTAGAAAAATTCCAAACAAATCCCTCCTCCAGGTTTCTCAGCTACATCCTGCCTTTCCAAGGCTTGACACGTAGTGTGCAAACCCTGTGAGATGACACTGTCCCTGTTATAGAATCCTGGCCAGCACCAAGCAGCCTGCCAGCACTTAACCGAATGCAAAGCATCTACAACCATAATAGCTCCCATAGTACGTCCCACACAGATATCAATTTATTCATTGTGTACCCTATTCCTTTCAACTGGCAAGTGAATGCACAGCTATATCTAATAGTCCTGCACTGGTATAGGCTGCAGTCTTAGACATGCGCATTTAAGGTCCCAAAGTAACATGCATTATTTTATGAGGACTTACTGCTCTACAAGGTTGATTTTGCAAGGCGAAGACAGTGTTTGATGCTTATTTTAAAAATCAATTCTTTTCAGCTCTGATGGCCTCTCCCAGATATAATCTCTCTTCTTTGTCCCAATTTGGCTTTCTGAAGAATTACTTCTTTGGAAATTCTTCAGAAATGCTATCTTTTCCTCTGGAGTGCTTTAACAGAAATGAAAGAAGCATTGTTTTCATCAGTATCCTTTGCAGAAAAGTTTTTCTTAATAAAGGACAAATTACTGTACAGCTGAAGACTGTTTTTTCCTCTTTTTAAAAAGTTGGAAATGCTAATGTGCTGCCCTGCAGTAATTGCTATTTAAGTTCCTTGTACACACATTTGCCTCAATTGACCAGGCTCGCTCAAATTCTCTTTCCAGTGATACACTGCAGTCTTCTCTCATGATAAGAGAAAACAGTTGTGTTCTGGGAGATAAAACTTGGCCAAGCCCATAAAAGAGAATGGGGATACAAAGGAAGGGATCTGAAACTGCCACCGTTTGCCATGGAAAGTGAGCTGAATCTAAATGTTTTGCTTTCAAAGTAAGTATTTGAAATATGAAGGATTACTTGGCATCTTCCTCAAACAGCAGAACTTTTCACAAATAAATTAGTTCAGAAAAAAAAAAAAATTACCCTTCACACCTCAGATATCCAACAGTTACTTTTCCACTGGAAAACTTTTTTTTTTTTTTTTTGTGGAAAGCTCTGATGATGGCCATACTTGCGTAGTTGAACCTATGTATGTGCTGAAGTGGCTTTACTGATTGGGACCTCAAAATTTTGTGTGTTGCAGAATTTATACATTTGCTTCCAGCCAAACCATACCATATAAAAGCTGGATTATTAGCAGTAATATTGAAGCAACTGGCTAACAAGACATCCTGGATTCTGCACACATACTGATGTTCTTTATAGAATAAATGCTCTGTGCTCTGATGTGGCAAATGAGGTCATTTGAGTGCACTAACTCTGGTCTCCTCTCCCTGTTCTGCCTGAAAGAGATTTGAATGTGAAAAGGTTTTGGCACTCGGGGCTCCATGGTTTGGAACAGCTTTCAAAATTGGAGACTTGAAGGTCATTTTTTCTCAGAAGAATTAAGGAATACAACCCCTGTACTAGCCATCAAAGAAACTCTTAAAATGTTTTAAGAAATGTATTGGGTAGAGATGTAGCTGTTCCCAATAAACACATGAGACCCCTGTGTTGGAAGTATCTTTTAACCCTGCAGCATGACCGTGTCTGTCAGATAAGGAGAAGCAGTAAACCAGGGAGGATGTGGTCGCTGTCTTGGAAGTTGAAAAACAAACTCAAACTTGGAAGGGTTGTTCTTTCTCCCCTAAAATTAAAACCAGTATTCCTGTTAGCTTTCTAAGCTGTCCAAACTCAGCCGATGCTCTGAGAGAGAAAAACAAGATTTCAAAAGTTATTTCACATTTGTCAGTGGTGACAACTGGCAAAGAAATGCTGGCGAAGGTATGGAAGAGCAAGATACTCTCGTGCTACTTTTAACCCCTGCCCATAATGAATTAAATGATGTGTTTGTCCTAGGGTACTAAGGGCACCTTAAAACAAGGGCCATTGGGTTCTCAGTTCTGGGCCAGAGGGAGATGCCTGATACTACTTGCAATCCACAGTGGCAAGTCCTCTCATGGGGAATCTGAAAAGAGCCTTTCTTACAGTAGAAGAGGCAGGAGGTTCAGCTCCACACAGCGTCATCTCACCCTTTGCTTTATACTAAAAAACCTAGTGGTTCCCATAGTTCTAGGTTCAGATTCACATCCTTTCTATGGCATACACAGCAGGGATTTGTACTGCATTCTCCTATTTCTTGTGTTTGTAACTGGGATGTCATGGGCATACTTGACTCTTTTTGCTGGCTGTTCTTTGCTCATCTTCAGGTATAATAGAACAAGTTCAGAAAATAATGCCCAGTTTGGGAGAGTCTTTTGTTTTGTCAGCCGGGACCCATGGACATAGCTCTCCAGCAGCTCAGCACCCACATCCATGTCCAATGTGAACACGAATGGCCCTTTGAAGACCCAGTTCCTATACATCCTTCTTGCCTGACAGACCTTCACTCACACTCAGGAAGAGGTTCTGTAAATAGCTCACTGCTCTTCAAGGAGAGAATTGGTGGTACAGTGAAGAAAGTGTTTCTGAAGCCCACAAGCCTCCTTTTCTATCACACACCATCCTGTACCCCATTGGGTGGGCTGAAAGCACATTTCTGCATTGAAGCCTACCACACATCAAGCTGGTTTTAAATTTCCTGTGCTCTAAACCATGCTGCAAAATGAATCAAAACACTTCCATTAGAGGGATGAAAATAAATCCCAGTGAGGCTGGATTTTATCATACAGATCTGCTGCAGACCAGGAGACCGGGTTATGCGGGGTTCAAGAACGTGGCCATCAGCCACAGGAGCCAAATGTGAAGCTGTGGAGAATCCATGTTGCATGCCCAGATAGCAGACTCAACAACCAGTGCCGCCATCTAATAGAGCTACAACTGGCAGGCTAACACTGCCATTTGGATTTTGGGAAACCTTAATTTTCATCAGTGGAAACAGATCTGGCAGCTCATAAAAACTGCTTTGAATTACACTGTATTTCCAGAACTAAAGCAACATTTTGATGGTATTTCTACTTGTGATTGCCATTCAAATGCCTTGCAAATGCATGTATGAGGAGAAGGGTGAGTTCTCTTGGCCATGTCTTCACATCAGAGTTAGCACAAGTTCTAGCTGGGGAGCTGCTTCCAACCTTTTCCTTGCCTCCACGGAGAACATGATCCCAGTTAGTTGGTGCCCTAGCAGGATGCACTGCCTTGTGCATTGCATCTACTTTCACTTAGCTATCTGCCACCACTCCAGGTAAGATTTGGATTGTATTACTCAGGTGCTAATAACTCTCTCTTTCCCCATTGTCCATCTGTACAGAAGAGAACGGTCCCAGTGCACTGGGACAGCCCCATGATGCACAGAGCAGTGCACACTTTGTGGCCACATCAGAAGAAATAGCCACTTAATTTGGGATTTGTGGCTGGGCTAAAATGGGGCTGACCCAACTAACATCATAGGTGGAGATGTTGCTGCCTGCAAATAGGTTTTTCTAACCACGCAAACACTCGCTATTCACAAGAACAATTTCAAGGTGCAGTGCAATGTTCCTAAGTCAGTGACTGTATTAGTTGCTTCAACAACAAAAATGCACAAGCATGAAAACACAAACGTATACGAATGCGTATTATTATGATTTGCAGCTGTCAGAACAGTTCCTATCACTGAAAGAACTAAATTTAATTACCAGTCTGGAACGAATCATGATCTTAAAATAAAAAAAGAGCAAGCTGCTTAAGTGTATCCACATTCTTTCATTATGGATCACTTGCCAAGAATAGAGGGCTGAATCCTCAGTTGTTGTAGACTGGTATCTAATTTTAACAGCTAAATCAAGTCAAAAGAAGCTGGCTTTCCTGATGGTGCTATCTGCAGATCTGATTCTACACATTTTCTTATCTATTCACCAGAAGGCCATTCAAATGCAGTGAGAATATCACGAAGGTGATGCTTATTAGAGGCGACATGTGTCCTCCAGAACCCATTTGCCTTGGCATCTAGATAGGGCTGAGGAGCTCTGAATTTTATTCCTAATATTTATCCATACAGTTCAGTGTGACCCTGAGCATGTCCTTCAAGACCACCAGTAATAACATGCAGATCAGAGACACCAAACTTCAGGCCACTAGACAGAACAAAAAACACCATAGCTCAAGACAATTAATTGAACAAATACAAGGTTGTGCCCAATCCTATCTGCCCCAGCCATGCATGTTCTTAGTCTCCAAAGGTCAGAGATGGCTCAGGATGATGGCTCCATGCACTTACACAGATCTCTACTTTAAATGCATCCCTTCACACCAACACCTTAGATGATCAATTCTGGGGCTATTTTGGCATCTGAAGGTGACATCTCCCCAAGACTACAGGGAGAAACTCTGGCTTTCATCCTGGAAATGTTCTGCACATCACTGGTAATGCACAAGGGAGAGTCTGCAGCCTGCTTTTACTAAATGTGACCCCTCTGCCTGGGCTGTTCTCACTGTGTGTTTGTATAAAGCTTCATGCACAGAGGCCCTGCTTTAAAACCAGCAATAAATAATGGCAGAACAGGACAGGGTGTTAAACCCACTGATGGCATCTGAGTCATCACTTCTCATGGCATGACCTTGGAGGTAGGCTCTTAAGTCTGAAAAAAAAAACATTTAGAAAAATAATTTTAAAACATCTCTGAAGCCCAGGGTCTTGCCCCAGCGACAGCAAAAATTGTAACAGGAGATTGTTGTTTTAGCACTGTGCAGCCTTTTGAGATCTTGTTTTTGTTTTCATGCAATGAACAGGACTTTATTGGCTTGTTTATGCATGCACACACAAAGTCTTTCATCAGTGAGGGTTTCGGTAACAGGCCCCTAGATATCAGTAACATTGACACATTCATACAATATCCCACTCCGTGATTTGTGGCGCTCCTATGGCTCAGCCCTATTAATGTATGAGTGACTCTTTTCATTACTTTGCCATAGATCAAGTGCTGGCCTCTAATTTTGACTGATGATTCAAATACATCTGGTTTTCCTAACTTGAGCCCATTCAGCTCCTCCAGCTAGGACTAAATGATGTTGTTTGCCAGAGAAGAATAAACTATTTTGAAGAGAAGCACAAAAGGTACTTTGATGGGTGAGCTGTGGTCCAAGCTGGGAGCAAATGTGGCTGCGCCTGAAAGGGGGGAACGCAATGGGGAGAAAATCTGCTTGTGTGAATTTTTCTCTGGGACCGTTAATGTTTTGCTGAGGAGCAGACAACCTTCACATGAAGAAAATCAACAACAGTCCCATTTATAACCTAGGATGACTATGAGAGTTTCATTTTCTGCATCCAGTGAAAGGTTCCTCTATCCGTTGGGATCCCCCGGACATTTGGTGACAAACGCACCCCAACGTGATGCCAGGGACTGCGTTTTTCTTCCTCTTCTGACATACCACATCCTAGATTTAATTGCTTTAATTTGTTAACATTATTTTATACTTAACAAGCATCCTTTCTACGGTGCTCACTGAGCCATGGCAGCTCACTCTCCACCTTCACACCAGTGAGAAACTGACAGACCCCTGTTGAAGTCTACTGCAGTGCAGCGACTGTTGCACCTACTTGAACTAACCTATATTTGCTTTTAATAGGAATAGAACAAAATTCAGGAACAAACTCAAATAGGAAAAAATATGCTTGACTTCCTCTAGAGGAGCCCCAGCCGTCAGAACAGAGGTGTGTAACGTACCGTGTCTGCTCTCTACACTACCATGCATTTTGAAGGCTCTCCTCCACACTAGAACAGTTGTATCCAGAAGAGCTGAAATGAGCCCTTGTCACCCTTCACATCGATGTGGGAAAATGAGTATTCATTTTCTCTAAGCCAAAGGAAAGCATGGAGCATGGGTTTCCTGACTCCTGTAAAGGGGTTCAGCAGCTGCAGAAAGGATGGGTCACAAGGCCAGAGGAGGAAAGGTGTCTTTTCAAAGGGAGTGTTTCCCAGCCATGTTTTGGAGATCAGGTTTCAGTGGGTGTGTGGAGGGCACAGTTCTGCATGCCACCTGTTGTGGTTTAACCCCACTGCAGCTCAGCACCACACAGTCATTCTCTCACCCCACCTCCCAGTGGGGTGAGAGAGAAACCTGAAAAACAAAACAAAACAGTGAAGTGGAACTTCTAGATTGGGATAAAAACTGTTTACTAAGACAGAAAAGGAACAGCTCCACAACTTTATTGTACTGAGAGCTCCAGGCCTGGTTAGTTTGGTGCTGGAAGTGGGGTACTCACCATGAAGTGGATGTGCAGTTGTCTGAGAGGCTGAGCAGGCAGCCAAGGTACCCCAAACTAAAGCCGAGTTGGCCAGTTGTGCATGTTTTATTCCTCAGCAGGCCCATGATATCAAGCTTGCTGTGTGACCTAAAATACTATACTCAGATACAAACCCTGCCAGACCAGAACTGCACAGAAAATCTGATGGGCTCAGAGAGACAGACAGCACTTTACCCTGGGACCCTTGCAAGGCTCTTACTTAATACCTAATGAGCTACTGAGGAGCTTAAACTACTCAAAGACTTTCAGGATTTACAAGGATGCTGAGGGGAAATGTTAGGTACTTAGGTAGTTAATGCCTGACTACCTCTAAAAAACCACTACTCTGCTGGCAGTTACTGAGAGCAGCTCTGGCCTCTTCATGCCCTGCACTGCCACTGGGGTGCAGGCACTGTGCAATGTCTTGGTCCTTGCTACCCATGGCAAAGGCTCCCAACACCCGTGAGAACAGGATTTTTGCCTAGCTCAAGGCACAGGCTTGAGGTGTGGTCAAAAACAAGAGAAAAATATGCCAAATAAAAGGAGCTAGGAGTTTCCCCATAGAAGAATAATCTTTGCAAGGTCAGCCTGGCGTTAAATCCAATAAGTAATAAAAATATTCACTCTTCAGAAGCTAAACCCACTCCCTCTGATTGTCCACTAGAGGGTTTCTTGTACTTTCCTCTGAAATGCTTGATGCAGAAAGATCTTAGAGAGGGGGTTCAGGGTCCCCAGTTGTGGGATGGCCAGCCCCGGACAATGGCAGATGCAGAAACAGCTGAACATATTCCCAGGCTTACGTGTGAGCTTTGCTGATGGCACAAGCAAGTGCAGGCCCGTCTCATGAGCTCTAAATCTGAAAGTCTTTCATTAAAACCCACGGGAGAAGCACAGCTTTCACAGTTATCCATCAGAGGATGTGGAGTGTATTTAGGTATAACTGCTACATTTGCCACTGGTGTTACTGACCATGTCTCCCACTGAGTCCATTCAACAGTCATCCAGTCCTGGTGTTCTACTGCCCCTGCCTTGCAGCACAGTTAGGAGCCAAGCCTTCTGTTCCTCTTTTCTGGTTCTCCCTAAAGCCTAGCCATGCTCACACTGAAGGAATCCTAGAATCGTGGAATATCTTGAGTTGGAAGGGACCAGTGAGGGTCATCAAATCCAAATCCTGTCTCCATACAGAACCACCCAAGAATTAAACTGTACTACTGAGAGATGGTGATTCTCTTCACGAAATCTTCCATTGGGTCCCACTGAAGAACCAGAGAGAAGGATGATTGAAATTGCCAATTTGAGCTGGTGCCGGGATGAGTATTTAGGACATGTCATTGTTCAGATTAATTCCTTGTTGCTGCTGGACTTAAAGGCGCCAGTCATACACATTTCAATTACTTCATGGTCATGAGGGCTTGACAGGTAGAGGGATGGGTATGGGAAACAACACTGTAAAGTACACCAGTAGATATTTTTACCAGTGTCATAGGTGCAGCATGGCAGAGGGCTGTACTGAAAGNACACTAGAACAGTTGTATCCAGAAGAGCTGAAATGAGCCCTTGTCACCCTTCACATCGATGTGGGAAAATGAGTATTCATTTTCTCTAAGCCAAAGGAAAGCATGGAGCATGGGTTTCCTGACTCCTGTAAAGGGGTTCAGCAGCTGCAGAAAGGATGGGTCACAAGGCCAGAGGAGGAAAGGTGTCTTTTCAAAGGGAGTGTTTCCCAGCCATGTTTTGGAGATCAGGTTTCAGTGGGTGTGTGGAGAGCACAGTTCTGCATGCCACCTGTTGTGGTTTAACCCCACTGCAGCTCAGCACCACACAGTCATTCTCTCACCCCACCTCCCAGTGGGGTGAGAGAGAAACCTGAAAAACAAAACAAAACAGTGAAGTGGAACTTCTAGATTGGGATAAAAACTGTTTACTAAGACAGAAAAGGAACAGCTCCACAACTTTATTGTACTGAGAGCTCCAGGCCTGGTTAGTTTGGTGCTGGAAGTGGGGTACTCACCATGAAGTGGATGTGCAGTTGTCTGAGAGGCTGAGCAGGCAGCCAAGGTACCCCAAACTAAAGCCGAGTTGGCCAGTTGTGCATGTTTTATTCCTCAGCAGGCCCATGATATCAAGCTTGCTGTGTGACCTAAAATACTATACTCAGATACAAACCCTGCCAGACCAGAACTGCACAGAAAATCTGATGGGCTCAGAGAGACAGACAGCACTTTACCCTGGGACCCTTGCAAGGCTCTTACTTAATACCTAATGAGCTACTGAGGAGCTTAAACTACTCAAAGACTTTCAGGATTTACAAGGATGCTGAGGGGAAATGTTAGGTACTTAGGTAGTTAATGCCTGACTACCTCTAAAAAACCACTACTCTGCTGGCAGTTACTGAGAGCAGCTCTGGCCTCTTCATGCCCTGCACTGCCACTGGGGTGCAGGCACTGTGCAATGTCTTGGTCCTTGCTACCCATGGCAAAGGCTCCCAACACCCGTGAGAACAGGATTTTTGCCTAGCTCAAGGCACAGGCTTGAGGTGTGGTCAAAAACAAGAGAAAAATATGCCAAATAAAAGGAGCTAGGAGTTTCCCCATAGAAGAATAATCTTTGCAAGGTCAGCCTGGCGTTAAATCCAATAAGTAATAAAAATATTCACTCTTCAGAAGCTAAACCCACTCCCTCTGATTGTCCACTAGAGGGTTTCTTGTACTTTCCTCTGAAATGCTTGATGCAGAAAGATCTTAGAGAGGGGGTTCAGGGTCCCCAGTTGTGGGATGGCCAGCCCCGGACAATGGCAGATGCAGAAACAGCTGAACATATTCCCAGGCTTACGTGTGAGCTTTGCTGATGGCACAAGCAAGTGCAGGCCCGTCTCATGAGCTCTAAATCTGAAAGTCTTTCATTAAAACCCACGGGAGAAGCACAGCTTTCACAGTTATCCATCAGAGGATGTGGAGTGTATTTAGGTATAACTGCTACATTTGCCACTGGTGTTACTGATCATGTCTCCCACTGAGTCCATTCAACAGTCATCCAGTCCTGGTGTTCTACTGCCCCTGCCTTGCAGCACAGTTAGGAGCCAAGCCTTCTGTTCCTCTTTTCTGGTTCTCCCTAAAGCCTAGCCATGCTCACACTGAAGGAATCCTAGAATCGTGGAATATCTTGAGTTGGAAGGGACCAGTGAGGGTCATCAAATCCAAATCCTGTCTCCATACAGAACCACCCAAGAATTAAACTGTACTACTGAGAGATGGTGATTCTCTTCACGAAATCTTCCATTGGGTCCCACTGAAGAACCAGAGAGAAGGATGATTGAAATTGCCAATTTGAGCTGGTGCCGGGATGAGTATTTAGGACATGTCATTGTTCAGATTAATTCCTTGTTGCTGCTGGACTTAAAGGCGCCAGTCATACACATTTCAATTACTTCATGGTCATGAGGGCTTGACAGGTAGAGGGATGGGTATGGGAAACAACACTGTAAAGTACACCAGTAGATATTTTTACCAGTGTCATAGGTGCAGCATGGCAGAGGGCTGTACTGAAAGCTTTATAAGCTCTCATGTATACACCTATAGTCTCTCCATCTATCAAGAGTGTGAGCATTTTAATCTCCAAGTACTTACGAAGCACGTCAGCATCACTTTCCCCTTTAACCAACAACAGAACAGAGCTGGAAGTAGGTGATGTGTTTTTCTTCAGGCCATCCAGTGGGCGGATAACAAAGACTGAGCAGCCCTTGGAAAACATGAGATGAAAATACTATGAGTTAAATGAAGTATTTTGAGTACGATGTTTTATTAAATGAAAACATGACACTGAAAACAATTTAGATGGGAGAGGAATCAGAAAATAATTAACATTTCCTCAAAAATGTTAAGTAAAATATTTTGATTTTTTGAAAAATATGCAACGAATGTGAATGTCTGGTTTTCCCCCAGTGCAATCTGGGAAACCTGAGGTTTTATTTCACAGCAGAGTTTTCCTGATGGCACATTTCTGTAGGTGCAATGGTGAATTTGGGCACTTTGGCTTTGCCCAGTGGCAGAGCCCCACTCTCAAGCACTTGCTGGAAGCACGACAAGGTGCGAGCACATCCCCAAAATGCTGCACTGGCAAAACCCCAAGCCTGGGCTGCATCTACACTGGGAGCACTTTACCTACATGTCTATGCCATTATCATCAGACTTGTTTGTAAAATGTCTAGCCGACAGTGGGTGCGAGGGTCAGATTTTCAAAGCACGCAGTGCTCGTAATTGGAGCCAGATTTCTGGAGGAGCCCAGCTCCCATCTAAACACCTCCAGAGAGTGACAGAGTTGTCTCCCCTGGCTGTTCCCACTGCAGAAAATGAGAGCTGCTACAGTCTGACTCCAAATAAATAATACTGAATGAAAGAAATTATCGGGGGTGAATTTGCAAATATTTAAAGTTTCAAAGCATTAATTTTGTTAATTAAATAATTAATTAAATAATGCTCATAATACAACTGTGGCCTGACCTGGAGGTTAATGTAAAGTTGCCGACATGAGTGAGAATCTCTCTCCTCTCAAATTCCCTGGGGTAAATTAAACTTTTTCACATTTCATCTGACTTTGAAAGCTGAACCGATTGAACTGAAACTTTTCTATGGGGTACATTCATCCCTCCTGTATGCCTCAAGACAAACCAGTGTCCATCAAGAAATTACAGAGCACAGAGTATGGATTCAAAAGTTTGTCTTTCTTAACAGCTTTGATCAGTTCCTTTCTTGCTTGTTTTACATGGAGAAATATAGCAATGCTGATTTATAGGAAACACTTGTTAGGATCTTGGAAAACCTAGTTACTAATGCAGAAAAAAAAAAAGCAACAAAAGGAGCAGTCTCTTAATATATAAAGTAACTGCATTTAAATGTTACCAAAGTAATTCTGTGGCTCTAATTAAATTTGTCTGGTTTTCTGCAGATCTTTCCATATGCAGTGTGAGACAGACACATAGTGCCATGTGCTCTTAAGGGAAGTTCAGCAGCAGTATTAGAAGACCCTGTTTAATTTGGTTATGGATGTCATTAAGTTCAGTAATATTTATATGATTTTGTTTGTAATGCCAAAATTGTAATTTCCCTTTAGCGCCTTAAAAAGTGTTTTAAAGGCAAGAACAGTGCTGTGCCATTAGAGAGAGTTTTGGGATGAAAAGTCCCAGCTCCTCCACAGTCACCTTGGGTCATTGTTTTGAAACTAGATTTTTCAAACTACGGATAATATACCTAAGCCTTCATAATCATTTTTAAACCTTGTCCGAGATTTTGTGCTTCAAATTCCCACTTGTAATCACGTGTTTCAGAGGACTGATGTGGTGATAAGCACATTACAAATTGGGAAATGACTAGGCATTGCTGTACCGTGAGAGATGTGTTGGTTCACAACTGAGAAAACCACTGATAGCACAGACTCTTAGACCCAATTTTTACTCTCAGACATCCTGATTTTTTCCAAGGGAGGCTGATGACTTCCCACAGTGAATGAGAGCTCCCAGCTCACTTCTCTGGGTTGTAAAGTGTATACTGTGGGATATGCATCATGCTGAGTATCCTCTGCCCATCCAGACCTCCTGCTGGTTGAAGCATGCCTGAAAAACAGATCTCAAATGCTCCCAAGAAATAAGAAAGGGAGTGTATACTCAAAAATATTCTTAAAGTTTTGGAGAGAAAGCCTCACCCCATCTCTAGCCTCTTTATGCTGTTTAGAAAAGTTGGAGTGTTTTGAAACCCCTCTGATTTCCCCATGAGTTTTGAAGCTGGTGTCATTGGACAGCACAATGTTAAGTCTGAGTACTTGCATTTTTCTCTCCCTAGGGCTGCCTGTGCACCATTTGACACAAACAAGCTCTGGAACAGATGATGTGAAGCTCATCCATTTGTTGTTTAAAGTCAGTGGATTTCTCTGTCCCTCTCCAAACCCCTTGAAGACAATCCAGATAAGAAGCAGCATTTGATAGCCTGTGACTGCATGACCTTATTCTCCTCTAAACACTCATCAGATTTTCTGTGCAGCTTTGGTCTGGCAGGGTTTGTATCTGAATATAGTATTTTAGGTCACACCGCAAGCTTGATATCACGGGCTTGCAAAGGAATCGAAGACCACACTGTCTAATTGCAACCTTGTCCAACCACTAAATAGTGTTCTGTGGATCAAAAGCCTATCTTTAGTCCTTCCCAAAAAACACTGGGCCTTTGCCAGGAGGGGAAAATGCTGGGAAGATAAACAGAACTGAAGAACAAAAAATGGCAAGATTGAGAGGAGATATTTTCCAATAGACAGCCTGTAATTTGCAATGGATGTGGTAATTTAGCCAAAATAATTGAATTCTATGAGTTTCCAAAGGGTTTCTGTTAATTCTGCTGGCGCATTTGGGTTGGGTGGTTGGTAATGTGATATGAAATCTTTCATCTCGGGTTTGTTACTCTGAACACCACTCCAATCATCACTGATCATAAACATCACCCAATCATAAACATCACATTTGTTCCTCTCGGGTGGCTTTTTCATCAGTATATGTGAAAGACATGAAAGTTTCTTATTCCCCAAGTGGAGAAGCATGCTCTCCACATCCAAGGACACTATTGGGAACTGGTAATCTCACTGGATTTCAACTTACCCAGCCACTCTTTGAGAATCTTAGTCAAAATGGATGGGAGCCAGCTCATACGTTCAATGGGTTTGAATGGAAAGCTTTCTGCTGAGTGGACAGACAGCTTCCCAACTGCTTCTTAAGGGAAAATAGGAAACAAAGACATCCCAGTAAACTGAAAATGTTTAGTACATGCAAAAATGGAATATAAGTCTGGAAGAGAGCTTGAGAAATCTTTTCATCCTATCCCTGTCCTGAGGCAAAACCATTTAGATCAAGCCACCCATTACAGAGATGTTCCTATTCTCAAGATGGGTACTGCATGGCTTGCCCAAACTCATTCACTGGCCTCTTCAGGCCTTCTGGTTAGAAAGACTTTTTTCTAATGTCTAAATTAAATCTTACAGTGTCAGCAGCACTTTTCTTGCACCCAGGGAGGCAGAGACAATGGTTTATTGCCTTCATCAGGTTAACTTGTTTCAGTCTGGGGTGAACTGATAATGATGGGAAATGGTTTGCTACACTCCTGTGTGTAATGTCTTCCTGGACCACAGGCATGCTTCTTCTATGAGTTAATGTAAATCAATATGAGAGCTCATTAACGTGAAATAGAATTAACAACTCCACTAGATACTTAAAATCAGAGACACTGTGGAGATGGAGTCTCTGACATCTTCAGTTTTCCCTGACGTTCATATCCAGGTTTTCCTCTCATTTTCACAGGTGATTTTGTCTGTCTCACAAGGACGTGGGAACTTGTCATCTCACTGGCTAACAGTCACAGTTACCAACCATCCTTTTATGTCAAATTGTCTTATTGTCTTATTAATTGTCTTATTAATGAGTAGAATTAAACCAGACTGCTGCCAGCCCCCTTTTAGTGCTGATAGAGACTTTCAAGTCTCATAGGCTATACTATGTCCCATACTAACCTAGGCTCCTGTTTAATAGGTGATTCACATATGAATTTCTCTGGCACTCATGCCATTGGACTCCTTAAAGCTTACTTCTTACCCATGATTAGGAGAATGTAAGAAACACATCCCCTACAGCACAGAGAGCCAGAGAGAGTTCCTAGGCTTTGTTTTGTTTTGTTTGCTTATTCGTTTTTCTTTTATTAAAGGAACAAATTATATTTATGATCACTAATTAAATGCCAGATGAGTTTTGCTGGGTACCACAAAGAGAGTGAGTGAAAGTGTGATCATTTAGTTACTTATTGCAATAATTTTCACCCTTCTGGAGGTCAAGGGAACCAAAATCACTGCTGTTTGCATGAAGTAGGAGTTTAAAATGACTTTGTATGGAAATAAAGAGCTATATAAAATTCTGGATAATTAAGACTTTTGCTCAATGTGTTGCAAGAGATGAATAAGAAGCAAGAGGTGAGACAGGTATGTCTCTTGTATGTAGACTGAAATTTTTGTCTGTGATGTGGACTCACTGGAGCAAATAGGAAATTTCTTAGCACCATCAATGATCTGCAAGTGATGGCAGTGTGTTAAATTCATGCCTTTAGGTGTCCTGAAATAGGGATCACTTTCACATTATTTAACCTATTTGAAACACAGCACAATTTCACCTATTGGCTTGAATCATCCCTAAAGCCAGAATTTTGCAGCTGATCTTTTTCCAAGTTGTCATTCTTTGCAGAGGAAGAGTTAAATGCTGTGGGTTGCCCACAGAGAATGCAGAGAGATGCAGGAGCAGAAATGAGATGGAGATCCCATAAAGATAGGATCAACAAGGAAATAAGAAGACAGCAAGAAAGAGGTGTATTTAAAACAAAATAGCCCTCCTCTTCTCTTGTACACCGCTTCTTGCCCATCTGCTGTTGTGGCATTTTTGTACTCCTGTGTGGATGCGGGGGAGGTCCCCATTGATGCTTTATTGCCCATTCCAATCTGTGTGCCACATCTCCCTCCCAACCCAGTGTGAGAATAGATCGTGGCCTGAGAAACTCACAGGTGTTTAAAGGAAAAATGCATACCACCCCAGGGCTGGAAAGGCCCAGACATATCTTGTTGCTTTCCAGCTTCACCACAGAACACTGTTGCTTACCTTATTTGACTTTCTCTGCCTTGTGCAAAAGGACAATCAGGGCCAACCTCTCAGCCCAGTGCATCTCCCTGCAATGTTATCTGCTTTTTCTTGCTTTTATCAGCTTGACCAAATGAAGTTCCCAGCAAGAGCATGGCACCATCTGTAGGAGCAGACGCTATTCTCTGGGCTGAGACCTGCTGGCTATTTAAATAAAACAACTTGTTATATGTGACTTCCTACTCTGCAGCCTACTGGTAATTTTGAATTTCTGTCAGAACATACTGTCCCCACAATCACTTCCCTCCTGCTGGGACGTCTTTTCCTGTGTTTACTCATGTCTTTTAAGTAATACTTAGAGCCAAGTGTCCATGCTGTGACAGAAACACACATTTTAATGGTTTAGCTTCTGTAATGCTAGAAGCACTCAGCAGAGAAAGATCGTTACATTACAGTGACATGCCTGCAAATATTGCTTTGAAACTACAAGGACAGAAGAGAAAGTCATTTTGATAAGGACATGCTCAAATTGAGCAGTTTGCCTTCATCCTGTTGAGAGAATTTTGCTCCACTTGGAGGAAGACCTGCAGAGCTAAGCCTAGCGAGAGGGCCCCTGGGCCACAGGAAATCTGTATCATCTGGGAATGAGGTGAGACTCTGAAATGTCTGAAAAGTCCCTAATGTGATATAGCTGTTGATATAACTGTAGGATATTCAGTGATGATGGAGTCGCAGGGTGGATCCTGATATTTGTGGAGTCATTCCTGTGACACTGAAGAGCACTCATCCCTACCAAATTTCACAATCTTGATGAGTCAGAAGCATCAGCCTACATAGCGTACCACAGAAACCTTCTCCCCTCAGAATCCCATTAGGGGTCTGTCAGCAAATAGATACAGGGCAATAAGCTTTTGAAATTAGGGACCATTAGGAAATGTATGTGGGAGCTTCTACCAAAGACTTCAGGGCAGTCTTAAACTCCACCTCTCTTGCTATGTGCAGAAAAAATCTACAACAGCCTCTGCCCTTGGAAATCCCCTACACTGGGGCCTGGAGCAGGTGGTTTTGCACAGACATTGGATCTATGCAACTGTGCTTTGATCCTCAGGCGAATACAAATGAAATAGTGGCCAAACACGTTGCTTTTATTTCTCCCTTGATGGGGGCAAGGAGTGGCAAAAATCTGTTCTTTCAGTGTTGATGACTGAAATCCTTCACACCATGCCATGTATTGCAGGCACAGAACTATGCATTTTAATCTAAGTGATAACCAGAGCAATTTATTGTTTCCTTTTGAATGAACCTATATGTACATACGAAACTGTACTTCAAAGCCAGCAGTAATACAATGCTCAATAAAACTTAAGCGAACAGAGAGCTTAATATGACATGGATCAAGCAGTAAAACAGCAACATGGGGACTGTAAGTGGCTTTTTAAAAACAGAACTGTATAAAATTAAAGCTGAAGCATACTTTATCCCTTTACACAACAGCAAGGAACTACTGACTGTACTATGATAAAACTAAACTGCATTGGCCCATGACCTTATCAAGGGAATTGTAGAATCATAGAATCATTAAGGTTGGAAAGACCACAGAGATTATCTAGTTGAACCATCAACCAATCCCCAGCATGTGTTTTTGTTAATGATAGCCTACAACTTGAAACATATGACAGTCGCTACTGCTTTAACTGGTAGAAGCAAATGCATAGAAAATCATTGTTGAGGGTTTTCTTTTTCTTTCTTTCTT
>VXAB01003282.1:15214-49018 GCA_013399175.1 Odontophorus gujanensis | reverse complement strand
CCCACCCCTCCCTGTACCCCCAGTGTCTTCTCTATCCCCCATCCTTCCCGACCCCTCCAGCTCCCCCAACGTCCTCCAGCATCCCTCGTCCCCATCCATCCCTCCCAGTCCTCCCAGCGCGCCTCGACGTTCTCCATCTCCCCAGCGTACCCCAGTCCCTCCCGGTGGCCTGCTCAGGAAGGTAGCTGGGTGTCCCTGCCCTCGGGGTCCCGCAGTGCCCGGCGCAGGGTGTTTAGGACCCGGCGGGGTGAGGCGGTGCCGGTGCCGGTCCCGCCCCGGCCCCATTGTCTGCGCGCGGAGGCGGAGGGACGGCCGCGGAGGCTCCGGTCGCACGAACGCTCCGCGGAGCCTGTACCGCCCCGGCTCCGGAACCGGTCCCGGCCATGGCCCCGGCCGCGGGGCCGCACCTGTTGCTGCTGGCCGCCGCCCTGCTCGGGGCTTCAGGTGAGCACTGCGGGCACCGAACCGCACCTCCCCCCTCCGCCCCCCCGACCCTGGAGCTGCTTGGCACGGCTGTCCCGGGGAGAGCCGGGATGTGGCCGCGGGATGAGTTGGGATCTGCCCCGTGTGCTCCGCAGGGGTCTGCCGGGATCTACCCTGGGTGGTCGTGGAACCACGGCGTGGTTGGGTTGGAAAGGGTCCTTACAGATCACAGAACCGTGGAATGGTCGGGTTGGAAGGGACCTTAAAGATCACAGAACCGTGGAATGGTCGGGTTGGAAGGGACCTTAGAAATCATCCAGTTCTAGATCCCTGTGACCCATCTAGAATCCCCCTGGATCTGGTGGGAATCTGTCCCGCACAACCCATGCATCCAGGTGCCCAGCGCCTGGCTCCCACCCCACAGCCGACTCCTCCATGGGCAGGTTGGGGTTTGGATTCCCCACAGCCCACAGGAAAGCCATTCTCTTGTGGTAGCGCCCACCTTTGCCTTGCTGACGGTGGTCCCCATCTCCACAGCCAGCAGCGAGTGGCCACCCCCGGAGCCCGTGTTCCTGCCCGTGGAGATGGAGCTGCAGGCAGTGCCTGAGCACTACCGCCTGCAGCGCGCGGACGGAGCCCTGCCCGCTAACACCTCGCTGCACGCCCGTGCCGACACCTTCCTGCTGCTGCCCCGCCGCCCCACCGCTGGCCCCTCGCCGCTGCTGCGAGCCTCCTACCCGCCCTTCAGCACCCGCCAGGTAATGCCAAGCACCACAAAGCCAGGCTGCCCTCCTGGCCCCGTGGGGCCGCACCACCGCCGTCCCCATCTCTTCCAGGAGGTGCCCACCAAGAGCCCCACCTGGGCCATCCGCGCCGTGCCCCTGGACAGTGCTGTGAGCCCGGACGAACCCACCGCCCGCGTCCTCTTCCACCTGCATGGCCCTGACTGGCGTGGCCGGCGGGACCCCCCTGGGGACCACCCGCTGCCCTGCGTCGTCCTGCAGGCCCAGCAGCGCAGCCGTACGGTGCGGGGCTCCTGCCGCGTGCAGGTGGGTCACAGCCCACAGCCCTACAGCTCGGCCCGCAGCCCTAAGGTGCCGACACCGTGGGCCCCATTTGGCTCCCAGCCCTAAAGCTGCTGTCCCCCCCAGGCCCCGCTGGGCATCTGCGTGGTGGAGCTGGAGATCCCCGCACGCTGGTTCTCCCCAGCGCTGTCCCCGGAGTCGGCTGAGCTGCGGTACGGTGTGGGATCCTGCAGCCGACCCAGTGCCACGGCGGAGCCCCCGCGGTACCTGGGGACGCTGGAGCTGCGCACGGCAGCGGCGGTGGCACGGCAGCAGGAGGTACAGCTGGATGACCGGGTGCTGCTACGCGTCCCTGATGGAGCACTGCGGCCTGGGCAGCGCTTCACCGCCAGCCTGGCACTGCGGCACAACTTCACCGCCACGCTGCTGACCCTGCGGTGAGAGAGCGGGGTGAGGAGTGGGGTGGGGATGGGGGCACGGCGTGACGACCCTTCTTCCTTACCTAGAGTCAAGGCCAAGAAGGGGCTGCAGGTGGTGGCCGCCAGGTCTGGGGACCCCGCGTGGACTGTCCATTTGGAACGCAGCCGTGGCCCCAAGCACTGGACTGCTGTGGTGACGTGTCGGCGCAGCAGGGACATCCACTGGGGCACCAGGTACGGGCAGTGACATGGCAGAGATCTTCAGCATGGCGCCTGGTGGGGCGCAGTTGGGCAAGGAGACCCGTGTGTGGCACCACTCCCGTCCCATGATGGTCCAGTTGGTCATGAGGACTTCTGCATAACCCTGCTCTCATCTCACTATGGCCCTGTTAGGTACAGGGACCTGTGCATGGCACTGTGTCCATCTCACTATGGCCCCGTTGGCATAAGGGCCCGTGCATGGCAGCGTACCCAGCCCAGTATGGCCCACTTGGGCAAGGGGGACCTGTGCATGTTGCGCTGTCCCCATTCCAGCAAATCCTAGCTGGTTCACTGATGGGGTGGGATAGCCCCATTCCAACAGTAGGTCCCAGATGGGGATGCAGTGGAGTCTGATCCCAGTAGGTCCTAGTCTGGGATACGGGGCAGCCCTGAATCAGTGGGTCTCTGTTGTGGGACATCCCCATGCCATTGGGTCTCACTTGTTGGGCAGTCCCAACTCATTGGAGCCTGTTGGGCAGCCCCATCCCAGTGGGTCCCATCGGGAACTCTGTCCTCACAGGGGACTGGAGGCAGCCGAGCTCCTGCACCTGGAGCTGGCAGTGGAGAACGGTACAGGGGGTCAGGCACCGGCGCGGCCCCTCACCTGGCAGGTGGAATACCCAGGACAGGATCCTGAGGCACAGAAGGACAAGCTGGTGTGGGAGGTGCAGGTGTCGGAGCGCGACATGCGCGTCCTCGTCCCGCTGGTGCAGGTGGGTGCTCGCACCCCGTGTCCCTCCCCATGTCCCCATGGTGCTCAGCCCCACTGTGCCCACAGGAGCTGGAGCTGCTAAACACATCCCCGCTGACCGGTGTCCCCCGCACTGTGCCGGTGACACTGGTGACCGTGGAGGTGGGTGGTGCCGTGTCTGAGCTCAGCGAGCCACCAGGCTGTGAGTCAGCTGATACGCAGGTGCTGCAGGTGAGCAGGGTCCCAGCCCCCCCAGCACCACTCCCTGGGCACCCCCTGCCCCTCTACGTGCCCCCAACAGGTGTCGGAGGGCTGTGACGCCGTGTTCGTGGGGGGCAAGGAGAGCCGCGGTGCCCGCGGGGTGCGGGTGGACTTCTGGGCACGCCGCCTGCACGCCTCGCTGCTCTTCACCGTCTGGGCACCGCTGCTGCCACTGCGTGTCCAGCTGGGAGACACTGCACTGGAGCAGGTGCGCGGCTGGCGCCTGCCTGGGAACACCGACAGGTGAGAGCAGCACCCACTGCCACCACCGCTGTGGCATAGGGTGGGAGAGCGCAGCCCAGCGGCACAACCCCTGCCCCACTGAGTCCGCTGGCACCCGTGACACTCGCCCCTCTGCCACAGTGTGCCCCAGTTCCTGGGTGACACGCGTGTCCTCGTGCCCTCAGCTCTGCCGTTGATGTGGAGGACCACGGGGAGGATGCTGAGCGGCGGGCGCGGAGCTGCCGGCCGCAGTACCAGCGCACGGCGGTGCGGTTCCTGGCGCACTTCGTGGCGCACCCGCAGGATGGCGGCCGCCACCTGTCCTACCTGCCGGGCCCCGAGTGGCTGCTGGATGTCACACACCTGGTGGCCGGCTGGGCGCGCGTGCAGGACCCCCGTGTGGCATCGCTGGAGGGCGGCACCGTGCTGGTGGGCCGGGAGCCCGGCGTCACCTCGGTGGAGGTAGGTTTGGGGCAACACGGGGAGATGTGAGGCTGGAGGGATGCTGACCGGGTGCCCGCAGGTGCGCTCCCCGCTGTCGGATGCCATCCTGGGTGAGCAGACGCTGGTGGTGTCAGAGGAGAAGGTGGCGGTGACGGAGCTGCATGCCACGGTGGTGGCAGGGCTGGCGTTGGCGCTGCACCCGGAGCCTGGCCACTCTGGCGTGCTCACCGCCGTGTGCCAGGCCACCTCCACACTGCGTGGCTCCAAGCAGGTGAGGGTCTGTGGGTGTCCCAGGGGGGTTCTGTGCCTCAGTACCACCCCGGTGCCACTCTGCATCCTGGCAGGAGGCGACGCTGTCCGTCTGGCTGTCCTTCTCTGATGGCACGCTGGCACCAATGGAGCTGTACGGCGGGCAGGATGCCACGCTGGCTGTCACCTCGCTGGATCCCACAGTGGTCACTGTGGTGGGAACCTCGTCCTGGCACCCGCGGGTGGTGGCGGAGGGGCCTGGCCGGGGGGCCTTGCTGCAGCTCAGTCTGCACCCCCTGGATGTGTGCCGCCGTGGCCGGCACCGTGCCGCCGTGTTGGCTGCCGGCACTGCCTGGTTGGAGGTGGCTGGGGAGCGCAGGACCCCCCCCAGCAGCCCCCGGTCCCCTGTGCCGTTCCCGAGGGCGGAGGGGGCCATGTCGGGCGAGGCAGTGACAGCGGGCCAGGGGGAGCATGGTGATGTGGGGCTGGTCAACACAAAGCTGCAGGGCATGGGGTCTTCCTCTGAGGAGGAGGAGGAAAGAGAGGAAGGCTACGGCCATGGCATGCAGGAGGAGGAGAAGGAGGAAATGGTGAAGGCCCCCGCACGTGTGAGCGACCTGGAGATTGGCATGTACGTGCTGCTGGGCGTCTTCTGCCTGGCCATCTTCATCTTCCTCATTAACTGCATCTTCTTCGTGCTGCGCTACCAGCAGAAGGAGCCTCCTGACGCCGGCACTGCTCCCGCGGCTTCCCAGCCCCACAACTGGGTTTGGCTGGGCACTGACCAGGAGGAGCTGAGCCGGCAGCTGGACCGCCGGCAGCCTGAGCCTCCCACCTTGCCAGGCACCCAGCCCGAGCGCTGCTGCTGCGCGGACCCCCCGGCACCCGACATGGGGTCCCCCACTGGCACCCCGCTGGAGCCTCGCAAAGAGGGGTCTGTGCCAGGGGGCGGGCGGCGGAAGCGGGTGGAGTTCGTTACCTTTGCGCCGCAGCGTGCCCCTGAGGATCCCCCCCAGCCCACCCCCAATGTGCAGTCCATCCTGGTGGCCAGCGAGGACGACATCCGCTGGGTGTGCGAGGACATGGGGCTGCGCGACCCTGAGGAGCTGCGCTGCTACATGGAGAGGATCCGCGGCAGCTCCTGACCCCCACGGGGACCGTCCTCTTCGTCCCCATCCCTCCGTGGCGGGGACACCGGAGGGACCATCCCTAAACCCTACTGGGGAGGCAGTGATGCCCCGCTGTCACTTTGCCCTGGGGTTTCCACCACGGTGCTGGGGGCATGGGGTCCCCTCCTTCCTGCAGTTCTCATTGCCACATTGTGTTCATAGTGCTGATGCCGAATTGTGTGCCCCCCCCCCATCCTTGACTGGCCACACATCGGTTTTGTACATTTTGTACCCATTGCGCTGTGGGGTGGGGGCCCCTTATTTATGGAAGATTTTTAAGTCTGATTGTTGTTACAAAAATAAAATATTTAAAAAAGTGGAGCGGTGCCCAGCGTGGTGGTGTGGAGCTGGGGTCACGTTGTGCTGCCGGGATTAGGCACCGGCTGTTTGCTTTGGCTCCTGCAGTGCCTGCATGTGGGAACGTCCTGGCTGTGGCCCAGCTGCTGTGACCTTCAGCGGGGAGTGGGCAGCACAGGGATGGGGATGGGGTGGGGATGAGAATGAGATTGGATGGGGATGGCAATGGGGATGAGAGTGGGATGGGATGGGATAGGATGGGGATTGGGTGAGGATGGGGATGAGATGGGATGGGGATGGGGTGAGTATAGATATAGGATTGGGATGAGGATGGGATGGGGATGTGGCTGCTGTGCTGCCTTCCTCAGTCTCATGCAGGCTCCCAAATCCATCTGCCATCCCACTGCTGTGGGTACCGGTGATGGACCACACATCCATGCCCACCCCTTTGTCCAGAGATGCCATAGTGATCAGGTGCATCCAATCCATCGCTGTCACCCCAGGGTCCCCCTGCCCCCACTGCTGGTGGCAGAGTTCATCCCTGAAGTGGGGGTAGGCTCTCCCAGCCTCTCTCATCCCAAATCAGAGTGCGGTGCACTATGATCCTGCAGTGCTCCAAGCTTCTCTCACACCACTGATGCACTGTGGGGATACCACAGGTGCATAGCACGGTCTCCAAGCTGCCTCCATCACCCCTCAGTGCACTGCTTCCCGTGGGCATGCAGTGCTGCACTGGGGCAGGATGGAGCCACCCCCTCACCGGCACCCCTGGCTTCCTGCACACCGGGGCCGGACGTGCAGCACACAGCAGCACGGGGCCACATCCCGGCACGGAGCAGCACCCAACGCAATGGGCAGGAGGTGAGGATGGAGGTGCTGTGCCTGCTGCTGGCTGCTCTCTGCGATGCTGCTGTGCCCAGACCAGGTATGCCACCATCCCTAGCCCCGCTTGAGATGTCACCAACACATTGGGTTTTATGTGCAGCGAGGATGCTCGGCACCAGTGGGGTCTGACCCACCATGAGGACTCCCATCCCCACCCCGTTTCCCCCCCCTGCTGCCACCAGGGAGGTGGAGTGCTCTGCCACTGATGTGCCTGTTCCCTAGGAGCATCCCACCCCATCCCATCCCACCCTGCTTTTTGCACTGGACTTTTGTTCTGAAGAGGATGCTGCTTCATGCGGAACACTGCTGAGAGAAAGCAAAAGCTTTGCCCATGCTGCAGGCTGTGCAGAGTGCCCCTGCTTTTCTCTGCAGCCGTATCTCCTCCTCCCAAGCTGAGCAGCAAGGCACTGAGCTCGCAGCCCTCTGTTCCCAACAGAACCAGACACCATTTTGCCTCCAGAACATGGATGGTGCCCTGAAATCTCCCCAGCACGGCACTGCCATCCCCTCAGCACCAACTGCCTTGGTGCAGGCCTGCCCCAAACCCCACCTCTAATCCCGGTGGCTTTCCCAGAGCAGCCCCCTGCACCAGGAGGGTGAACGTGTGGCCACGGGGGATGAATTCTAGGTTTTGGTTTAAGAGCAGTCAACCTCTGGTCGCCATTTTGTGCCTCCGGTTCCACGCTGGGGACCGCCATCCCATCTCCTTCCTATACCTCTCTGCCCCCTCTCTTCGTAGCTCCAGTGGAGCCAACAAGAGTTTCCACTGCCGTGCTGAGCAACATCTCAACAGAGCCAGGTGAGAATGGGCATCCATCCAAGGGGTAGCGGGTGTGGGTCCCCCCCTGCCACCCTCACCCTGGGCTGCCTGCAGGTCCCTGGGGCACAGCCCCGCTGCACCTGGCTGGTGGCAGCCATAGGTGTGAGGGCACAGTGCAGGTGCAACACCACGGCCGCTGGATGCCCGTGTGCCGGGGGTCCTGGAGTGCCGCCGCCTCCAGGGAGCTGTGCCACAGCCTGCGCTGTGGGGACGCTGAGGTCGACACGGCGACAGCAAGCCCGGACAGTGGCAGGGATGTCACCAAGGAATGCCCAACTGTGGTGGCCAACTGCAGCGGGCGGGAGCTAGAGCTCTGCCAGCTGGCCGCTGAGCCCAGCTGCTGTGCAACGGGGCTGGCACACGTCACCTGCACAGGTAAGGGCGCAGTGGGTGCATGCTGTCCCCGCGGCACAGTGCCACGTGCCAGTGCTCCTCCATCTCACCCAGGTGCTCCGGTGCTGCGTCTGGCCGGCGGGCGCAGCCGCTGCGAGGGCCGAGTGGAGCTGTGGCAGGCGGGCAGCTGGGGCACGGTGTGTGATGACGGCTGGGACCTGGCCGATGCCACCGTGGTGTGCCGGCAGCTGGGCTGCGGATGGGCACTGCGAGCCCCACGAGAGGCCGCCTTCGGCTGGGGGCACGGCCCCGTGCTGCGGGATGAGGTGAACTGCAGCGGGCACGAGGAGCGGCTGCACGAATGCCCTGCTGCCCTGCAGCACGACTGCAGCCACAAAGAGGACGCCAGCGTCGTGTGCTCCGGTGGGTGCGGTGGGGGGAGGCTGGTGGCACCATCCAGAACCAGTGCCGTGGCACTGCCTGGTCCTTGAGTCGTGAAAATGGCTGCACCCCGTGCTGCGGCACCACGTGGACCGCACACCGTGCCCTTGCAGAGCACCACGAGTGGCGGTTGTCTGGAGGCAGGGATGGCTGTGCGGGGCGCGTGGAGGTGCATTACCACGGAGTGTGGAGCACGGTGTGCGACAGCACCTGGTACAGCCTGGAGGCTGCCGTGCTGTGCCACTCGCTGGGCTGCGGGGAGCCGCTGCTGCGACCCTCCTTCCAGCACACGCTGCCCACCAAGATGCTGTATGAGTGCCTGGACTGGCAGCCCTCGCTGGCATACTGCCGCTGGACCTACAACAAGTCAGCTCCCTGCCACGAGTCCCGTGCTGCTGGTGTCATCTGCAATGGTACGGCAGCCTTTGGCCTCAAATAGAGGAGGTTTGGGCTAGTGGCTCCCCTGGGTTGTGGGGCTACAGACTCCCCCCACCCCCCTGCTCTCCTGCAGGCTCCCTGGGCTTGCAGACCCCAACTTTGGAGGTGACGGTGATGCCACATGATGGCACATCCCCGAGCAGTGAGTGTGCTTTGGTGCATCCGGAGGGAGCCAAGGGGTGAGAGGGTGTGGGTGGGTGGGTGTCACGAGCTCTGCCTGTTCTCTGCTGCAGCCACAGAGGGTTTGGAGGCCAGGGGGACCCTGTCCCCTCTGCACGTGCCCCTCTTCATCTCGTGTGTGGTGCTGGCAGCGCTGCTCCTGCTCACACTGCTGGCCTTCACCACTGCCCTGCTGCATCTGAGGAAAAGGAGCGGTGAGGGTCTCCCTGGGGCATAGGGGCTGCACAGGGTCACTGCTCCCAGCTTTACACTCACTGCCATGCTCCACACCTGCAGCCCTCACCCTGGGGACCCCCACGCCACTCGTGGTCACCCGCAGCACCCAGGGTCGTGACATGCCGTCAGAGACTTGCAATGACTACAGGGAGGTGCCCACAGGCCTCCCCAAGGGACCAGGTGGGTATGGTGGGTCACTCACCTTGTTAGCACCATCAGCTCTGTGAGTCCTACAGCAGCCCCAGCAGCCCCACGTGTCCCATGAGTCCACCAGCCCCTCCAGCCCTGATGCTGACCGAGGCCCCAACTCTGTCTCTCCCTGCAGACCCCACGCCTGCAACCCTTCCCACTGCCAAGAGCTCTGACTCCTCTGACTCTGACTATGAACACTATGATTTCAGCAGCAAGCCACCCGTGGCTCTCTCCACTTTCCACAGTGAGACCCACCCCCCTCTCCCAGCACCTCCCCAGTACTCTGGGTTCCTCCACTGACCCTGTTCCTCCCACCCCACAGACTCGCTGCGCCAACAGCCGGGTGAGCAGCCGCTGGTGCCTGGCCATGACGGGATGGAGCCATTTCCCACAGAGGGTGTGCCAGCCCCCATCCTCCTGTCCCAAAGCACTGTCTGTCTGCAGGTCCAGAGGAGGGTGTCTGGTGGCCCTGTGCTCTCCTAGTGATATGCACTCCGTGTCCCCACAGTGCCAAACATGCCGTGTACCCAGCCACAGGGCAGGGCGAGGAGCTCATCCTCTTCCTCCTCTTCCTCCTCCCTGGAGCCCTACTGCAGCGAGAGCACGGACCCCATGCGTACCTGGCCCTACCCACAGCCCCCACCATGTGGCATCCATCAGCACACAGCACCCACCAGTGAGTGGGGGCACTGAAACTGCTAGAGTGGTGGGGACAGCCCTGGGGATGGGGGTGGTGTTGATGAGACTCCCAGATCAGGGAAAAACTCCGGGGATGGCAATGGGGGTGGTGAGACCCCCAGGGACGGGGACAGCCCCAGAAAGGTGTGGGGACCCCAGGGGGTGGCAACAGGTGCTAATACAGCTCCTGCCTTCCCCAGCAACGCCAGCCGTGCCCTGTGTGACCATCCCAGTGCTCAACACGCCACCACCCCCAGCAGACTCCCACCATGCTGACAGCTCCAGTACCTCCTCGGGAGAGTGGTACGAGAACGTGCAGGGCACTGAGACGCGTGGGGACCCATCCCTAGGAGGACACATGAAAGACCCCAGCTCCTCTGAGTGGAGTGACTACGACGACATCCAGGGCTCTGGTTGTTGAGAATGGGAACGGGCAGCGGGGAGGGGACTCTTACCCATAGCACAGCCCTGGACCATTAAAGGCATTTCTCCCCATCTGCCTGGTGAGCCCTCATCTCTTCCTGGCTGTACCCAAGGGATGTTGTTCCCAACGCCCTGCCCATCTCCCTGCCCCTCCCCCGGGCTGTGCTTAGCCCAGCCTGAAACCCAGCGGGGTCCTGTGGAAGCTGAGCTCCCATCGCCTCCGGGCTCTGAAGCACAGTGGAAAATTAGCCCCCTGCCACATCCTCCAGCTGTTTACCGAGTCGAGCGGCTCTGGCAGCCCAGAACAAAGGGGCCGCACCGCAACAACGGAGGAAGCACAGAAATAGCAACAAAACCCCAGACAAAGGGGAGAGAGGGGAGACGAGAGAGGGGCTGGGAGCAGAGCCTGCGTGGGACGCAGCGGGGCCAAGCTGCTCTGCGAGCACGATGCCATCCACCCAGGTTTGAGGGCACGGTGGTGGGAGTACCAAGTGCCACATCCCCAGTGTTTGGTGGTGAGCTGAGGGACAGTTGGATTGGGTTTGGGTGAGAAATGGGGTGTGCATGTTGGGTCCCACCAATGCACACAGAGCACATGAATCCCATTCCTGCCACCCCAGCCCTTGGGGGAAAGGAGAGAATCCAAAGCATCAATGCTGTGGGCTGAGGGTACCACCGTGGAGATGCCTGCCCTGAGCATCTCTTACAGACCTCTTCTTGAGTCGTGGAAAGTCACAGCCCCGAGGAAGTGTTGAGGCAGGAAACTCCCTGGGAGCAGTGATGTGGGGCCACAGGGTGCAGGGTGGGGGACCTCTGTGAGGACAGGGCTGAGGGTTGGTTACAGGGGGAGCTTGGAGGCCCCATGGAGCCACCACTCACCAGCACTGCCACCAAGTCGATGGCAAGCGGCTTCCTTAGCATGCCTGACCTGGATTCAGGGGAATTAATTAGGGTGCAATCAATCAGTGCCTCCCCAACACCCACGTGCCTCGCAGGGACACGCGATGACCCCAGAATGCCTGTAGCTGGGAGAAGAGTCATGCTACTTCAGGCTAGTGCTCACCCAGCTTTGGGTGCCAGCTCCTGCACTCTGGGCTTGGCTTGTCCATGCTGCCTGCAGCCCTGTGAGGACTCTGAGAAAGAGTGAAGTCCCCATGGCCCCCCAGTGCTGGACACGTTCACTTCTTGTGCTCCCTTCTTCTGCGGGGTTGGGGGCTGATGGGGACCCCTAGGTGGGGAGGGGGTGGGATGGATGGGAAGGAGTGGAGATGGGGATGGGATGTGACGAGGTTGGAGACAGGATGGCGATGGGAACAGGAATGGGGACAGGAAGGGGACAAGATGGGGACTGAAAAGGAAATGAAGCTGGAGTGGGGATTGGACGGAGATAGGGATGAAGATGAGAGGTCATGGGGTTGTAGATGGGATGGGGATGAGTTGGGGGTCAAAAATGAAGTACAGTTCCCCACTTTCTCTCTGGCTCTGCAGGACCTGTCGAGGCAGCTGCCAGGATGCGACTTCAAATGAGCGAGATGTGACGCAAAAACCACAGAGGGAAGAAAAACAGCCTGTTGCTGCCCGCCCCCCCCTCGCCTCCCTTCCCCAGGCTGGGTACAGAGGCGTTGGTGCTCCACGCACCTCCTGCTCAGCCACCAGCACCAGGGCGGAGGAGGCAGCACGGCCCCATGGCAGCCCGGCTGCCTGCCCTGTGCCTGCTGCTCATGGTGGGGATGTGGGGTGAGTGCTTCTCTTGGGGGACACCGCCATGGTGTGGGGCACAGGGTGACGCTGTCCCTTCTCTTTCAGCCAGCTGCAGGCACAGAGGAGTGGCCCTGGATCTGGCAGGTGAGTGCACTTTGGGGTTCCAGCTTTGGGGCTGTGGAACCTACTTGGTCCCACAGTGGCACGGGATGCCCAGTGCTGGGCAGGGGATGCAGACTGCCGATGCTCACTGTTCCAGCAGAGTCTGCCTTGCGGCTCTCCGGTGGTGGCTGCCGCTGTGCTGGGCTGCTGGAGGTACACGTGCAGAGCAGATGGAGCCCTGTGTGTTGGGATGGTGTGAGCCAGGACGGCGTCTGCCGGCGGCTGGGCTGTGGCCCTCCTACCAAGCTGAGCTTCGTGGCACCCAACTTTGAGGAGCAGCAGGCATGGGCTATGCGGTGCGAGGGGACAGAGAGGTGCCATTGGGTGACCTCCAACTGCAGCCAGCACGCCGCCATCGCCTGCAGTGGTAAGCATGGCCCCCCCCTAAGGTGGCCTGTGCCCTCACTGCCCCCACTTGCTGCCTCCCTTCTTATTTCAGAGCCAGAGCCCACCAGCACTGAGCCTCCGCCTGTACCTCCCACCACCAGCCCTGAGCCCACAGGTGAGAGCCCCCTCCCCACGACCACCCTGGGGATGCTTAGCTGGGTGGCAGGATGGGATACGCACAGCAAGGGCTTCGCTTCCCATCAGTGCAAACAGGGGGGGCTTTGGGGCCAGGGTCCCTGTGTGTGACGGCTGTGCTATCCCTGTTCCCTCACCAGGAGCCCCATGGCTGCGTCTGGTGGATGGTAACTTCAGCTGCTCAGGCTTTGTGGAGCTGCACCTGCGAGGGAGATGGGGGGCCGTGGCTCTTGGCCCAGACACTTCCCTGGAGCTGCCTACCCGCATCTGCCACGCGCTTGGCTGCAGCAGCCCCGATGGCGTCCCCATTGGTGGTCTCATTAGCAGCCAAATGGGTGGCCCCATGTCTCCGCCACCACAAAGCCGCCTGCCCGTGCGCTGGGAGGCAGTGGTGCCATGCACCAGCCCTGAGCTGCTTAACTGCTTCAACTGGACCGGCCGTGGGCAAAGAAGAGCGCCCACCTTCCTCATCTGCCCAGGTGAGCATGTGATGGGGGCAAAGGATGGGTGGCAGTGGTGCCCCTTGCACTAAGACAAAACTGCACACACTTGGTTACTGGAAGCTGTACCCAGAATCTTGCATGTGCCAAGGGATTGCCAAGCCCTTGGGCGAGGAGCGGGCTCTCTCCAAGCCCCTCCATCTGCTCAGGCTTTGAAGATGTCCTATGGGGTTTGGGGGCTTAACGGGAAGACGCATCGCTGTTGGCTTCGGTTTCATGACTGTGCTTGCCGTGGGGAAGCAATATCTGTGCCATCGTGCCACCAGCCCTCTCCCTGCAGGTTCCCAGCCACGTGCCAGGCGCAGGCTGGCAGGCGGCCCCACGCCATGCGAGGGGCACATCGAGGTGTTTCAGAGGGGCCGCTGGCACGTGCTATGTGATGAGCAGGCACGCCGTGCTGAGCGAGGCCGCCAGCTCTGCAGGGAGCTGCGCTGCGGGGACCTCTCCTCCAGTGCTGAGCTGCAGGACCCCCGCGCCGGGGGGGTCATCTGCAGGGAGCGTCACCTCCACCTCTGCCCCGAGAGCCTTGAGGAGGTCCGAGCATGCTCTCGCACCCATGTGGTCTGTAAGCAGCTGTGCGCCCACCCCTCGCAGTGCCACTCCCTGTGGGTGCCGCCTGCATGGTGACACCCATCCTCTCCCAGGCAAGGACTCGAAGCCACCTCCCGCTGGCACCGCACCTGGCACCGTGGCCAGCATCTGCCTGGCCCTGCTCCTGCTGGGAGTCCTGCTGCTCGTCTGTGGCCCCCCTGCCTACAGAAGGCTGATGAAGAGGAGTAGGTGGCCAGATCCCCAGCCTGTCCCCACTACCCTCTCAGCACCTCCTCCTGGTGTCCACTGCATCCCCCATCTCCCTGAAGTTTCTAGGGTGACGCATGCACTGCTTCTCCCCACGTGGCTTCCCCTGGATCCCACGCTGATGCCACCACTCCATCCCCACTGTCCCCACTCCGTTGCCACCACCCTGTCCCCACTGTCCCCACGCTGACCATGGCACAAGGATTAGGCGCACAAACGAGCGCTCAGCACGAGGCGGGGGATTACCGGGAGGATTACTGGGCATGGCAGATGGGGCCGGCAGTGGGCTCCTGGGGGGACACAGCCTGAGCGCACCCNGATGAGCAGGCACGCCGTGCTGAGCGAGGCCGCCAGCTCTGCAGGGAGCTGCGCTGCGGGGACCTCTCCTCCAGTGCTGAGCTGCAGGACCCCCGCGCCGGGGGGGTCATCTGCAGGGAGCGTCACCTCCACCTCTGCCCCGAGAGCCTTGAGGAGGTCCGAGCATGCTCTCGCACCCATGTGGTCTGTAAGCAGCTGTGCGCCCACCCCTCGCAGTGCCACTCCCTGTGGGTGCCGCCTGCATGGTGACACCCATCCTCTCCCAGGCAAGGACTCGAAGCCACCTCCCGCTGGCACCGCACCTGGCACCGTGGCCAGCATCTGCCTGGCCCTGCTCCTGCTGGGAGTCCTGCTGCTCGTCTGTGGCCCCCCTGCCTACAGAAGGCTGATGAAGAGGAGTAGGTGGCCAGATCCCCAGCCTGTCCCCACTACCCTCTCAGCACCTCCTCCTGGTGTCCACTGCATCCCCCATCTCCCTGAAGTTTCTAGGGTGACGCATGCACTGCTTCTCCCCACGTGGCTTCCCCTGGATCCCACGCTGATGCCACCACTCCATCCCCACTGTCCCCACTCCGTTGCCACCACCCTGTCCCCACTGTCCCCACGCTGACCATGGCACAAGGATTAGGCGCACAAACGAGCGCTCAGCACGAGGCGGGGGATTACCGGGAGGATTACTGGGCATGGCAGATGGGGCCGGCAGTGGGCTCCTGGGGGGACACAGCCTGAGCGCACCCCCTCCCTCCCTCTCTCCATCCTTTCCTCACAGTCACCAAGAAGAAGCAGCGGCAGTGGATCGGCCCCACGGGGCTGCACCAGAGCGGTGAGTGGGGTTTTGTTGCGGGGTGTAAGCGGCTCTTCTTGCCGCCGCATTGAACCAGCAGTGCAGTGCTGGCTTGGTGGCACTGAGCATCCTCCCCAAGCCACACTGCCTCGCAGTCTCCTTCCACCGGAACAGCACCATCACCCCGAGGGCAAGAGTGGAGGAGCAGAGGGTGTGGGGGGGGGACAACGACTACACTCAGCCCCCCCAGAAGAGCCTGTCGGCATACTCAGGTGAGGACACTGGGGACGTCCACTCCCTTCCCATGGGGAGGGATGAACACGGGGTTCTGCAGTGCGGTGGGACTGGGTAAGGAGCAGCGTGTGGCTCAATCCACAGCCCTGGAAGGCACGGCACGAGCTTCCAGCGCCATGGACAACTCCTCTGACAGTGACTACGATCTGCACTCTGCCCGCAGGCTGTGAGCCGTAGAGGTAGGGCCGCCCCCCCACTGACGGGATCAGTTAAACTCAGCTGCACAGAGCTGGTGGAGTAGAAGGATGAATGCCCACACATCCCCATCCCCACGGTGCTGGAGCCCACCCGGCTCACCTGGGGACCTCTCTGCTGGAGCTCAGCCCACTCGCACCCTTTGCTGCACCCATCTCTGACCCTACAGCGGCTTTGGGGTGCTGTTGCACCCCAGTCACCGAGCAACCCTGTGCTTCTTCCTGCTCATCCTCTCACTTCTGGGCCTCCCTCCCGCCTGGGAAAGTGCAAGGCAGGGGCTTTCTGAGCTCTGCATGCATCTTGAAAGTTTGCACCGTGGGGCCAAGGGCTGCTGCAACGTGACCACGCACCCCAGGGCTTTGAGACATGAACTCGGCTGCGCGTGCGCAGGACAGCTCAAGGTTTGTGCAAAAAGCAAAGCACAGATGGGCGGCACAGGAAGAATGGAAACATCGAGAACCAACCCATTTAATTGGTAATAAAATCGTTACTTCTGGTAATGATGTCTCATTCTCTACCTTCTGCTACCACCAGTGCCGCTGCTCCTCGGATCGCCAGCACAGGGGTTGAGCAAGAAATGGTGCAGAGAGGCAGCAACGGCCCCCTTGGGGGAGAACAGGAGCCAGAGAGCAGGAAGGACACGCTAGAAGATAGTCCTGCGAGAAGGTGAATGGTTGTATTGACAAAATAGAGAGGAAGCCGGCACGGGGCCGCCAGGATGGCACGGAAAGATCAATAGAGCACTGTCATTTTTGAAAGCAACCACCGCTGGGACTCCACGTATGATTCAAGTTTTATTACTGTAATTAACCACGACGTGGGACTGCTTCCATTAACCCCCCCCAAAGCATTCCTCTTGCTCTAGTCCATTAGTAATCTCCCCTTATAAATAACTTACAGACGTAGAAGCGGGATTGGTAGGAAAAAGTGCTGAGCAATGCAAACGCCATTTCCACTAGCAGCCCTGGCTTCCCATCACCTAGTGTTTCCTGAGAAGGGGAATCCCAAATCCACCCCTGGGCACCCCAGGAGCAGCTGAGAGCGTGGTACTGAGCTCTCCTTTCAACCTAGGCACATCCTCCACGGCAGCACGAACCCCGGCACACTGAGCACCCTCGCTGTGCTCAGAGCCTTCGTGCCCTGAAGTCAGAGCTTGCATGGGATGGGGAGGCTCCTGGGCAGCATGGGGAAGGGTTTTGCCACCTGATAGGGGCAGCACTGGGATGTGCTTCTGCTTGGGGCATGCTGGCAGTTTCTTCCTGCTACAACACACCTGCAAGCCCAGCAGTTTCCACCTCCTGTTTCAGGAAGGCCCCATGCAGGCAGCAAACGCTCTGTGGCTGAAATACTGTGACCCCACCGTGCCTTTGGAACACAGGGGAAGAAGTTGGGAATTCCTAAGCTACGTGTTATAAAAGAACAGGCGGTCCCAGAGGACTGCTCACTCACACACACAGGGGTCAGGCTCCCAGCCGGGCCCTATCAGTGCACACCCCATGTATGCAGCTGGCTGCCTGGGTGTTGTAGCAGAGCCTGGACTAACCTGTTGGGAAGCAGCTGCTTCAGCCCACCAGCAACCACAACAATCCTAAAGAGGTGTGGCAGCTACTGTATCTCTCATCCTATGCAACGCCCTGGTGTGGAGGGGCAGAAGAGCCACGCTCTGGGCTCACTCCTCTTCCTCAGTCCACAAAGAGGAGGGAGTGGCAAAGGACGCTGTCTGGTTTAGTTGCCAGGCCAAGTAGGGCGTGGGGGGTTCCCAGGTGGGGGGTGGTACCCATAAGGTGGCCCTGGTGGATAGGGAGGCTGAGGGGGGATTGGGAAACTGGGGAGGGGAGGCTGTGTGGGGTAGGGACACTGTGGCCGCCCGGCCCCGGGGGGGGTGTAGGATGGGTAGCCAGGTCTGGGTGCTGGAGTGGAGGGAAAGGAGGGGGCATGTGGTGGGCCCCGGGATGGGGACCAGTAGCCTGGCGCAGAGGTGGGGCCCGGGGGAGGCTTGGGGTAGCCTGGTGCCGAGTCAGCAGCCTGCAAGGGTGGGTACGTGGCACCCGGAGGAGGCTGGTAGGGAAAGGCAGGCTGGGTGCTGGGCTGAGAGGCAGCAATGTGTCCCGTGGTGAGCGGGGCGCCGGCAAAAGGAGCGGGAGGGAGAGCTCCGTGTGCTGTAGGGCCGAGCGGCATGGCCGGGGCCGGGCTGTAGGGCAGGGGCAAGGCAGGAGCTCCTGACGGGACGGGCAGCGGCTGCGGTGGCTCCACGGGTGCACAAGGAGGCTGCTGCTGCTGCTGTGAGTCCCTGACAGGCTCCTGTGGCACTCGTGACTTCCGCAGCACCTCCTGAAGCTTTTCCACCCTGACCCGGCGCAAGTGGGACAACTTCCTCATCACTGAGAACTGCTCAAGAAAGGACTCCAGGGCTACCTCACCCTCCAGGAACTTCTCAGCCATTTTCTGGAAGAGAAGACAGTACAACATCCCTCAGTGCTGCCTCCCCAAATCCACTTTGGGATTGACATCTCCCTCAGAGGACCACCGCACCGCATACAAAGAAAGAAAGAACAATCCAATCTCTTTTGGAGCAACTACGTCAAGCTACAAAAAAGATAATCCTTGATTTAAGGGATTAGGTTTGGGAGAGTAACTGCAAGTCTCTGAGAACTAATCGCTTGAACTGCTGATTTAAACCTTAGGCTCACCTCAGATTCCTCTTCAATTTTTTGGCTTTCCACCTGCAGGAGATCCAGCAACATCTGAGGATGCATTGCGGCTGAAAATTTCTCTGGGGAAATGAGCAGCAGAGAAATAAACACAGAACAGGGCAAAAACGTTAGCACACTGCCCCGTCTAACAGAGCTTGTCACCTATCCCACAGCTTTGCACTGTGACATAAGGAAAACCTAAAGCAGAAGGAGCTATCTTCCTCACTATCACATTTCTGTGCCCCATGTGCTTTTCCAAGAGTGCCTTCCTGACTTGGAAAAAGTTGATGCAAGGAAAAAATCTGAAGAGGAAACAGCCTTAACCACTGCCAAACCTGACTGGTACTTAAAGGAAGCTTATAAACATGAGAGAGAGATCTTTCACACAGGCAGAGATTGACAGAACAAAAGAAGAAGGGTTTAAAACTAAAAGAGAGAACATTTAGATTAGACATGAGGATGAAATTTCTCACTCAGAGGTCACTGAGACCCTGGCACAGGCTGCTCAAGGCAGCTGTGTGTGCCCATCCCTGGAGATGCCCAAGGCCAGGCTGGATGGGGCCCTGGGCAGCTCAATTTGGTGAGGGACAACCAGCCTATATGGCAGGAACTGGGGGAGCTTTAAGATCCCTTCCAACACAACCATTGCATGGTTCTGCAGTTAAAGGAAAGGAAGTGAGGTTGGAGTCACACACCCAGTTTTGCCTTCTGCTCCTTATAGTGTTCAGCAAGCTTTTGCAGCTCCTCGTACTTGCTGGAGAGCTCGGAGCGTCCTGTCTCCAGTGGGACCTGGAACTTCAGGTTCTGCTCAGCAAGGCTGCGGTTGGCAGCGAGCGCCATCTCCCTCTCCAGCTGCAGCTCCTGCACCTGAGAAGGGCCCACAGTCAGCACGGTGCCACGTGCCCTTTCCTCACCTGGTTGCCTCACACTGCTGCTGCTTACCTCCCTGGACTCCAGGGCCAAGCGTTCGATCTCTGCGGCATCCTCCTGCAGTGCCTGCAGCTCCTCCACAGTACGGTTCTTCAGGGTGTCCATGCTCGGAGCAGCCACGGACTCCTGGAACTGGAAAGGAATTCAGACAACCAGTAAGGCTGGAAAAGACCACGAAAATCACCCGGTTCAAACCCAGCCCACCCCCTCCACACACATGGAGTCCCTCAGGGTCACATCTTCACGGTCCCCACACATGCCCAGGGACAGCGGCTCCAGCACCTCCCCGGGCAGCACGTGTCAGCGCCTCAACGCTCCTTCTGAGGGGAAACCTTTCCTCACACTCAACCCGCACCTCCCCTCACTCAAACGAAGACAAAAGCCCGCTGCAATCGGGCAACGATCCGACTAAGGATATAGAAACAGCTCCAGTGAACCACTCGAAACAGAACTCCGGGAAGAACGAGTGAGACCGGGAGCACAGCAAGAAGGACAACGCCGTTCACACCCACTCCTCCTCCCCCTAACGACGTTCTTAGCACTCACACAGCACCCGGAAGGCCCTCCCGCTTGTGCCGGCCGCTTACCGCCAAGCCTCGCCTCCCTTCAGCCCGCTTCCCCGCGGCTCCGTCCCCGCTCAGGGCTGAGCGCGGAGCCCCTCAGCCAACGCGAGGCTGTCCAGGACGGCACGGGCAGACCGCAAACCGCGGCCGGCCTCGCTCCGCCCGGCTCCGGGCCGCCGGGCCGCGCCGCCACCGGCTTCCGGCACCACACCGGAAGTCAGCGCGGCCGCTCCGCGCAGCTGGGGTGAAGCGCCCCCTGGCGGGGAGGAGTGCGTGGCGCCGCCGCCATCTTGTGGCATGAGCTCAGCGCGGCCCTGGGGGCACAGGGCGGAGGGAGGCCCGTGGTGTTGTGTAAGGCACCTCACGCTGAGCAGCAGCTGCTGCTCGCCGTGTTCCAAAGGCTGCTGTCTCAGGTGGCGGAGTGCTGCTGGCTGTAATCCCAGTTATCCCTACCAGAAGTGGAATGAAGCAGGTCCCTCGTGGACACCCGCGCTGCAGCTTTCCTTGCACAAAAGCACACAGAAATGAGCGTCAGGGCAAGCACAGCTGCCGTCTGCTCGTGCTCTGCAGAATGCTGGCCTCCACTGCTCATGGAACCATTGAATCACAGCATGGCTGGGTTGGAAGGGACCTTGAAGATTACAGAACCATAGGATGGTTGGCTTGGAAGGGACCTTAAAGATCACAGAACCACGGAATGGCTGGGTTGGAAGGGACCTTAAGGGTCACAGCATGGTTGGGTTGGAAGGGACCTTGAAGATTACAGAACCATAGGATGGTTGGGTTGGAAGGGACCTTAAAGATCACAGAACCACGGAATGGCTGGGTTGGAAGGGACCTTAAGGGTCACAGCATGGTTGGGTTGGAAGGGACCTTGAAGATTACAGAACCATAGGATGGTTGGCTTGGAAGGGACCTTAAAGATCACAGAACCACGGAATGACTGGGTTAGAAGGGACCTTAAAGATCACAGAACCACGGAATGGCTGGGTTGGAAGGGACCTTAAGGGTCACAGCATGGTTGGGTTGGAAGGGACCCCAAAGCCTTCCCAGCCCCAGTCACTTGTTGTGGGCTGATTGCCATTCACCATATCAGGCTGCCCATCCAACCTGGCTTCAAGCAAACACCTCCAGGGATGGGACATCCATGGCTTCCCTCTGCCAGGGCCTCACCACTCTCTGAGTAAAGAATTTCCTCCTGATAACTGACCCGAATCTCTCATCTTTTAGTTTAAAGCTCTGCGCTGCCAACCAGGAAGAGTGGAACACAAAGGGGACTGCAGCAAGGTCATGGCAATATTTCAGAGGTGCTGCCATCCAAGCACATGGCTCCAGAAAGGCACCTCTGTTCCTTGTGTGCCACGTGAGGCCCTGTTGGCTTCTGCATGACAAACATGAGTCACATGGATCTGGTTCAGTACCCAGTGGTCCAGTCGGTGCATAGCAGGGATGATAACCTGGGCAGAACCCAATGTTATTGCAAGAAAAGGACGTGATTTTCCAAAGAGAGATCGATATTTTCAAGGAGGATCGATAGTGTGTGGAACACCCTTCAAGGGACATGGAAAGGCTGGAGGACATCCAGCTCACCATTTGTCAAACTGTAAGGGCTGAGTACAGCATAAACAATGTTGTATGTGAGTGATACCATTGAGGGAAGACTTGATGAGTGGATCTGATGTTGTTCACAGCTCTTTGGGTACTGAAGTGGGAGGTGGCAATACAAAATTGGAGCAAGGCAACACACAATCAGTGAGGGGTTAAAAAATCTCTTACAGAATTGAGCTCAGCAGCTCTGATTCTCTGTCAAATTTTTGTTGTTGTTTTTTGTTTTTTGTTGGTGGTGGTTTTCTTGGCCTTGTTCAGTTGTGGTTTTAGTTTAATGTCCCTTTGAGCCTAACAGTCACTCAGCTTACTCAGCACCACATCACAGATGTGGTTCACAAGGGAGCTGCAGCCCAGTCAGCTCCCTTCCTGTACCTGCTCTCATGTAACCCAAGGGCTTCACAAACCTTGTGGTTTAGCCACAGACCGAGGCTGCTGGTGGCCTTGGTCACTGGCTGGGTCACCCTGGGAAGAGCTGGGCTCACCAGCCAGAAGTCATACCCAGTAGGGAACCAACATCTCTCTTAATTTATTGATATTAATCAAACCTTGCTACATAAAGGTCTAGGAACTTGACACCTTGGGAGCATCAAACCAGGCTCATATCCTCTCAGTCTGCCCTTACAGAAGGCTCAGGAGAGAAGGAACAGGGAGAGGAAAACAAGTTTTCTTCCTTAATCTGCTGTTACCAAGATAAGCTATATCTCAGGGAAGTGATTCTTTCAGGCTGACTCTTTTGATCTGGCACGAGGAGAGCTCTAGGAATGGATATCTTTTCCTCAACAGAGCAAGGATAGTTCTGCTTAGCACCATGTCTGTTTGACAGGGCTTTTCCTGAGCTTCATCAGTAAAGTTCCTCACCATGTAAAGTGTGGAAGTTCACTTTCAGTCCTATTTGGCCCTTGGGATGAACCATATGATAGTTCAGGGCAACATCAGTGTTGGTTCCCCATCTTGTACAATTCCCATTGAGTCTTTTTGTGCACCTGGCCACCAGGGATGATCAGGTGCAACTAATTCCCACCTTGTGTCCATTGCATTCCTGATAAAGCCACCAGATCCAGACAGATCTATTTGCCACTCAAATCCAAGTCACCTTCTTGTGTACCCAAGAGTAAGGCATCTTTTACTCTGCTTTCCCAGCAGTGGTGATGCCTAAGGATGAGCACATTTCTTGGTTGTGTCTTTCCTAGCTTGAATACAGTAGCTGCCAAAAGGCACATTGAGAGCAGCCACATCTCCCTGACATTGTCCAGCTCTTGGTCAGTCCATGACTGTGAAGTGAGGTCCCCATACTCCATTTCTCCCTCTTCTCCATTGTTCATTAAAATGACTAGAAACATCCTGTTTTCAGGCAGTCCTACCCCTTCACAGCCTGCTTCCCAATCGGGAGGAGATTTGATTATGAAATCATTAGCCCTTGGAAAAAAAACAGATTTCCAAAAACTTCCTTTAGGCCTCTCAGTGGAAAAACCTGCATTTCTTATCAGGCTTACCAGGCACATGCAGAAGCTTGACGTATGAGCAAACAGGCAGCAGCCCCAGGGCCTCACCCCTCTGTGTTGGCCACCAGGCTGGTCCTGCTCCTTGCCAATGAGTTGTCTTCAGGCTCTGAGTCCTTCTTTGACCTTCACTAGTGGTGCCACCACAGAACCCTTGGGGGACATCATGGACGTGAGTGTGGCTGTTGATATCTGCAGGCCTGCTTATTTTGGAGAAGGCCCAGCAGCAGCCCTGGAAAAGAGGAAAATCTGCTTTTGTCCAACCTCAGAGCCACTCAGCCTCTGGAGTGGCCTGCCCTTGCTGATCATAGAATCATATGACAATTGGATTGGAAGAGACCTTAAAACCCTCCCAGCCCCCGACCCCTGCCGTGGGCTGGTTGCCCCCTCACCAGACCAAGTTACCCAGGGGCCTGGTGTGGGGTACCTCCAGGAATGGGGCATTCACAGCTTCTCTGGTTATCCTGTGCCAGGGCCTCACTGCCCTCTGGTGACCAAGGCAGCTCAGGGGGTCCTCCCGTGGGTTCGCCCCCGGTCCATCTTGTACACAGATGCCGTCAGAGAGCCTGTTCCATGGTGGGCAACTCTACTCATGGCAGTGGGTTGAAACTGGATGTGCTTTATGGTCCTATCTAACCCAACCATTCTGTGATTCTATCATCTAGGGTGTTGAGAAGTGGCCCTTTTACCCAGAGGCACATCTATCAGCACATACACACAGGGAAACCTGCTCACAGAGCTCCTTTTCAGCTTTGAGCTGCTCTGGAACTTTGCCTGCTGAAATAGGTGACCATGATGGTGACCAAGTTACAGAATCCCATAGTTTCGCAACACCAGTTCCAATCACAAGGCTTTCCCCAGTTTGTATTTTAAATGCAGTAAGAGCATTTGCACAAAGCTTCCTCTATTCCCAGCAGGAAGACTGCCACATGGGCATGCTGTTGACCCCTACCTGGTGAATATTGAGCATCTGAGCCCTTCTGCCCTTATGGGGAGAATACTGGCTAGACCCTACCAGGCTGCTCTCCCTTCCTCTCCCTGGTGCAGTTAGCACCCATCTTCCCATCTTGCCTTGCAGGAAGTGGGGCTGAGGCTGGTGCTCGCTGCTGCAGGCTTCCTCTGTTTTCCTCCAGTGCCCTGTGCGCACGACAAGGTGACCTTTCCAGCTCACGAGTTTGGCACCACAATGCCCAAACTGGAGCTGAGCGCCTCTGACGCAACCATATGTGGGTGACCTCTGTGTTGTCCTGGCCAGCAGCATCCCCAGTGGGTCTCAGTTTCATCCCCTAATTAGTCCCAGTTTCATCCTCCACGTCCTCAGTGTGCTCCACATCTCCCAGGGCCTCCCCATGGCACTGCAGGACACCGGGATGTGCTTCTCCCCCAGCCTGAGCTTTCCCTAAGCATCCCCTGCCCCAGTGGAGGAGATGGCAAGCCATCAGCTTAACATTCCCCTGGTGTCCTCTGCGGACATTGCGATAACTCCCACCCGACCGTTTGCCTTTCTTATCGGGGCTGCTGGCCAAACAACCATGGGGCTGTATATAAGGAGCTCAACTGGGGCACCCAAGCACATTCGGCACTTCACCGTTGGCATTGGGAACTTGCCACGAAGAGCCACGATGAAGCTGCTCCTGCTCCTCAGCTTGGTGGTCCTGGCCCAGTGCGCCGTCCACAGGTGAGCGGTGTGGTGGTGGATGTGGGATGGGGCTCAGCAGGGACAGGGGACAGCCTGCAGCCCCCAGCCATGACCGTGGCACAGGATGGGTGTCCCCAAAACTTCCATGCCCTGGTCTGCATCCCTGCCCTGAGCCTGATCTCCTCCTCACCTCAGGGTCCCACTGAAGAAGGGGAAAACCCTGCGGAAGCAGCTGAAGGACCATGGCTTGCTGGAGGATTTCCTGAAGAAGCATCCCTACAACCCAGCCTCCAAATACAACCCTGTCCTCTCCGCCTCTGCCTCCTCTGAGCCCATGGAGAACTACATGGATGTGAGCAGGGGGCTGGCACAACCCGAGGGTTACTAGCCCCTCACCACCTCTCTCATCACCTTCTTGTCCCCCTAACTTCCTTCCACAGACTTCGTACTATGGCACCATCTCCATTGGCACCCCAGCCCAGGATTTCACCGTCATCTTTGACACTGGCTCCTCCAACCTGTGGGTGCCCTCTGTGTATTGCACCAGCTCGGCCTGCAGTGAGTGTCCCTGTCCCCGAGGACTGGGAGATGATGTCCTCTTTTGCCACATACTGTCACCTCACCCTCGGTGCCCAAGGGCAGGATGGGATGTGACCATCCCTCTCTCATGCCTGCAGGCAACCACAAGCGCTTCAACCCCTCCGAGTCTTCCACCTATGTGGGCACCAATGAAACCGTCTACATCGCCTACGGCACAGGCAGCATGAGTGGCATCCTGGGCTATGACACTGTCACCGTAAGGGAGCAGGGCTGCTTGTATCATGTGACCTGGGGACATGGGGACACCACTCGCCCCAACCCAACCCGTCCTGTTCTCCCCATCTCTCCTACCAGGTCTCGAGCATCGCTGTCCAAAATCAGATCTTTGGGCTGTCTGAAACCGAGCCTGGCTCGTTCTTCTACTACTGCCCCTTTGATGGCATCCTGGGCCTGGCCTTCCCCAGCATCTCCTCCTCTGGGGCCACCCCTGTCTTCGACAACATGATGGATCAGGACCTGGTGCCCTTGGACCTCTTCTCCGTCTACCTGAGCAAGTAGGTCCTGCACAGGAGGTTCTTTCCTTGAGGGTCCCATGGGGGCTTCAGCACTATGTTCTCTCGGTGCTGTGGGGATCCTGGGCCGTGGGACCACTGTACCTAATGGTTGCTCCTACAGGAATGGGGAATCAGGCAGCTTTGTCCTCTTTGGCGGCATTGACTCCTCTTACACCACCAATGGCATCTACTGGATCCCACTCTCCGCTGAAACCTACTGGCAGATCACCATGGACAAGTATTGTTGGGAGTGATGCGATGGGGTGAGGGTGGTGACATCCCATAGCTCACCTTGGGGGTCCATGCAGGGTCACCCTTGGCGAGAAGTCCGTCGGCTGCTACTTAACCTGCCAGGCCATTGTGGACACCGGCACCTCACTGCTGGCCGTGCCCCAGGGCACCTACGATCGCATCATACGTGACCTGGGCGTCAACTCCGACGGCGAGGTGAGGCGGGAGGTCCTGGGGACCCACAGGACTCAGGATCCTCCCTGAAGGTCCTGCCATGGGACACGTGGTTCCAGAAAGGGCCGCTGACCCCGTGTCCCCCACAGATCAGCTGCGATGACATCAGCAGTCTGCCTGATATCACCTTCCACATCCACGACCACACCTTCTCCCTGTCAGGCAGCGCCTACGTGCTGGAAGTGAGCATCCACGCGGGTGGCGATGGGGACGGGGACGAGGAATGGGATGGAGATGGAGATAGGGATGGGGATGGACTCTTCTGGGTGTGCTGGGCAGCTGGTGATGGTCTTCATCTTTGCCTTTAGGAGGATGGGTCCTGCAGCCTTGGAATCCAAAGCCTGGGCACCCCCACTGAGTTGGGTGAGCAATGGATCCTTGGCGACGTCTTCATCCGCGAGTACTATGTGATCTTTGACAGGTCCAACAACAAGGTCGGGCTCTCGCCCCTGTCCTAAGCCCCTTCAGCTCCTGGCTGGGCCAGCCCCCCCTATCCTGGCCCCCATTGCCACTGCTGCTGAGCACAATAAAGCTTTGGAAATGCATCCGTGTGTTGAGTTTCTCTGGGAAGGGTCAGATCAGGCTGCAGCATCCCCATGGTGCCAGAGATGTCAGGCTGAGCTCCTCCTGCTGGTGGGGCCCTTTGTTTCCATCCATCATGATGCTTGCCAGCCACAAGTGTCCAGGGCCCAGGGCCAAGACATTGCCATGCTGGCAGAGCTCACCCATGCTGTGTTTGTTCCTGGTACATGGCTTGGTGGCACTTATTGGCAGCACCAGTGCTGAGTCCCTGGCAGCTCCCAGCTGGCTTGTCCCCAGCCTCCAGCAAGCCACATGCATCTCCTGTGCACAGAAAGGACAGCCATAAGATTTATCCCAGGGATACAAAGGGTGGTGCTGGTGATGCTGCTTGCTGCCACCTGGGTGCCACCACATCCCCTGGCTCCCTGTGGTTCACCCAGCTCTGCAAACACCCTACACCTCCAAGCAAGGCAGCAGTTGGCCAGTAAGTGCCACTAAGTGGGATGTCAGAGCTGGCTTATCGGGGTGCTGGCACGCCTCATCCGGGAGTGCCTCTGCATGCTGTGATTTAAGGGCAGGCACCCCACAGCACTGCACTGCATCCCTGTGCCATGAGCTGGCTGTGGCTGATAGGGCTGGCAGTAGCCACCCACGCCATGATGACCAGGTAGGGGACACCGGTGGTCACGGTGAGACCCAAACCCTGTGCTTGTCCCTGTGCTCAGCTGCAGTCTCTCCCACAGGGTCACACTGCAGCAGAAGAAAACAGTGCAGCGGGTGCTGCCGGACAGCGGGGTGCTGGGGGAGCTCCTGCTGCAGCAAGCTCCCTCCCCAGGAGTCAGGCATCGCCACACCACCACCATGGAGCTCTTGGAAAACTACATGGACGTGAGTGGGGGGGGCTTGGCAGGGTCCTCAGTGACTGGGGGATTCTGAGGGGTCTGGGCAGGGGGCAGTGGAACCCTCCAACATGCCCTGTGTTGGCAGCTGAGCTACGTGGGCACCATCTCCATCGGCACTCCACCCCAGCAGTTCTCTGTCATCTTTGACACCGGCTCAGCCAATCTGTGGGTGCCCTCAGTGTACTGCTCCAGCCCGGCTTGTGGTGAGTGCCACTGAGCATTGGGATGCCGGGGGGGGGCTGCGCCCCTCCTGCCCTGCTCAGCTCTCCCCCTGCTGCAGCCACCCACCGACGCTTCGACCCAGCGCGCTCCTCCACCTACCACGGCACCACCACCAGTGTGGCCACCTGGTATGGCACTGGCAGCATGGTCGGCGTGCTGGGCTACGACACCGTCACGGTGAGCACCCGGGGGGCACAGAGCTGGTGGGGGGCATTTGGTGCACTCCTAGCCTGCCCACTCTCCCCATCAGGTTGGGAGCGTCCAGGTGCCGAATCAGATGGTTGGGCTGAGCCAGTGGGAGCCCGGCTCCTTCCTCGTCCACGTGCCCTTTGATGGCTTCCTGGGGTTGGCCTTCCCTAACATCGCCTCCTCTGGTGCTACCCCGTTGTTTGACAACATGATGAGTCAAGGCCTGGTGGCTCAGGACCTCTTCTCCATCTATCTCACCCCGTAAGTAACAGCAGCACATAGGCAAACGTGACCGACGGGGAAAGTTTCACATCAGGGTGACCCTGGGACATGCACAGCTCCCACCCAGGAGCAGAATTCTGGTCCAGGAGGGCTGGAGGGCACTGGCACCCCATGGGGACCCCCCTGCTGCCTCCCCCACAGCGATGAGCGGAATGGCAGCTTTGTGCTCTTTGGTGGCATCGACGATTCCTACTTCACCGGGAACCTGAGCTGGATCCCCCTGACTGCCCAAACCTACTGGCAAATCAAGGTGGACAGGTAGCACTGGGACGTGGCATGGATGGGGGGGACTTGTCACTAGGAGGACCTGCCTTAGGGACACGCTGTGTCCCCAGAGTCACCGTGCACGGCCTCCCCATCGCCTGCATCCACGGCTGCCAGGCCATTCTGGACAGCGGCACCTCAATGCTGGCAGGCCCTGGTCTCAGCATCCGCCGCATCCACCATGAAATGGGAGCCACACGCAGCCCCAACGGTCTGGTGAGTGCACGGGGACAGCAGCAGGGACAGGGCAATGGTGGCTTCCTGCAGGGGCTGAGGCTGGGCTGTCCCCTCCCCGGCAGCACACAGTGGGATGCAGCTCCATTCTGCCCGATGTCGTCTTCGTCATCGCTGGCACACAGTTCCCGCTGCCGCCCCAGGCGTACATCGTCCAGGTGAGCCCTGAGCCCCAGCACACCATCGCCATGGACTGCCCACCACTCACCACGGCCCCATTCCCATCCCCTCCAGATGGAGGATGGCTCCTGCGTGAGTGGCTTCGAAGCCTACGCCCTGCCCACGGCTGCCGATGAGCTCTGGATCCTCGGGAGCATCTTCCTGCGTCGCTACTACAGCGTCTTCGACAGGGCCAACAGTAGGGTGGGGCTGGCACCCGCTGCCTAGAGCACCCCACGCTCAGAGAATCATGGAGCCATAAGGGTTGGAAAAGACCTTGAAGACCATCCAGTTGAACCGCTGACCCACTGCCACCGTGCCCATCAACCATGTCCCTCAGGGTCACATCCCCACGGTTCTTGAACGCCTCCAGGGACGGTGACCCCACCACCCGTGGGCATCCTGTGCCAATGCAGTACCACTCTTTGAGAGGACTACTTCTTAATATCCAGCCTGGCGCAACTTGAGGCCATCACCCCTCGTCCTATTGCTAATTACCTCCTTTTGAGGGAGTTAGTTGTAGAGTGATAAGGTCCCCAAGATCTGCACAGTTCCCTGTGTCCCCAAAGCCAAGTGGGGCTGGGTTGGGTGGGCACAAGGGGGAGCCTGGAGCCTAAATACTGGGATCACTTTATTGGGGGGTGGAACAGCACTGGCACCCCAGCCCCACAGCTTCTGACACCATGGGACGGTGAGAGGCTGGGGGACCACCCCTGGTTGCTCGGCACATCCAACTGTGCACCTCAGGGCCCCATCTCCAGCTGTGCCCGGCCGGCCAGGCCCACTAATCCAGCAGCCTTCCTCCTCCTGCTCTTCCTCCTTCTCCTCCAGGTGTGCGTGATTCTATGTGTCCATGTCCACATCCCCGGGCTGTCCCTGAGCATCCTGCTTTGAGTTGGGGCTGCTGCTGGGGGCTGGGAGTCCTGTGGCCTCACCAGGGCAGCCTAATGGGGGGCTCGGGGTGTTGGGAGGGGGCTCCCCTCCCAGAGAGGGGCTGAGGGGGGTAGTGTGGAGAAGAACCTTGGCCAGGCGGTGGCGGGGGGACTGGGGGGTGCCCTTGTGGGACAACGATTGGGAAAAGGGTAGGGATGGGGGGGGGGATGGAGATGAGGATGATGGCTGTGGGGTTGGGGATGGGGATGGAGATGGGGATGTGCCACTGCTCTGTAGCTGGCTGTCTGCTGCAGAGAGAGAGAGATGCCCATAGTTAGCTTCATTCCCCACTAAAATTCCCACGTCCCACACTGGGGACAAAAACCACGTTGGGACACCCACATATAGAGGTGGTACCTTGGCAAGGAGGACAGCAGGCAGTGGGCTCGGTGCAGGAACGTGGGCACGGCCTCTCCTCACAGCTCACCTCCCCGAGCTGTGGCACAGGAGAAAGAGAGTGATGAGGAGGAGGAGGAGGAGGAGTACAAGGAGGAAGGAGGCATAAGCTCACCTGGCAGGTACAGCGGGTGCAGGGCCGGCCCTCGGGGCTGAAACTTTGCCCGTTCACCACTTTTCTGCCTTCATAGTTGCAGTCTAGGGGGACAGTGCTCAGAGCAGGGCTGGGGATGCATCCCTGTGTCCCCATGTCCCCTGTGTCCCTGCATCCCCGCCCCCCTGTGTACTCACGTCCCTGTGTTCTCGTGTCCCCACGTCTTTCTGTCCTTGTGTCCCCGTGTCCCCACATCCCCGTGTCCCCAAGTCCCCACGCCCCCGGCTTTCACCTTTACAGATGGGGCAGCACTCGCCCTCGGGGTGGAAGGGGTAGGTGCAGAAGATGGCACAGTCCACGGGCGAGCAGGCCACTGAGCCCAGCTGGGGAGAGGTGAGGGCTGGGCATTAGTGGGTCAGGGGTGCCCGAATGCCCCCACCCCAAAACCCACCGCCCTCACCAGGCAGATGCAGCTGAGGCAGGGGTCCAGGAGTGATGGGAAGGTCTCGTTGTTGTAGAAGATCCGTCCCATGTAGGTACATCCTATGGGAGGAGGATGGGGCTGCAGTGCCTGGAGCCCCGTGTTGTCACCCTGTCCCCTGCTGTCCCCATCACCTGCTGAGCAGTCGGGGCAGCACTGGCCGGGGATGTGGATGGGGTAGGGGCATGTCTCCACACAATCCGTCCGCTTGCAGCTCACTGAGCCGTCAGCCTGCGAGGGGGAGCAAGTGGCAGAGACCTTGGGCCCGTACCCAGGGGGCTGAACCCAAAGTAGGGGGCTTTAAACCCCATATGGAGGAGTGGAAAGCCCACAGAGCTGGGGATGGCAGAAAGGCAGAGGGACAAGGTGTGGCCAGGGCAGGAGGCAGCTGGAGAGAGGCCCAGCTCTGAAACTCTCCATCCTTCCCTCAGTCAATATCAGAGATGCAGGGCCAGGCACGAGGACAGGGAAGGGATGGGGATGGGGACAGGTAGGAGGAGTGAAGCAGAGTAGGTTCTCATTCACCTGGCAGATGCATAACTCACAGGGATCACCCGGAGACCAGATCTGTCCAATGGGAAACTCTACCCCATTGTCATCCACGAAGCAGCCTGGCGAGGACAGGGACATGGCTGGGGACAGGGGCACCTCAGCCCGCCACTCTCTTTGCCACGTGTAGGTACACGTGCTTCCCAAACACCGCCTGCACCCTGTGGCAATGCATCCTCACCCCCCAGCTCACCCGAGGGGTGCGGGGGGTCCTTGCAGCTGAAGCAGCACTGCCCGGGGCGCAGTTGCTGCTGATGCTGGGGACAGTCCAGCGCTGGGCATGGGGTGAAGGAGCACTCCACCTCTCCGCCCTGTGGGGAGAAGGGCGCATCACCCAGCAGCTTTGTGCCACCCGTGGGACCACGGGCAGAGCCCTGGACCCACCCGGCAGATGCAGGTGGTGCACTCGTCCCCATCCAAGCTGAAGCGGGCTCCGTGCGCGTAGGTCCGGCCACGGAAGCTGCATTTTGCTGGGCAGGAGGGAGGTAGCAAGGGCTGAGACAGGGAGCTGAGCCCCCCGAGGACCCCACGCATGTGGCACAGCCACCCACAGCCACTTGCTTTCCTCTGGTAGGACCCCACCTGGCTGGCAGGAGCAGCAGCTGGGGGGTGAGGCGCTGGGGCAGGAGCCTGGGGGGCATTCAGGGGTGATGCAGGAAATGTTGCCTGCCTGCAGAGAGAAACGTGGGGAGGTCATGGGGTGAGCATCAGCCCTGGCATGTGGTGGTGCATCATTCGGAGGTGGCACGGACCCCAAAGCTCAGTACACCCCAGCAATGCCGTGAGCGCCTGGGACAGGAGTGCTGCCCCCAGCCCTCTGCCACTGCACGGCACTCACCAGGCACACGCAGATGGTGCAGTTCCCATCTGATGGGGTGAAGACTTCTCCCTCGGTGCGGGCCACCCCATTGTTCAGGCAGCCTGCGAGCCGGGAGTCAGAGGGGGCCACAGCGGGGCACGGGAATGGGGGGGCCAGGGCTCACCTGTGCAGCTGGGACAGCAGCCCCCAGCTGGGGCGGGCAGAGGGTGGGAGCACGGTACGAGGCAGGTGATGGCCTCGCACAGCACTTGGCCTCCCTGCTGGGGTGGGCACGGCTCAGGCACAGCACGGGGACGTGGGGATATGGGGATGTGTGGGCACAGGCATGTGGAGTGCTCACCTGGCAGCTGCAGCTTCGGCATCCCGGCTCCGTCCAGCGAGCGCCTGGCTCCTGGGGAGCCCCACGGTGCCAGCAGCGAGGGGCTGGTGTGGGAGTCCCAGGGGGTGGTTCGAGGGCATCGTGAGGAGAGGGAGGAATGGACGTGCCTGGTGCCGCGGCAGGGAGGTGAGGAGAGGGGAGCAGGAGGGGTCCCCCAGCTCCGGGAGGGAGCAGAACGAGCGTGGGGGGGTGCTGCAGGGACTGCAGGATGGACGAGGGTGCCAGGATGGCCTTGGGGAAGCCTGGGAGGGAAGGGGAAAGGCGTCAGAGCAGGGAATTTGGGGGTTCCCATGTGGAGGAGCAGCCGGTTACCTTCACAGGACACCCTGTCCCTGCTGAGCCGGTAGCCGGGCCGGCAGGAGCAGAGGAAGCTGCCCGGTGTGTTGTGGCAGGCATGCTGGCAGGCACGGCGCTCGCCCGGCTGCCGGCACTCGTTGACATCTGGGGGGATGTGGAACACGTCGGCGTCCCCACCGCTGTCACCCACGGCCGCGCACAGTGCACTGAGCACGGCACGAGCGGGTCGGGTTTCCACCACTTGGGGGGTTGCGGTGCCAGCACACGGTGGGGGGGTGTTGTGGTGCAGCGCACGGCACTCACCCACGCAGGAGTGCCGGTTCCCATGGAGGTGGTAGCCGGGCCGGCAGGAGCAGCGGTAGCTGCCCACGCTGTTCTTGCAGCGGTGCTGGCACGGCGTGGCCAGGCACTCGTCAGTATCTGCCAGGCAGAGGCTGAGGCTCAGTGCGCCAGCTGAGCAGCACCCCACCCCAGCCCCTGGCCCCGCGCACCCTGGCAGCTGTGGCGGTTGGCGGCGAGCTGCATGCCGGGGCCGCACTCGCAGACGAAGCCACCCTCGGTGTTGACACACAGCCCCTCGCAGGCAGCGCTCAGGCACTCGTTGATGTCTGTGGGTGAGAGGGAACAAAGCTGGGGACTGGGGAACACTGGGAACCCCTCCCCCACCACACCACGCTCCCCCCAGCTCACCGTTGCAGCGGACGCCGGTGTCTGTCTCCACCATGGAGAAGCCCAGGGGACAGACACGGGCCACCTCCTGGCACCCGCCGTGGTTACAGGAAAGGTCGCAGCCATACTCCCCACAGTTCCCCAGCGGCTCTGGAAGGCAAAGAGCGGCTCTGCGGGGCTCCAGAGGCACCCCGCAACCCACCCATGTGCCCCCAGCCCCATAGCACGTGGAGGGGATGGGGCCCTTACCTGGGCAGGTGACACCCCGCTCTCCGTCGGGGCACGAGCAGAGGTTGGGTGCAATGCAGAAGCCACTGCCACAGCCAAAGGAGCAGAGCGCTGCGGGGCGTGGGAACGTGAGGGCGCGGGGACCCCCACCCGGTGCCAGCCCCGGTGCCCGTACTCACGCAGGATGCACTGCCCGCTGCCTGGAGCCAGCATCCAGCCGGGGCAACATCCGCTGCCGAAAGCCGAGAAGCAGATGTGGGGCCCCACGTGGCGCCTGGGAGCAGGGGGCAAAGGATGAGGTCACCTCGTGCGGAGCCCCGTGGACACGAGGAGACGATGGGGATGGGGGGTG